>JAOWCC010001679.1:40606395-41099395 GCA_030867875.1 Actinernus sp. WN-2022
TGTTTAGCTATTCCCTCTAATAATATTGTTGTTCAATTGTTATAAGCCATTTGTGATGTTATTCATAGGTCTTTAAGATTTGTATGCAATTTAACAAATTTACGCTAGTTTACCGTGGTACATATATCTCTTTTTATTTACCACGTTTTGCGTCATCGCATGGTCAACATTGTTGTGGATTTTACGAGGCGCTAGCGATCACGTAATCTACCGTGGTATGTCCTTATATGGCAATCAGCCAATCAGAAACGAGAAACCGGGCAAATGCTGAAAAACATAGGATTATTTATAAGTAATAGATACATAATGAGTATAGCCGTGCTTTATCGGATTTACAAACTCGAATTCTGTATCTGACTTATGAAACGTCTAGGTGTATAGAGTCGTGTTTTTCATTTATTTAGCGATACGACCTATTTCGGCCAAGAAAATCGAAGCAAACATTTATGCAAATCAGGACGAAATCTGTATCAGATTTACAGATCACTTATTGCACATTGAGTTCCTTTGTTTTTCCCTCATGAATTACTAATGAGTTTGATAATTGATTTTCCACTTATTAGAATGAAAATCAGAATATACGTCGACTGTACCCTCCTTTACTATCCCACACATTTTTTTGTCTCTTTAGCGTTTAATTTCTCCAGCAGACGCCTTCGGTTAGACGATAGCTTATTTACATCACCAAGACAATTCCACGATAAAGGACTTGTCGTATGTGTGAAAATGGGCTTTAAATGGATGTGTCATACACGATGTGTCACGATAAACGGCCTTTATCAGTTTGCTGTCCGTGCTGGAAACAGTTCCTTTAGTGATGTTTATATAAACTGACGAACCTCGCGCACATGTGCATGGGATCGGCTTAACATTCAAGCAAATTTGCAAAAAATGACAAACAATGTAAAGACGTAGTCTTCAAATAAAATATTGCATATAATTTCAATTAAGCAGTGATGGAGGATAGTTTTAACTGTTTGTAGCCAATTATTATATAACAGCCACCAATCGAACGATGACTCCCTACATGCGCAATACCATTAAACCTATAAATAGTCCCCTTAAGGAAGTTTTACTCTTTACCATTAAATATTTTTTTTTGGCTCAAGCAAACTGAATGTTTAAAGCGGTAAAGAATAAAACGGTAATTACTAAAATAGGCATTTGCTCTGTTGAGTGGTGGACCGTGACTATTGTCTGAGTCAAGTCCTAATTTTAGTAGCGGTCTCCTTAGCGATGTGTCTCCTTTTAAAAGGGAGAGTGGAATTATGCTATCTATATTTAGTGACGATATTATTGGCTGGACGTTCGCGGCGGTAAAGGCAAAGTGTTGAATTGCACATTATTACACGCGGAGTAGGTTACTAGGCGTGGTGAGCAGCCGAAGCACGTACAGGAGAATGCGGAAGCTTTTGATGCTTAGTATGAATGACTGTGATAGAAATATCAACTATAAATATGTAGGCATACCTGTATAATAAATATCATGTACAGGAAATGAAGTTGTACTAGCACAACATTAAAGATGTATAAACATCACTTAGTTAACCTTTCTACACCGGCTAGAGAGAAAACAGGCTCCAGATATTAGAGAGACTATATGCACATGCGAAAGAGAAGTAATTAAAAGTGGTTATGTATGTTGTTACGTTAGACAGAAGTATCAATAATGCATGTAGTTAATTTCATTGCAACGTGTTGGATTTGATACGAATTTGAGATATAAAAACTTACCATTAAGGGACTTGTTAAATCGAATTCCAGAAAGAGCATGAGCCGTCGAAGACTTTCCCGTGAACCCTCGTATGTAGCCATAAAGGGAATTATCAATTTCTTGCTGGGAGAATGTTAACATGAAATACGATGGCTCGACATAGGCCATCCCTGAAAGAAACAATATAAGATTGTATCTGTTGGCAGAAATACATGCATATCCTTCGTTAATAATAACAATAATAACTTTTATTTTAACACGATAATGTTTAAAGTTAACAGCTTGTGGGATCGTGTATAAATCAAATCGTTCGATCATCAGTATTTAATTGTTAGTAATAAAACAATGCCATCGTGCATGGTTTTTTTTTCGATAAAGATAGGCAGTAGATGGAGAGGAAAGAAGCTGACCTGTTAGGTTCGAGTCAGGCTTAATAAGAATTCTCCACTCATGTCGTTAAGCTGAGCTTAAGAGAATTTAGAATTTGAATAAAGCAGTTAAGACAAACTGTTTCCAATACAAACTGCATTTCTAGCAAAATACTGAACTATGAGGAAGATGTGAAAGCCTAGTCGAAAGGTAAGGCCGAGCGGAATTTAGGTAGACAAATACCTCAACAAATAATCTACCTCCTGATTAAGAATGATGGCAAAATTCTGGCGGTCGCAACTCATGAACACTAATCACGGCATGATTCTGATGACGCCGTTCTTTTTCTTTTGTATTGGCCATCGAACCAAATAAGGAAATAAATTGGATAGGGCAAAAATAGACATATTACTGCTAACGATGCTGGTATGCATATCAAAGTAACGCAGTCAAATTTTACATCCTACTTGTCTTGCTTGAGGAGCTGTCAAAATACACAAAACATGACCTGAACGTGCAGGAGAAATCTAAATCTAAAAAAATTCCGAGAAGCGGTTTTGTTTGGACCTGGATACGCTCCTGTCAGTGGCCAAATAAAGGACACCACTTTAAAAAATATTACCAATAAAGAGATCATTTCCTACTAATGAAAAATATAGAATACAGTAGTATACAGTATAAATTTCGGTACGTAAGTCTTTTTTTCACTTTTAACTTCCAGTAATACTATATGAGAGGACCACATGGACATTATAACAATATATTTAAATCAGGAGACCACACAAAATAAAAAGGTTACAAGTTGATGAATATGAAACGCACTCCCAAAAAGGCATGCTATTAGCAAAGAACAATGAGGCTATATTTTGCTTAATTAATCAGTTCTAATTTCAATTCCTTCGGCTATATTCCTCACTATATTCCGAATATATGATATTAATTAGAAGTAATATAGGCAGAAAGAAGTAATTATATAGGCGAAAGGAATTATATACAACAATGGCAATAGTCTTAGTAGTTATACCTTAAGACTTTCCACGACAATGAAAGCATGGCTTCTATTTAACGTGCAAAATCACAATTATTTTATCGCCCACCTCAGTTGAATAAATGGAACAATTTAAAGTTTGCTAGCCCCGCCGGTTTAACAGGTGAGTATATTTATTGTTCAAACATCGAATAGCAGTCAAAGTGTAGGAATAATCTCATCAAAGCACTGGGGATTCCTATACTCTGCAACATTGAAAAAACAATGGCTTCTAAGCATAATGTTTGCATGCCATTCGTTTCATTTGATTTTCAAATGATTTGAAGATCTAGTATAACGTTCTAACGTATCTATATATTCGGGTCTGTCAGGTGCAATGAACTGGGATATCCCAGATGAGAGTGTCGGCACGATCCTCTAGGTCAGTCTTATTGTGATTACTGTCGTCCGGTTGTTTGTAATGATGTGATGCTAACCCTCATGTTAAGTGATTTACAGCTCGTCAGTTCAATTAATTGTCATAATGTACTAAGTGGAATGAATGAATATTAAGTAACAGATATTTATACTTCTCAGGTAATGTCTATAAATATAAAAGAAAATTAAACTACTATATGAATGAGCTAGAGAGCCACTGAAACATGTGGGGCCTCAAACGAGCTGGAATGAATGATGTAAAACAGCCTTTGCTGTTTGGTGCTCTCACGACTGTAATGTTGAATGAAGAAGTTATTACAATTTCGTTAGTTTTACAGCATCTCAGGCATTTGAAAGCCTTTTTTTTCCTTGTTCGAGGAAACTATTGTTTCATGACGTCCGGCGCTCGGTCTAGTTATGGAAATCAGTTTGAGCTACAATTGTGAACCGAAATGGAGAATCGAAGTAAGCCGGATATTCTCGATGTACGTAACGAACGTCAGTTTTAGTTATTATATCCAATCAGCGCTTAAAATAAATAGCAAGCAACATAAACCAGTACCAGTTATGGACCAAACAAAATAATTAACTGAAACCCACTGCCCTATCCGCCAGAATCGTTTCCATCATTCTAATAGACCAGTTCGCGGTTAATTCCGACATTTTGAAAGGGGTGCAAACATGGCGCGAAATAGTAAGAGTGTTTGTATGGGAATCCGATGCCAAATAATGTCCGTAAAATTGAATTTCTGAAATATTCACTGTCTGCAAACTTAAGATACCAGGTAAAAGATTAATTTATCAAAAATTTGAGGGATGTAGCTGTATGTGCTGGGAAGCGTTCAATCGTGTTTTCAGTTTTCCATATATTTGTCTGTAACTGAACAAGTCAAAGTCCGCGGGAAAATTTACAGGCAAATGTATGGAAAACGGAAAACACGATTGCACGCTTCCCAGCACTGCTACACCCCTCAAATTTTAATCAGTTAATATTTTACCTGGTATCTTAAGTTTGCACATAGTGAATTTTTAGAAATTCGATTTTACGGAAATTATTTGGCATCGGAATCCCATACAAACACTGTATTTCGCGTAATGTTTGCACCTCTTTCAAAATGTCGGTATTAACCGCGAACTGGTCTATTGGAAGCAGGCATTTAACTGATGCCATGGTCGATTTTTGTCTTGAGAGTGTTCAAACCAGAGGAATAAGCAGCGTAGTACAAACTGTTTAACTCTGTTTAGCGGGTTACCCTTAATTACTGCAAGGTAATTGCTATGAATTGCCGAAGCTTATATATTAATCAAAGTTCGGGGTTTTGCAATGCAAAGTTTACGACTAGAAAACAGGTAATATTCATAAGCAATTTGATGTTTGCAAAAAGCTCAGCTACGGACCCGTATTTGTTTTGCTGTATGAGTTAGCTTAATTTACTGATATTAACATCAACTAATAACACATAAACAATTGTATCGGTCCTATGTTGAATTGGTTGGTTGACTGTTTAGTGTAGGAAATGAAGGGTTTGCACGAGTGTTAACTGCATGGAATCCTACTTCCTAAAGTTTTACATCATCGACGGCATTTCCTTGCTCTTTGCTTTAATTTGCATGCCGCCTTCTATAGCTTGAACGATTTCGAAATTATTTTACTTAGAGTGGTTCTTCAACACTTGACAAATCCGGTACGAAAAACATCCGAGAGTCTTGAAGTAACATCTGGTTCTTTACTGGGCTTCTCTATTCCTCTCATTACCTGAACCAGGGACTTGTGTAATGATGCCTCTCCTCCTGCTAAATATGGTATCAGTTTACATTACGGAGACAAGTAGTTGCACATAAATCCACCGTAATACCATTTGTTAGTTTTATTGCGCTGTTAACGCAACCATCCATCTTAACAGTTGTATTCTCGCAAAAGTTCACTTCGTATAATAAAGCGTCCCAGCAAGAGAAATAAATCCTTGAGTCCGTCTTCAGTAAGAACCTCGCCGAGTCTGAGCTAAATAGAAAACCTGCTGATTTCTGCCTATAGTGAGTTTAAAAAAAAATTCTCGCTTATAAAGGCTCAATAACTCGAGCAATTACATTCTTGACTCTAAGTGATACAGAAAACACCGAGGTCTGAGTCATCAAAATGGATAGTAATTCATCGTGACTTCTTACCTGTAATTTTTCTCTAGCTTCTCTTTCTCTCTTAGGACGTGTTAGTTGTTCGGCCGGTACCCAGGCGAGAATGACCCTGTGTGTTGATGCTCGTGATTTTATCCTGCATTTCCAGTTATCTGACCAGGCCAGGTTAGGTCCAGATGTTGGCAGAAGGGTGCCCATTAATGGAAAGCTCTATTAGCAGCGATATTCTGAGATAATGACATGTTGGGCTTGTTGTTATTAAACAATTTCACGTAATTAACTATTTTTTCATCTTTTCAATTCGTCCAGCGCGCATTTCATCTCCGGTTATTGATCACCTAACTTTTTTAATGCACCCGTGAAATCGGTATTTCCTTCTTATTCTCTGCACTCACAAATCAAATGAAAAAATATTCGTTCATCCCTTAGCACTGCCAAGACTTTCCATGTTGTTGTATTTATTATTTATTAACAGAAATACAAAGAGCTTTAAAATATTAACTTCACAGTCTATTTTGCGCTGAGAGGGTGGTTGCGGAATGAATCCCTGACTTCTATACCACCGCATAAGTTCATTAACTCGATTTACATCTAGCTCATCGGCTTTATGTCATCGAGAGCATAGCGAAACAATAGACAAAAAGTCATACGATTCTATCAAAATGAATGTTATCCCAAGAAATAGTCATTTCTCACATCTAGGTTTCTTCTTGGGCGAAGTTTGAACGTATTAAAAACCAGAAGGTTCTCGTTATCGACCCTCTTAATCTGTAATTCTTCAATGGAAGATAAAGTATTATAAAGCAGGCATAATCAGCTTTGTTTGTGTTAACTTCGCCGTCTCGCAATTCGGGTGGTTGAAGGTTTTTGTTTGAATGTAATTTCTCACTTAGGCGCACATGTATAACGCATCATACATCCAAAACAATGGCACACTGACATAACAAGTCTCCCCCAAAAATCGAGTGGTTAACCATATGCCAAAACAAACGTCAGCCCAACACACAGGGGCCAAACCAATTTGTAGTCATGTACATTAGTGTATGTAGCTTTCGTTAAGCACTTTCCCTTTTAGCACTTCATGTATGTTCCGTTCGGTAACTTTTAACATTTATTGCCTATAGTGGCAGATATAATAAAATTTAACAAATAAAAACAGTAGTTGCTACTTTTATTATTTATGAAGTTTGTTGATCGATAAATCACAAACTTGACAGGCGATAAATGTTTGTACTAGCCTTTTTTCGGCATTTTGTTTAATAAAATATCAGCATTTAAGATCAAAAACAAAAGCTTCCAAATACCACGTAATTAGACTAGAACAAACGAAGACTTTTTCGTCGTTCATTAGAAAACAAAGAACAAGTATTTAATGGTTTCGGGATTGTGCTCCAGTATTCTCGGCAGTTAGAGTCTATAAAGTTCTCCCAATTAAAAATATATATAACAGGAAAGAAAATGAATAGGGTGACACTTGAATGTTGCTTTTCGCCTCTAGCGTTAAACCATAGCACGACTCAGTTGACTGGAAACATTGCCTATCTTTCTTGGAAACGGCGTTATGATCTCGTGATTAATCTCTCGCAGGATATGTCAATTACAAAAGTTTTTCATTTCAAAATAACGAACGATTTGGAAAATCCCTGAGTTTAGCCGAAGTTGTGTCTGTTGTGTATCAGTGCTTGCCAAAGGCACAGTGTGGAGCGACACGGCCGCCAGATGGTCCTGAATACAGCGACCCATTAGAACCTCCACAAAATCTCACAGGAACATCCGCTCGTTTTTTTTTACTGCATTAGAACCATTAAAGTATCATAAAGATGGATAGTTTTTTATTATCCGGGCCGGGATTGCAGTTTATTTTCTCGGTATATGTTTCGATGTAAGTAACGCCGAAGTATTTTAGTGATCAGACACAGGATCAGCACTAATCAAGGACAATTTACGATTTGTTTTTATTGTAGACGTGCCTTTGGAATTTGGTTGACTCAGGTTTAGCAAATTCGGTGCTTCTAAACACGAAATTATCAGATTGTTCGAGCGATTGATTGATTTAAACCCAAATAAAGGACCGAATAGTGCAGAGAAGTACGAAAGCCATGCTAATTTAACTTCAGTAAGGATCTGTTTGTTAGATAACATCGATAGAGGTGCGTTGGCATGTTTTATATTGTTATCAGCTCTCGTTGAGACCACCAAAAAACTCATTGAAGCACAACATATCGACCGAGAGAGCTTCAAAAGCTGCTTATTATTCGCTTGAAGAAAACAAAATACATCCCAGTGTTCAATTAAAGTCTCAGATTTCCTAACACCACGGCAGATCCTAGCTAGAGTCAGTTACTGAATGACTAATTGATTCCGAGATTTACTGAGCTAAATTATTTTCGATAATCACCCCCGTGGATGCTAGAACAATGATGCAACGCGAATCTTTTTGAAGGCGGAAACTCCAAGAAGGCCATTTCACTCACACATTGTTATTAGTCTTTCAATCGCAAAACGGCTGCTCTGTTAAGATTCAGATATTTAGGATTCAAAACTTTACATGCCGGGTTTCGATGCTACTAGCACATGATAATTTCGGGCGACCTTCGCTTCAATTCGGCTGTTTTGTTACACCCAAGCATACTCATATATACTTTACCCTACTAAACTATCTTAAGATCTGGAATACACTTTAGGTAAATTATCTATTAATTGTGGTTAACGCTGGGTCCTGTTTGCGCGCTCGAATAATGAATTTGGTAAACTACGCGATAAAATCCGTGGAACGTAAATTAACATGCTGTTAATCTACTGACAGTAAAGAAAACCTATACTGGGATGTTGACATGATGTATAGAGGACTGCTTGTTTCTAACGGGCTGGATTAATGGTAAAAAGAGAGATAAATTACAACGACAATCGGCGCATAATTTGTTAACTACTTTTTTTCTTACCGAAAAAGAAATCATCTCTTAGTTTGAACAACTTTATAATAGGCGAACCCGGCAGCGATGAAGTTTCGCACGCTCATTAGAAAAAAATGGATATATAGTTACCTGACTACTAATAGGACTAGAACAAGTTATTAGTAATCAAGAAAAGGCGTTCAGTAGTTTTCCTTGATGGGAAATAATAACCGCCAAACCGAAATCGAGATATCGCTAAACAACTGTAGTAAATTTCTACCTGATTATAGCGTCTGCTAGCTACAACCATGCCTGCAACTAGGGAGCCGTGATTGGTCAATGTGACTGGAGGTATTCCACCCAGATGGGTGATAATCTGATGGAGATGCTGTTGAATATTAATGTTGACTCCCCGCTCTTCATGATAACGGCCTGATAAACACTGGCATCGTGAATGACGGCAGATCTGATGAAAATAAACCCCAATAAATGAGACGAACTCGCTGCCCACTATCAATTGCATTTTGAACTCAGAGATTTTCCATTCGACGTCAGTTGAGAGTGAGCTTTGCTCCACTTCTCAACTAGCATTATACTGTACATAATATAATCATTAGTGAAAGGGAATTGCGTGGTTTAATAAGTTCAGTTCTCTGTGTCTAAGAATAGAGATTCATTCTGTATTGGAAATTTTAACCAGAGGATAAAATATAAACATTTCACAGTGGGAATATAATTTTGGTCATTCTAACCTCTATTAATCTTTCAACTCCTTGAAGCTTTCTAAAAGTTTACACGAAAGCAAAAACGAGCATCCTAAACTCATGTGAACTTGCGTACTTCATTTTCATTCACGGTAACTATATCTATGTCCTTTAGAACAATGTTGCTATTATTAATCTCTTGTAATTCAACAATATCCACAGTTATTCTACCCTTGAAATATCAACTTCCAAGTTATTCACGCGTGTTACTGAAGAGGATCGAGCTGTAAAAAGCCATTTGTGCTGACTCTGTACTGAGTTCTGTCAGGCCTTACGATTCGCCGGTCTTTTCTGTTAATTGTTATGGCATTTCTCGGTTCCGCGATTCAAGTAGTTGTAAATTATTTTGTTTCTCCCTTTCTTAGAAAGTAGAGTTAGCCTTTTCAGTGTCCTTTATTTCTCTTTTACCATAACTTTACAATCTGTCTCACGGCCAGCTGTTTGGCTATCTTCAAATCATCTAAATTCAAGCAAAACTGGATGCTACTAAACATTCATCAAATCTTTTCACGCATCTACTTATAAACACTCATTATTAGCATGTAATAAATACTTAATTAACCTGTTTAGTTGATCAGTTCATCATTATTTCTCCATCTTGTCTCTTCGACAGAATAAAGATCGAAAAGCAAATATTTAACAATCACTGTTACGCGGCATTACTGTGGCATGAAGTCGGCGGCAAACCGAACATGTTTTGCTAAAGTTGATGTCTCTCAAGAACTTTAATAAGGTTGCTGGTTCCCGAAACACAGGCGCCAAGACAAAACAGCAGAATTGACGATTGCTTTGAAGAAGCGGGACTCAGGCATGAATGAAAGTGCTGTGAGATAACTGGGTCATGAACGCTAAACCACATCTACCACTTTAGAGATCGTAATTAGGATATTGGCATGTGCAATAATTTCGGCTCTTTGCACGGATAGTGCATTATTTGCAGCTTTTTCTCATAAATACTCCATACGTGCCCTCCCTCGTCTCTTCAGCCAACTAAAACTTCAACAATTTAAGCTGATATTTTCCAAAAGTGAACGAAAAGCCGTGCATGAGTGATATTAGACTATTTTTTTGTATTTTTTCATTACAGTGTAATCGAGGCGGCCACCCTACATGTTATGATTTTCGTTCACAATCCAATTTACTCCCCGCGCATGGTTATCTACACTATAGTCTATAAGCCATCCAAGAATTCTGTGGTTTGGGGTTGCAGCAGATGTTGGAAGACTGCGTCAAATAATGCACCAAAATACTCTCTCTTTTACAAACCTTTTTATTTTTCAAAACTACTAATTAAAAATGTTTTCAAAAACGTTTAATTCTTTGAAATAACAACACGAGAAAGAGTTCTGTAAATTGACCACTTTTTCTGAGGAAATGTGGAAAAGACAAGTTTGCGAACAGATGAAACTAAAGGCACGACCTGAGTAGTAATAAGTCAACTGCAAAGACCTCTACCTTGCATGAGGCGACGGAGCCACTAAAATACTGCTGTATCAAATTCAGTCAGTGTTATTTACAGGCTCTCAGGCTATTTATATCACTTCTCAGTAATTATCATACCGGCTATAGGCATAGGAGTATGAGGAGGGAAAATTAAACGAGGATTCTACCGTATGTTTGATTGAGCTGTCTTTGCGGCTTCAGAAAGCCGGTAGTAGAAAGATTGATCACTCATCTAGTACGAAATAGCACAATAGATTCTTAGCCTTTGATTCTCGAAAGTATTACCTTTTTACGTACAGTTTATCTCAGCACTAAATGCCAGTGGAATTATGGGTTAATTGAAGCAATACTAAAATAGAGACTCAAGCATGCGCATCGGCGGTAAAACTTCAACAGTCCACACTCATTAGTTACCATGTGCGGACTCACTAAGCGTCCACAGAGGATTTCGGGAAAATATGTGTGATTTTGACTCTTTAAACTCAAATGATCGTGATTTCCCCGGAGTTCAGGAATTCCCGTAGAATAACCTAAACTTACACGTTCACTATCAATGTTTAAGCAGAACACTTTAAGTTGAGCAGAACACTTTATCTGGGCAGAATCTCTGAGCTACACGTAGCATGACGTGCTGAATTTATGTGATTCCTATAGTAAAGCAATCTATATTATCTACCCCAAAAAATATAGTTGCAAACGGTGCCAAAAAGCTCGAGTAATAGCCAGTAATTGGATGTATGTGTCACTGCGTTTGTCTTTAGCTTTTCCATTTTTGACTATTTTCAAGAATCTGTTTTATATTAAACTTGCTGCTTACTGTAGTACCCAAGACTATCAATAATCATTTTCTCCGTCTTTCATGAATTCGGCTTTCTATGATACGATATTGCAATCATTTTCAGATTTCAATTTCTAAACAAATGTTACTCACACTGAACTTTTATAACGAATCATTAAACACATATGATTTGAAATGCAACATTTGCCTCTGGAAAATCCTCTGTTTAGGAGTCAACCGTTTAACCGTTTATGGGAGGGGTGGGTAATTTAGTGTGTGCATGTAATTTATTTGTTCACTCCTCCAACGCTAGTGCGTGATTTTTCCTCATTCGGCTCTTTCTTCTTGCCCAAAGTTGCGTGCAAAGTGTCCTTTATTGTTTTTGCAAATGGGCAGCGTACAGGATGCGTTTTTCTTACTTGACTAAGAGTGATGATTCGATAGCTAATTTAATAAAGGCGAACAATGCTTACTGGCTACTTCTTTGCAATGATGTATATTTAATATATTAGCAGCATAAGGCCATCCCTATTTTGTTTTCCGTTTCTCATCGGTGGGGTTTTCAAAAATTGGGTCGGTCGGTCGGGTGAGAAAAAAAAATTGTAATAAAAAATACGCGGAGAGACTGGAACTAATAAGGCGCGGTTGCACAGGCGAGGTTACAAACCAACATGGACGACGAAACCATCGATGTCGTCGTCCGTATACGCTACAAACATGGAATTACAAATGCACCGCCGAAACTATTGCGTAACCTACCCTCGAGCATGAGCTTCCAGGAGCTGCTCTAGGGTTTCTTCACCCCAACCCCTCCCCCCAATTTTTTTTTTATTTCTACAAAAAGCCACAAAAATGGGTCGGTCGGACGATGAGAAACGGAAAATAAAAAAGGGATGGCCTAACTGAGATTTAAAAAACTGAGAAAAAAGGGTAACACTTGAACCAGCGTCTATCAACTGGTTAATCGCTTTCTTTCTCTTGTTTTTCAATATTACTCCGACTACAATGCAAGGTCACAGTCAAAGATAAAGAGTTTTATAAAATCTTTTTAAGCCAGAAAACGTTTTTGACCCAAATTCTAACGAAGACGGCGCTTAAACCAAAAACACCGCGAGCCCGTTTTGTGTCGATATCAGTAAAAATGTCCAAGAAGACAGTGATATTGTAAAATATTTCATCGAGGTTGCAAAACCGTTCGTACACTCCAGGGGATATATATATATATAAAAACGTAACTGAATAGCTTATTATATAGATCAGATGGCTGAATGCCTCCTGTAGCGTCAAGTGAATTCGTTTATTTGCCACACACTGCTCCGGACTTTTCAGTGAAATTCTCTTCTTTTCTGTTGTCAGAAACAGCACGCACGATTACAAAAAAAGGTCTGTCCACTGTTCATCACAGTTCTAGCACATGCTCGTTTTGAAGCAAACTGATCATCCCATTTTTAAGTTAATAAATGCATAACGGCGCTCGAGTATCACGCTAGCTAGCGGCAGAAGTGAATATTAGTTCCCCTCATTTGCTGATATGTACTGCGTTTTGGATTGTTTAATTCTTGCCTTCGCTTATATAAATGTTAGTTACGAAAACAGTTCCTCATTGATAATGATGAAAATATTTTGAGTTACTTTCGACAAGATTCACAAAACGCTTTGTCATGCATGAATCTCCGCCGAACCCGCGTGTGACAGTATGGATATGACAGAACGGGCCGGTGTTTGCATACACTTGGCTCGCTACGTTACGTAGCAATCTTGAATACGTGATCGAAGTTTGAACGTTCTTTTAAGCATAATATTGTCTACACAGGTCACGACCCTGTTGCTTAGTACAAAAAAACCTGGCCATTTGCTTCATGCCAATGAAACTTAAAAGAATGGATTCTTTTCTCGGTTCATCCTGTACCGACCTAGTATTGAGCAAGCTAATGTGTGTTACGTGACGTCTTGTTGCCAGCAGAAAAAAATAACACGTGTGTCATCAATGATAATTCGTCAATTGAATTAAATGACTGACAAATATTGACATCGTTTTGCTTGACATTCTATGATATTTTCAGGTCCATTGTCAGTTCAAGTTTACAAAGACTGAAGTAGAAAGAAGGTTATTTAAACTTTATTGATTTCATTGTTACAAAATGCTAATCAGCATTTATCAAACCAAAGAGTACTGACGCGTTGCGCTTTTAGAGCAGGTAGGATTTGTTTCACCAAAACAAAACAAGGCGACTACATGAAGTGTTCTCTTTTCTTCATTTAGTAAAACGTTATTTAAAATCATATTTAGGGAAAAGTTGCGATTGATTTACTTGTAACTCACCACCAGCCTGGTTTGTCAAACTACGATTCAACACTCTTAGTCAGTATCGTCGCATACTGTCACAGCTGAATCGCACTAGTGCGTTTGCGAAATCAGACGCTGGTTGACTGAGGAGTGGTGATTCAGAGTGGAATCACTACTAGTACTATAGGCTACGCGCACTATTTATATCTAATAAATCATCAAGTAATTCATCGGACTATGCGATTCAAGGTTCGCGACGAGGGCGATAACGGTTTTTCGAGTGCAATTTTCCGTGGAATCATCCGGAGTCAGGCATGTGATTTTCCTACATATTTTACCTGTTTGCGGAACGGTTCTTAAACTGACTAGCAGTTCCGTATTCGGATAGCCGTGCAGTAATGTTAACAGATAAGACTAAACTGAAACGGCTAAGTTATGTCGCCGTTAAGTCGCTCCACAACTGACCGCAAAACAGAAAATTACGGTTCGTGACATTGAGAATCAAAGCCTTTGTGCTCCTCAAAAAACAATTAAGATAAACATTTAAACAATCTTGATTCAAGAAAAGGGAAACTAGGCCATGATGTGTACACATTGCATTAATCGCAACAGCTCTTATTGGTATAGAATAGAAGCTCTTGTACTCCCTTCAGGTATGGACATCCTTTCTTCATGTTGAATCAAACTGTTATTTAATTGTTGCTTTGTAATTGGGAAACGTCAGTAGTTTCTGTCAAACATACTCAAACAGATTAACTAGCTGTAAACAGAACGTATAAGTGTTTGGTACATTGCTAAATGGTTCCCTTTGTTTCTTTCAAACGAGCGATATGTTACTGAAGTGGTTGTTCGATAAGACATAAGACAGACGCTACTTGGACTACTGAGTTACTATTAAACACACAGTCCGGCTAGCTGACGTAATAGACTCTTACGTGGATACTCCCGTACTAACTACCCTAATGGGTATTAGTATCATAGTCGATTCTACTGGTGTAGATATCACTAGTCACTTTAGCATTTCAGGTCTTCCTTCTGGCTAGAACAGTGATAATAGGAAAGGTGTTATCACATTGATTTAAATCTTAAATACTTTAAGCTTAATGTCCTGTAGTAAAGACCATTTTGTTGATCCTTTTTTCAGGGAACAAAAAGCCATTGACAGTTCGGTTAATCGCTCACACACTAATGAACTTCTGATGAAGTACTTAGTGAGGCTTTGTTTAAGCACGTTTTGTTAACAATACCAAGAGAATACGTCCCACGCCCCTCGTGGATAAGGACAGGTGGTCTGATGGTCTATCGCAGCACTATCTCCCCTGTGGGCCTATTTATGTGCTCAAACCTCATCTGGCTAGCACAGTAATGTTTGGTGTGACGATCAATAGACTCTTTCACGGAAATCAAATGAATCATCTTTTGAACTCTGACTGTATTGTGTTATTTGATGTTTTCATTAAAGTAATCCGGATTTATGACAATAGTGATCAATAGTTACACGGGTGAGTTTCACTCCGGCGAAGACGTCACTTGAGACGTTGAAACATTTCAGTGCGCGAGCAGAGAGAAGATTAAGACGAATTATATGGCAACATATCTCGTGCCAATCTTGTTCATTCAGGAGCGATTAACCGTCAACAATGTTAGTTTTTCTAGTAAAGATTAAATATGCATTATGCCTTGATACTGATCTACGACAAGGGGAAGAATGGGCCGAGTTTTAGATAGTTTTCTCCTACTTTGCCTCCTTTGACAGCTCCATCAGGCATCAGGAATCAGCTCAGTGATTTCAGTTAGTCCAGTAGATAAATCTCTTGATTGACCTTATTCATAAAGGCATCAAAGCGAGGCCAGTTGACCCAGCTTGTCACAGAAAGAGAAAAATCTATAGTGGATGACGGAAAACAATATGAATTAAGTAATGCTCCGGCTAAGACCGATAACACTGAACGGCAAGGAATGTAAAAAGGTGCCTGTCAATGTTCTGTTCTTCTTTCTCGTAATTTCATTGGTTGATGCTCATAAATTCAATAGAAGAACATCGAAGTAATGCACTTTCATTAGATAACTTTTGAAGTTTTAATTTAGTCAGTTTTGATCTCACATTTGTGATTCAAATATATTTTGTCTTCCCCCTTTCCTATTGGCTGGATTATTTAAGTTTTCACAGTAAAAATGACCAACCGTACACAGTCTCCTTTATTTACTGCTTGTAACTTAACTAAGGACATCTCAGATAGCATTTAAGACACATTCAAGCAACATCGTGTGAGAGGACACACTCATTGCCGCAGTCTGACTATTTAACAATTAGATCTGCAGCCCGAATGGGCTACGAGTCAATAGCCCATGAGGCGCAGCCGAATGGGCTATTTAACTCGTAGCCCATGAGGGCGAGAGGTCTAATTGTTTTAGTATAAACTAACTAGTCGGACAGTAGAAAATAATAGAAATAAACAAATTGAAGTTGAAAAACTGTTATTATTTCGTGAAAATGCGTGCGGTTTTTCTCTACCATGGGCTATCACAAATAGACCTATTGTAGGATAGCCAATCAGAATGCAGGATTTGTAATAGTCCACTAGTTGGTTTATGCTAATTAACAATTAGACCCGCAGCGCGAATGGGCTACGAGTCAATAGCCCATGAGGCGCAGCCCATGGCCCATGAGGGCGAGAGGTCTAATTGTTTTAGTATAAACTAATTAGTCGGACAGTAGAAAATAATAGAAAGAAACAAATTGAAGTTGAATTTTTTTTATTATTTCATGAAAATGCGTGCGATTTTTCTCTACCATGGGCTATCACAAATAGACCTATAGTAGCGTAGCCAATCAGAATGTAGGATTTGTAATAGTCCACTAGTTGGTTTATACTAATGTCTTATAGTTCTTACGCGAACTGAAGAATATATCAAAATGTTGAGACAACCTTGGAAATGCTATGATAAAACTTATTCGCCATTTCGTAAACGAAAAAAGGACTGGGACCGAGTATGTAAATTTATTCGAATTAGAAACCTCACCACAAGAAATATCACATCCAAATTAGTGTGTTGACTGTGTCAATGAGTTTGGGGACGTTTACGGGTTAATATCAACGAAGGTGAGCTTCAAAAATCACACAAATAAGATAACTCAATATGGTTTGAGAGGACGGCCGTCTCTAGCCTCTCCCCAATCCGTATCGGAACTCTCTTATTAATTTTATTGATTATTCAGTTCTTTAATATTTATTACAAAATCTTCAAAATCGGTAAACATACTAATTTCGATGTGATATTTCGTGTAATGTGGTTCATTAAAAACAAGAGGCTGCGCGGTGCAGCCTGAACTCGGGCTGTATACATGTATGTTTGTTTGGAGAGTTGAAATGAAGTACAGTTGGATAAAAGCGAAGGTAAAGCGACCTTATTTAACGTCGGTAACCCGTAACAGTCTTGAAAGACTGATAAACTTGAGGCCGACGGGAGACCTACGATTTAACGTCCTTATCCGAGAAGACGTGAAGGTCTAACCATGCAACATATCCTCGCTCTAGAATTATCAATAATCAGTAATTGGCTTTTGCTCTTCAATTATCAATAATTGCTAATTCTGGAACACAAATTAAACAATGACATTCTTAAAACCAGTCAAGGATAAAGATAAACAATTGTCCAAATACGAACGGCGGTAGACGCGCTTAGTGTAGTTGTCGTGACGCCGCTCTACCATGCAAGCGCAACACGCAAACGATTACGAGTTCGAACCCGAGTGGGAGCGCTCAAAAAAACTTTTTCTCTCGTTTACCTTCTCTTCTTGTTTACCTGTGAACCCTAGCTCCAGGCGTAGTTAATAGAGTGCTCTAGGTGAGTGAGAACCCGTCGTTTACCCGTGAACTCGTCCGATGGTTAGCGAGTTCGGGTTAGGATTTGTCGTAGTATTACCAACAATAGGTATTTCAAGCGCGTTTGCCATTTACTGACTATTGGTAATTGTAGAGCGAGGATGCGTTGAACCATTTGCAGTTCTTGAACACAAAGGCAGCACCTTCTACTCAGTTATTTTAAGACCCGCACAACAGACTGGCGCTTAACCACTGAGCTAACCGGGAGTCCATTTCAATCTCTCGTAAGCGACCACCCTGGGAATCAGGAAAAGGTGGTCGTATTAAACTAGAATGTGATGTAAAGTGGTAAGCTGTAGTGCCCTACGAGGGAAAGAGAAAAAATCTCTAACCCAAGTGGGACTCAAACCCAACGACCTCCAGGTTACATGTCTGGCGTTCTACCAACTGAGCTATCAAGTCAGATGAGAGCAAACGTGGGTATTGGCGCGTTTTATGGGGTCACGTGATTATATATGCTTTGTCTTTGTCTTTTTTGAAGACTAAGGTGAAATACCATGGTTCCAGAGGTTTTCTAGAGAGAACAGCAACGGAGAAAGAGCCGCGAAGGCGACAATCGGCGAACTGCGAAAGGTTTGTTGTCGAGTCAGTCTCTTTTCGTAAGTTCGTAAACCGTAAATATCATAACTCTTTCCAAAGCGGCAGAAGATCTTTACTGTGAAGTAAACTCGGCTCCGTAGATTCTGTATATAGCTTCCTCCTGCTCCATTTTCATATTTCGCTTTCGCCTTTACCCTGATTCCAGAGGTTTTCTAGAGATAACACAGCTGCTCGCTTCTTTCAGTCTCCGCGGATGGGTAAAAAAAAAGGGGGGGGGGGGGGGTGACTATTTTGACCGGTACAGTTTCTGGTGCGAAATTTCTTATAAAATTTGAACGAATGTATTTTATTTTTACGAATTCTTATACAGAATTTGTTTTTGGCCCAAAAGGGGGGGGGGGTGACATGTCACCCCCATAATCACCCCTGCATGGATCCGCCACTGAGAGCCTAGGCTTCTAGGTAAAGATATCCTAGAGATAATAATAATAATATATAGAGCATTACACTAAGTCTCAATGCTTTACAATATATTAAAAAGCTAACCAATATACAATATATTATAAAGTAAGAAAATATTCACGAAAAAGGTGTGTCTTGAGAGAGGACTTAAATAAACTAAGAGTATCTGCACATCTAATGTGTGATGGCAGGGAGTTCCAGAGTTTGGAAGCAGCAACTGAAAAAGGCTGAGATGGCTGTGCTTTCGACAGGCTTTGGAAAGAGTATGACATTTACGGTAAAGAGAACTCGACAACGAACCGTGATTTAATTCGCCACTGAAAAGTATTATTGTCGGCCAAATTGCAGAGATGCAATCCGGCTATTGACTTCACGGCCGTTGAACTAGGAAATAATCAGAAATCCGGCTCAATACATTTATGCAACGGTCGTCCACTTCTTTCGGCAAACATTCACATTCAAAAGGACACGTTTGCTATGTACTATGATCATCAGTTGAGCGTGGAGCAAGAGAAGATTCGAGATAATGTTTTGCTTTTAAAATTATGTTGTCAAGGGTAGTGTTCAGAGACGTCGCTTCCTTCCATACGGTTTGTAGTGTCTGTGACATTATCTGCCGCTAAAACATGTTTTGATCATGACACGAATAATGTCACAAACGTGACAAGTCCTGTCTGGAAACAAGCAACGTTTGCCCGTGTGTGTTTCTCATGCTCTCTAAAAGTTATCCATCCACCAACAATTCATGGGGATGGGTGACTTGCAGGTCAGGAAAACAGTGCTGGATCTTTGAAAGCAGTGAATTTATTTATCATAAACTTTAATGCCAAAATAAAACTGAAAACATTAACAGGTATGACAGCAAAGGTAAATATTCAGTCTAGCTATTGCTGGTAAACAGTGTTAAGCCACGTACTCAAATTTTATAAATAAAACGATTTTACATAACCTTAAACACGTTGTGTAGGTAGAGCAATATATGAAGATTAGTGTGTTACTGGGTAGTTTTCTGCTAGGTTTTATCAGTGCCGGGAAAGCCAGGAGAAGCTATTAGACTTGAACTTGTCAGTGCTGTCGGTCGCTTTTCTTCGACACTAACGGAAAAGTGACGGCTTTTTAAAATTCTCTTTTAGATTAGATATATACATCCTGGTAGTAATGTGTCACCCTTCCACAGTTCCTTTATCCAAGTGAACTCCATTTCAAGCCGTTTAGTAGACCCTGTTTCACTGCATCGCACTCCGCGTGGAATGGCAATTTATAATCGCATCTCGCTTACTCCAGATTGGGATACCTATGGTTTGTATACGTCATGAAATATCCCCAAATTTGGCTTGGGCGCCATCTTGGATCGCCAAATCACGTGGTCCCACAGGCAGCCCAATCTATGGGTTTGTGCATAAAAATAGAAGATATGTATGAAGTTTTATAAATCCTTTCAAATTGCCGTACAATGGAGGACAATGTACAAATAAACGTACCTTTTCGCTTCCATATCGTTTCCTTTGTGTTGTTCTTGTCTTGAAACCATTTTAGGCTGTTTTGGGAAGTTTTTCATCCACCTCGGCTCACCACCTCTAAGAAGAAGAAAAGGCTGGAATCTTCCGAAGTCTTCTGCCACAATCACCTACAATCTTCACCTCCAAAATCTCACTATTCGTTATCGAAATGCCACGAAACTCCTGTCATTGCTAGAATGATAAATAAACTAAGCCCTGCCTGAATTTCAGGATCCAGCGATCCCTCAACGAAAAGTGAGATTTTGGAGGTAAAGATTGTAGGTGATTGTGGCAGAAGACTTCGGAAGATTCCAGCCTTTTCTTCTTCTTAGAGGTGGTGAGCCAAGGTGGATGAAAAACTCCCCAAAACAGCCTAAATGGCTTCAAGACAAGAAACAACACAAAGGAAACAATATGGAAGCGAAAAGGTATGTTTATTTGTACATTATCCTCCATTGTACGGCAATTTGAAAGGATTTATAAAACCCTATACATATCTTCTATTTTTATGCACAAACCCATAGATTGGGCTGCCTGTGGTGGTCCGGGAATGATATTTGGGGAACTCAGGGACGTCCGACCGAAAATACAGGGTCTAGATATTCGGGTATCTTCGTAAGTCCCGAGTTTCCAAGACAGTCACAAACATTTCAGTATTGATTCTTACAGGACATTACAGGGTTAGAACTTCATGTACGTTCACATACAGTGTATCCACAGGCAAATTGATCATTCCAAACAATTGCGCTTTACATACATGAAGTATATACCGAACTGCGCGTAGCATAGTGTCACAAAAATAATAAACACTTCCGAAACTTGATTTGGGCCCAGCCCATTCTGGCCCGAGTAAAAAAATCGATTAAATTTACACACCTAGGTCCCAGTCCTTTACCAGTTTACGTACAGTGCAGTGGCCCAACACAACGCGGCAAAACGTCTCGCACATGCATGCGCTTTTGATGAGACCATCGCGAGCGTCTCCCCAGTTTCCCGCCGAAACTAATAGAAATCAGAGGCGTACGTACGTGTATAGACGTGAAATGTTTCGCAAAAAAACACACAATACACGCCTTTCATAAGTTTTACTTCCGGTTACGAAAACGAGGCTCCAGGTGGTTTGAAATCCAAGATGGCAGAGTACTGCACAGTCTCAGCTAGAAAGTACCTCCGAAAATACTCCCAAAAGTATGTTATTCAGTAAATCATACCTGTGGTTTTAGAATCACTGTATTTATGTCCATGCATGTGTAGTCTGCATTATTTTAGTATATTGTTTAGCGCACAAAAAAAATATTTTCTACTTGATCAAGTCATCAGTCATTTCCGAACAATGTACACCCGACTGGTTGCAAATCTAAAAAGTTTGCAGCTTATTACAGAGGACGATATTAATTATTTCAGGGGCATCTTTCCGTCGAAGATATCTAAGCTAATTTAAAGGAGTAAATTAGTAAGTAAATTAGTATTGTGGTCTAAAATTGAGGCAAAGTGATTTATGAGGTGCAAAGTAAATTTTAGTTTATTTCTGATAGGCTGTTTAATAAGCTCATGTCATGATATCTAATCTCTTTTGCTATTTAATACAGCAAGTGAAGTGCTATCGATGGGAAATGTAACTACTGTTCACCTAACAAAAAATCAAACATTGGAAAAAGCTGGAGTCAACTGATAAGATGCAGGCAACGAGTATACCGAAACAGCAGCCATTATACTGGATTTATAACCATCCAGACATACTTCCAGTTAGAATATGGTTTATCCGTTCATAGTTCCCCAAAGCCGTTTTAGCTTAAATTTTGTACAGAACTTTTACATTAATATAGAATGATAGCACGTTTTCCTTCCTCTATCCCTACCCTTTATATGGTAAATTCTATTTTTTCATACCTTTTTTTCACATTGGGGGAGTGATACAATTCATACCCTACCCTTCAATGTATATTCCCTGACTTTGTATCACTTACATTATTGTGTAACAGCATACGGTATTGATTTTATTACTCATATACCATTAAAATAAGTTTATTTGTAGTTAGAATATATCTAGCAAAGGCTTTTTGACACTGCTTGGGCTTTTTGAATGGGATTCAAATTTCTAACACTAATACGTTTTGTACAGAATATTCTTTTGTGCAATTATTGATAATTTGATAATTATATATAATAAAAAGCTTAGCACAAACTGATTGTAATTAGTAGTGGTTCCTATTCCCCTATCCCTGCAAGCATGCTCTGTGTGGTATATATTAGCTCACCCTATCTAGGGTTTTAGCCAGTCAAATAAGGGGAGATGGGGCAGGGGGTGCCAATACCCTCCTTCCCCAAGCAACTTCCCCCACTCCCTTTACTCTCATATCATCAGGCCACCACATTGTTATATCAGTTATTGTTTATTTAGCAGCTCTCACTCGAATATATATGCATTCAATACTCATAATTTTCCTTTTTTTTGGGTGTTTTTCTCATTTCTGATTTTGCTCACCTTACCCCAAACCTTCTGGGCTAAAACCCTGCTATCCATACACACATTATCACTCATCTTATGATTCCCCCAATTTCATGTGGACTAATTTTAACTCACCTTCAAAAACTCATGAATAATTAATGAGCATGTTGTCCAATCAGATGAAGCAAATCAGTCACGTGCATGCTCCTTTATACCTGATAAAATCTCATCATTCTAAAAAGCCCGGGGAGAGCTTTGATTTCGGTACCAGGGGAATATGGGGTACAATAATATCAGCAGACTACCGAGATACACAGATAATATTTTTTAAATGAAGTTATCCAACTACCATTACTTGTTTACTGAGCCACTGTTTAGTTTAATTATTAAAACCAAACTCAAAGCCGTAAAATAATAAAAACATGCATTAAACTTACATATTTTGTGCCGGAGCCAAAACTTTAGAGTCTGCCGTCATGTCAGTCACATCGCTTTCCAAGTCTTGAACTTTATCGAGGTAAACTACGACACCAAATCCTTCAAGTGCAGGTTATTCTTGCATTGCGAAACGCCGCTTCAAACAACATAGTATGGTAATTTCTTCATGTCCTTCCCTTGAGATATTCGTAATTGCCGGCGGTGATTACTCGAATATTTTGCATGGCGTTGTGAATACAAAGGTTCAATGGTTCATTAAGTAACCATTCCCTTGAGATGTGCGACTTTCTTTCATTGCATTCTTGAAGCGTTTTTGAAGCCGTTTAAAACACCCACAGCACGTGTTTTATCAAGTCTAAAAATTCTCGGGCTTCGCCCTCGAATTTTTAAACTTGATAAAACACTGCTGTTCGTGTTTTAAACAGTACTTAAACCACCACTTAGTTAACACCTATTTTACCAGTTAATAGTTTTAATATTTTTGTTACAATTTATTTAGTACTTAATGTTTTCATATTTTTACTGACCTGAATTGCTTGTATAGCCACTGTTTATAAGTGGTATTCCCTTCCCATATTACTGTTAGCCTCAATTAAACATTTATTTCAGTAAATGATATTCTCTCAAACATTATAAAAAATCATACTAGACCTGAAATATTTTAGAAGATGAGAATCCTGTGTAGAAACTAATATTATTTTTTATTTCCTTGAAGAAGAGAAACGAGCAGGTTTTTCAATAGCGGTCGGTTGAATCTGTATTTTCATCGTTTGACTTATGCCCATTGATTGAATACTGTAGCTATCATTGTTTCCAAGAGCCAGAATTATATATGCTTGAAGATTTCTCTTCTCTTGAGTACGTTGACACCAAGGGAACATATTTTTCCGGGAATGCGGCTGTGCCTAATACGACGCCTGATGCCCGCATACTTCAAATATCACTTTTCTGGGTGCTTCTTGGTAAAGCAGATTCATTGTTACATATGTGGTGATCTGTAACACCAAGAAACCCCCACTTTCCTCAAAGTTATACGTTAACTGAACAAACATAAGTTAGTCATATTTCAAGCAACCGTATCAGCCATACTCTTTCTCAGTTTTGGGTCGGCTTACCGACTACAAATCACGTCTCAAGAGTTATTCCAGTACATAGTGTAAACAGCAATGCCGTATTTCATACGGCGTGTGCTTTTTGTGGTACTGATCTGTGGAGATTTTCAACAAAAGTTAATAGTTTAAAAGTTTCATCCGAGCTCTTTCGGTATTTTGCCCAAAACGTGGACGTTTTTTCATGCAAATCATCAGTTAATATACGGTAGACTATACATGTACATAAATACAGTGATTCTAAAGCCAAATTCAGGTACGATCTACTAAATAACACACTTTTCGAGTCCTTCTCGAAGGTACTTTCTAGCTGAGACTGAGCAGTTGTCCGCCATCTTGGATTTCAAACCACCTGGAGCCTCGTTTTCGTGACCGGAAGTAAAACTTATGAAAGGCATGTATAAAACTACTTAAAGCCTTGGCCTTTAAAAAGGTTGAAGCTTTCTTTATTTGCAATTCACTGTGAGTTTACTAAGTTATAAAATTATCTACTAAAAAAGTTTTAAACCTGTAGTGTATAGGCCGATGAGGTTTCACTGAGGCCTATTTAGTTTACTCTTGCTGTGCCATGCTGACGAGTCCTATATAAGAAGACGAAACAGCTGTCCACGGCTGCACTCTAGGTAGAGCGCTGTCGTATTAGGTCTAGCTCCGTGGTGTTGTGTTGTTGGGTTCGCTGAGACTGTTTACTGCGTATTATTAAAACCAATCTCTTAGATTCAGTTAAATATAATAAAATAAAATAAAATAAATAAATAAATATTTTATTTGTTATAGCAGGCTGAGTATTACAGCTAGCTTACAACTGCATTTGTTGGGGGCCTGCTTTTATTCCTCGCACACTCCCCAGTACATTACAAGACTCATTTGTTCACTCGTGCTTTTTCTTCTTTAAAATATAACTGATTGTAGTGTGACATTGGAGTATTTACAGCACAGTTAGTTGTTATATATATCGTGTTATCTCTAAGTCTTTATGACATGTACATTCAGTTTTTTTATTATTTAATTATTGTATTTAACTTATCTTCTGAACAATTGTAATGCTCATTTGAAAATCTATATTGAACTTGCGCAATATAAATTATTATTATTATTATTTAGTTTTTAATAATACACGGAGCACAACAGTGTACAGGTAAATTGATACTAAGAGGCCAGGAATGTTAAATTTTAATGTATATCTTACCGAGATTATTTGACATCCGTGGAATAAGACAATATATTTTTTCAAGAGACCATCACCTGAGAACCGATCCTTCATATTGGGCTCTCTCCCCATGATAGTCGCTTTATTTTTAGCTTGCATAAATTAGTTGGACTATTTTTACCACGCTATCTGATTGGTTGTTGGTGTCACGTGTCCGAACGGGCCGGCGGGCGGCGAGATTGGGGCAGAAAATCAAGAATGAATTCAGAGTATAGCAGCATTCACAATGTTCAACTTTCACGACAGTACAGGTTCATATTACGGTGTTGCAAAAACATGTCGGATTGTTTACGATATTCTAGCTTCTATTTCTAATTTCTTTAGCGAATAGCCCACTTCCGCGATATGCTTTACTTGTCACGCATAAAGGTTTCAATACGAGGCTCCGTGCTAAATTAAATTTATTATTTTCTCTGTGAAAAGAATAAATTTAATTTAGCACGGGGCCTCGTATTGAAACCTTTGTGCGTGACAAGTAAAGCATATCGCGGAAGTGGGCTATTGTAAACGTCTGTTTACGATATTTCAAACATTTCACGGCTTTGTTTTATCGTCGAGAGAGTTGAGAGAGGAGGATTGAAAATTTATTCTGGGAGAATGTTCGCTGGCTACAAACTGAACGTTTAAAGTGTCTCTTACACTTCTTGACATTTTTCTACTTATGAACCTGTGAAAGGTTTTGGTTTACAGATAATATTCTATGGTCTACGCTTCTTTGAAATGGTGAAAAACTGACCTTTCCTGACCCATGACCGTGTAAGTAAAAGCCTGGGTCGATTTCCCGGGGTGACGTCATCTAATTAATTCAACTTTGCAATAATTTGAATACGTACTTAGGATTTTGTCTAAAATGACTTTTTTCTTTACTAACAACTCACAAACTATGTATATTTTCTATAAATCGATGTTGTGATATAAAGGCACCATGCAGGATAATGCATTAATGAGATGACGTCACCCCGGGAAATCGACCCAGGCTTTTACTTACGCGGTTATGGGTCAGGAAAGGTCAGTTTTTCACCATTTCAAACAAACGTAGAACATAGAATATTATCTGAACCTTTCACAGGTTCATAAGTAGAAAAATGTCAAGAAGGCTTAGAGGCACTTTAAAGTGCCTATGAACCTATTTTTTTTATTTTAGATATCAATTCTACATCAAGTGAATAGTAGAATGGTAAAATATATATTGCCGCTGAGTTAAGGAGGTTTTAATGTCCAAAATGCTAATTACAGACGTCAGGGGAGGCATCAATTATTATACATTTTTTTTGTTACAATTAAACAATTTTTTCAAATTATCAGTGTTATACCCATGGTTGAAATAAAATGATGTTAGAAATTTGTTTTCCTATATCAGTAGAAACGCCCATTCACAACCACTAAGAAGTGATTGCAGATACCTCCCCTGACGTCATGTAATTAGCATTTTGGATATTAAAACCTCCTTAACTCAGAAGCACAGCATTCAAAGCAAAATATATTTTACCATTCTACTATTCACTTGATTTAGAATTGATATCTAAAATTTAAAAAATATTGTTCATAGGCACTTTAAAGAATTATAAGATTCAAAAAGAGCAAATTATCCGGCTAGTTCTCAATCTATAATGTATAGCTATACTATACATGAATATAAGTGACAGAGAATATGTATGTATAGTATTTGGAAAGCGAGTGAAGTTTCAATTACGGAATTAATGAGCCGGCGGGATTTATAATTTCGCGAAGTTGTGGTCATGCATTCAGAGCCAGTTTTGAAGCTCCATATAGTTAGTTTCGCATCCATCGCCCGTCTTCACGAATTCAACTTTGATTAATGGAGTGAGTAAAATCCGTGAGGAGCTGGAACCGAATCTGAAAATAGCATCGTAACGTCCACCGAGCCAAAAATAGATTCGCCCAGACTATCATAGGTATAATACCTCAAGGAACGTCTGTTCTCTCTCCAAGATTGACAGTGAGCGATTGACAGCCTCTGTGCTGAATATTTTAATAAATCGTGCGTTCAAAACGTTGTAATATTTCTTTATTAATTTTTGTACATTTTGTTGATTACATATTCACGGTACATTTTTCCTTAGCCTCCTCCGCAGGCATCTCTAGTTAGTAAGAAATAATAAGAAATAGTAAGGTTGGTAACCCTGTGGACTTGGGAAGACTGGGAACGAAAATGAAGAAAACTAAGGGGAGGGGGAGGGAAATTTCATTTTTCCCCAGGGTCCCTCGCGCGCCCACATGTCCGGCCACAGGGTGACCGCTTCTTACTATTTCTTACTAACGAGGCTAATTTTTCCTGTGTATGTTCCAGGTAGAGATAATGTGTGACAAGTGCTTTACCTTCTTCTATTGCTATTGTAATACTGACCTTATAGGTTAACATATCCGGGAGAGTCTTCGGAAGGCAATCAAGTGTTCTGTGTATGCATGATGTATTGGAATTCACGCGGTAGTTGACATCTCGAGACAAAAGAATGCAAAATGAAGAATCGCCCCGTGTAATATAATCCGGAATCCAGCAAAATTTTGCTTTTGGAATCCGGAATCCAGATCTTGTAATCCGGAATCCACTGCCCGGAATCCAGAATCCAGTCTCTTCCTAGGATCCAGAATCCAAATGGGTGGAATCCGCTGTGACTGTTTATTTTCGTAGTTTGGGTTTTATAAACGTTTATAGCTGATAGCCAGAGCTTAATTGACAGCAAACACGAGCCCGTGAGTCGGGAATTTGACCGTTAGAACCTGTCCCGGGGATCGGGCAGTTTGAACACCGACCGAGGAGGCCTGTGGCCAAGCACCAAGAGCGGTTACCAAGCAGCTGCCTGGCGAGGAGCGTGGTACATATTTCATGGCTGAATGCCATATAGTCGCTTAATGATTAAGTTAATACAGTACGTACCGGCAGAACATTTGTGTTAGGATCAGGAGTTTAGTGTTCTTATTTATTCGAAATTTCGCGTCACCGGTAAAATGGCTACCGTATTTATGACACTTTGTTATTTTATTAGCTGTTTGTTTTGGATCACTGACCTTCTGTTCACCGGTTAATTAAAGTGTTATGGACTGACCTGCTCTTCATGTTTCATCGAATAATTTATAAGAGTTGCATCTTAACAAATTTTCACTCGTACTTTCGGCAGTTATACAAAATGTGTAGCCGGTCCTGGTTGTAAACAATTGCAGTGTTTTCAGATTGTTTAATAAACTACAGTTTCGAAGAGAATGATCGTCTTTCTAGTCTATATTTTTGTCTCCTAGGTGGGGAAGTGCTGAATTTTGGCATTGGATTGATATTGATGGCTGTCTCGTCAATGTGAGGTTGTTACTCTATCACTGAGAGAAAACGAAGAAATGAAAAAAGCTTAAGCGTCTCTTTGAAGGCATTGCGCAACAAAGATTACATGGTCCTATGGATTTCTAGGGACGTTTCCACATCAGAAGGTTCAAGATGCCATCTCAGACAATGGAACAGGTCTTCTAAACTACCCAGTTGGCTTGGTCTTTTCTCCAAATAAATCACAGCAAGCGTTTTGTCACCGATCGTTTGCGTCATGCTGTATTGGTGGTTGACATGCCCTGCCCAGTAAATGTTTCTTTAATCGGCTGGTGGTGTTGAGCCTGGCCATAGCGATGGACATGGCAGAAATGCCAAATTCAGAAATCCAGCTGGTGTTGTAGCCGTGGAGGAACAATTGTACATTTGTGATCAGGGTAACCGAAAATTCAGAGTGGTAGACATCAGATCTCTTTTTGTCATGCTTTCCAGATCCCACGCGAGGAAGAAAACGATAATGAAGAAGAGGATTGGGTTACTCGACGTGTACGGAAAGTCCACATTGAAAACTTAACTCTTGTGTCGGAAAACACTGTTCCAGATTTGAATTCTCTATTTTCCATTTGCGCATCCAGCAAGGATGGACTTCAACTGTTTGTCTCGGACGTTCACCTGAATAAAGTTTTCTCGACAATATCCAGCATAACTAAAGGAAGAAGGACACATTATAAGACACGTGAATGTTATGATATCATTTGAAAGATCCAGTGTATTAATTGCATTAGCTTTAATGCGTGACGAAGATCGTACAATAGATTGCGACAGTAATGAAAACAGGCCACGCGTTCATATATATGAAGGAAGTCGGAGATTATAAGGTCAATTTCAAACGTTCCCGGTCCCATGAGTATTGCGGTAACTGAAAAATGAGATCTGTTTTTCTCCTCTGGAAAAGAACATTCCATTTATAGTTTAAAGGAAGACGATCCCCTGTTGGGTAACAGTCAACCCAAAAGAGTTTGTGGAGGCGGTGATCGAGGACATCACGATGACATAGATAGCACTTGGAATATGCATTCTGCCATGTGCTCATACAGAAACACTATCCTTGTGTGCGATACAAGTCGTGAGAATGTTACCTTAAATTGCCTATAACCCTTCTTGCAATTTTTATAGCTATGAACCTCCGAAAAGTTTTGAATACTTCTGTGAAGAAAGGTTTGGTTTACATGCAGTGTATACTTTATGTTCTACGCTAGTTTGAAATCGTGTAAATTTGACCTTTCCTGATCCATGACCGCGTAAGAAAAAGCCTGGGTCGATTCCTGGGTAGACGTCATATAATTAATTCGACTTTGCAATCATTTGAAGAAATACTTTAAATGTTGACTAAAATGACTTGTTTCTTTACTAATAACTTACAAACTGTGTATATTTTCTCTGCATCGATGTTGTTGTGATAGAAAGGCGGCATGGAGAACAATGCATTAATGAGGTGACCCAGTGATCGACCCAGGCTTTTACGCGGTCATGGGTCAGGAAAGGTCAAATTTGCACGATTTGAAAGAATTATAGAAGATTGAGTATTCTCTGTAAGCCAAACATTTCTACACAGAAATACTCAAAACTTTTCGAAGGTTCATAGCTATAAAACTTGCAAGAAGGGTTATAGGCACTTTAAGCAAAGGGACTCATTCCTCTTCAGAAAAAAATGGCCAAATATGCAAACATCTTTAGACTGGACAAAAAGGCAAAAGAAGAGGAGTTACCAACGTCTTTTAATGATCACCTAAAGCACGTACAGGAAGTAGTTGAATTCTTCGCAAGTCACGAAACAGAAGCCAAGGAAAGGATGGGGAAGGTAAATACCAACGGCCCGGATATGACTGTGCGAAGAACTACAAGACAGTCATTCCGTATTGTCCTAGATTCTCTAACAAGTCTGTGCAACACCATGATGAAGATTTGTCAAGAGCACCTTACTGATGGCATCTCGTTTGAGAGCATGACCACACTAAGTGTGGAAAGTTTCTTTAAGGGTATGCGTGCCGACCATATGCCAATAATAGCAGGTTATGCACACAGGATAGTTCGTTGTGTAGAAGACGACATGTTCCGAATATACCAGAAGCACTTCTCATATTTCACAGTGCCGAATTCATTCTTATCCTGATAAAGTTATTAGGAGTGATCCCCCCAACCTAAACTCGCGACCTAATAAGCAATCAAGTATTAGTGAAGGAACTGGAAATGACAGAAGAAGAGAAGAAGTCATGTGATGAGGAATTTTATCAGAGAGTATACGGAAGGGGTGTCAGGCAAGCAAATGTTCGTTGTAAGACAAAAGAGTTAACAGGAACTCTCCCATATGCGCTGATCATGTTTATGTGCCCAACTGTCATTTCGCCATCGTCAGCAGACCTTGACGTAACTACGGCGTGCCACACAGTGGATGTCAGGAATGATGTGCGAGGTGGAAATGTGAGAGTCCAAATTCTTTACCATAAAGATGATGTAGTCGCTGTAAGACGCAATCGACGGAGGGAGGTATCACCCTACTGGTTAGCAGTTCTATCACAGGACGTCCAATTTGAGGCGTAGTGGAAAGTGGAAAGTATGTAGGTAACAAAGTGGCACTTAAATGGCTTAACCAGACAGAGGATCCCCTGGTATACACGTACAGTGAAGTCATCTGCAATGAAAACTCCCCAAAGTGCATTTTGGCAAAAGTATTTGGCATCACTTGTGAACATCCCGGAAATGTACGTCTATCGCCCGAGGAAGACTGATCAGGCTGTACAGGATAGCGAATAGCGATGACGAAGATGACATAAGCGAGGATGAGCAGGAGACGGAGTTGGAGAGCAAAGGAGTACGTCCTGGAGTGGCAGATTCGTCAGTTCCACCAAGACTGGAGGGTGAGCTTTTCGTGAAGAAGAACAACTAGTTTTATTTTGGGCTAAGCCATTTATTGTGAGCTTAAAGCAGTAGTGTGTCGCTGGACATTCTACTGCTAGTGTCTAAGAGGAAATTTCGTGTATGCGTTTACCTGCGCTACTTCTGGAACCCGAGAGGACTCTTCTTAACAGGTGCGCCAACAACTTAATCGTTTGAGCCATATGAAGTTATCACTTAGACCTCGATAGACCCATTTTGAACGGCGTTGAAATATTATTGTGCTTTTCTTATATGAAACAATAATGGATCTTTTTTGCGCTAGTGACGTCACACGTCGGTCACGTGGTGGTCTGAAATAAGACCAGAAAAGCTCACTTTTCACTGTACAGCGTTTGGCTTTTCTCCTTGTTTTTACCGATTTTCAAGCAGGATACTTTCGAAAAAGGTCTATTAATGAGGCGGCTTTTGATAACTATTTTGTAAGGTTCGATTCTACACATGACAATATCAACTTTGAACTTTGACACAGGCCCCAGCCATATCGAAATACCTTTGAATATAAGTCAAAGGTAAAAACATGTACGCGTACGGTTATCTTTTTAAACAGACGACTGAATATTAAATGAATTGAAGGGCAGTACATATACCATTGGTAAAAATAGATTTGGATACTATAGTGGAAAAATGAAACCGGAAGACTCTCTTGGATTACCTTACATGGGGCGAGAAGAACAAGGAAATCGGCGCAAAAGTTTACTGATATGAGGCAGGAGCCCATTAATGGGTAGCGCCCACAGCACAGTAGACGATGTGGCTATTTATAGATATCCAATTCCCGCGAAATAAAATGTTGCCATGGTTGCTTGCGCTGCGGACAATGCGCGCTCCCATGCATAGGAAAATAGCTGCGTGAATGCATAATGAGAAGTAACGTTTCGTCGTGTGATTGGTTTAGTGCAGGTATCCTTTGTCTACTTTCGCGGGGAACACAAAGCTAAAAATAGCTACATCATCTATTCTGCTGTTGGACAGACCTAATCTGGGAGATGCACGCTCCTGGTAATGGGCTCCTGTATGAGGTTAATGTTTGGCAGCCTTAAGATGTTTCAATGAACTTGAAATTTGGAGATCATATAAAATACTAACACATTTTAAAGACAACTGACGTTAACAAAAATTAATCTACCGGTTTTTAAATCGTGGCGTTTATACAATCCAAATTTACATCTTAACTAGCTTCCTTCCGCAGGACTCTCTCAGTTAGTAAGAAATAGTAAGAAGCGGTCACCCTGTGGCGGGACTTGTGGGCGCGCGAGGAACCCTCTCCCTCCCCCTCCCCTTAGTTTTCTTCATTTTCGTTCCCAGTCTTTCCAAGTCCACAGGATTACCAACCTTATTATTTCTTACTATTTCTTACTAAGTAGAGATGCCTGCGGAAGAGGCTACATCTTAACATATCTTATTTAATGTCAGATTTTCTGAACTCAGATCAAACTAAGCGATTTTCTTCAGCTTTTCGTACAATGTCAGTTAAATAGTATAAGAACAATTTAAGCTCACAATATATTTCCAATACCCTTGTTTTTTATTTATTTTGGCCCCAAAACTTCCGTCGAACGTTTCTCGAAAACGCTCTCTCTTTACGACAACTATGTGAACTATGAGTACCAGAGAGCATTTGGAAAACAAATATCCAGATTTCATGAAAACCGGCTGTATATAAAAAGGGCGTAGGCGTCACAGCGTTGCTATAGTAACTCTGATCTCGCTAAAACTTACTTCCTCTTAAACTTTCATCTATCATTCTGTAACAATGTCGCAACGGTTGATTTTCTATTGGATTGCTTACGATGTCGTAGTCCTTGTTCAAACTTGAAAGGTACCGCCACTGAAAAACCGGGTCCAGCCACCTAAAGGCGAACAAATTTGGACGGTTACCGTTTGCACCGAAAACCGGAAAGGAAGTAATACTTTTGGAGGTTTATTTCTCTTTTTTCCATTCAAACCGAAATGACCGAAAATTCGTGTATCATTTGCACCAATCTACTCGTTCTGTGTCCATCTGCAGCCAGGTTTCCAGCACCATTTTATGACTTAAAACAAAATGGCGGCGGATATATCGTTCCATTTGGCGTGTTCCATACCAACCATCCCAATCGGTGTTTCTCATTGGCTCTGACCGTGACCTATTACACCATCAAACGAAACTTCATTTTAGCTCTATCCAACGTAATATTAACCCGGTCACGTTGTACAGTTTATACATACTTCGATTAAGCAATTTTGTTAGCCGACTGAAATAATTAAAACTGTCTCCCGGACTCGACTCGATACAAGGAAATGGTATACAAATTTCTGTACAAATTTTCGAGCGAACTATGGTTACAACTTTTAGAACTGTCCAATGCGGGAACTCTGAACTGCTGAAATTAAATCTAAAGAGAAACATCACATATCCATCAAAAATATATGCGAAACCGGGCCGGATTCCTGTTGTGAGAAGAGGTAAGAGTAGGGGTCTAAAATTGTACTCAACCTGTCTTATCACAGGCCCGTATAAATAGCCTCAGAGGAGGCTCTTGTTGTTTATATATTATACCACTCACAAGAGACCATCAACTAATATAACTGATCTCCCTACCCTATGTAGTCTGCGTCAATCTATTTTTGGCTCAGTGGGCGTGACGATGCTATTTTCAGATTCGGTTACAGCTCCTCGCGGATTTTATTTGCTCCATTTCCTTTGATGGATTAAAGTCTCTTTATTTAACGTCGGTAATTAACACCATCAGGCTAGCAGACTTTTATCATTGGAGGCCGACGGTGTACCCAAATTTACCACGTTCTCTGGCAGAGCTCAAGTTACTCGGACCATTATTATAGAAGAGTCGGTACAGATGTGCCCGCCCGCGATAGGAATCGAACTCGAGACCGCATGCTGCATGGTCAGCATTGCGCCACACACCTACACTTACAATTCAATTCACCGAATTTTTGCAATCAATCCCCAGAGGAATCTTTTGTTAACGTCAACCAAGATGGCGGCGATGACGTCATGTGAAAGCGAACAATTCAGATCATGAGTGATGGAATCGAAGCAAAACAAAGGCTAAAAACCTTTTTAAAGAGGAAAAGTACATCTGATACGTCAGAAATAATAAGAGATCGCAACCAAACGATCTAGAAGTCAATTTAACACAGAAGAACAATTTAAGTTTTACTGAACACATTATCGAATCCTAATTTCTGCTGGTTTATGCTCGGCCGAGTGTGAAGTTCTAACACGCACTGCCGAAGACGCTTAAAATGTGTCGCGCCTGATGAGAGACGATCTCTGGACATATAATTACGGTAACACGTGACATAAACAACCAATCGGATAGACTGATAAAAATAGGAGCTAGACATGCAGTATCGCTCAAAACGAGCCACAGTATTGGATAACCCAACAATACAAAACACACTAACCTCAGAGCCAGACAGTACCGCTCAAAACGAGCGACAGTATTGGATAACCCAACAATACAAAACACCCTAACCTTGAGAACGAGCCACAGTATTGGATAACCCAACAATACAAAACACCCTAACCTTAGAGCCAGATAGTACCGCTAGAAACGAGCCACAGTATTGGATAACCCAACAAAACAAAACACCCTAACCTCAGAGCCAGACAGTACCGCTCAAAACGAGCCACAGTATTGGATAACCCAACAATACAAAACACACTAACCATAGAGCCAGACAGTACCGCTCAAAACGAGCCACAGTATTGGATAACCCAACAATACAAAACACCTTAACCTTAGAGCCAGATAGTACCGCTAGAAACGAGCCACAGTATTGGTTAACCCAACAATACAAAAGGTCACAAAACACCCTAACCTTTAGAACGAGCAGTACAAAAACAATATAGCTATAGTATAATGGTCCAATCAGAATACAGGTCTGTAAATGAACTGTATTAAGTCAAAATTAGTGACAACTAATTGATGCAAGCTAAACATAAATCGGCACAGTCTATCATAGGGAGAGAACCTAGTATGGTGGATCGGTTCTCGCACAGTTTCTTCGCACAGCTGAACATTGGCAATCCATTTCGGTCTGGAAACGTCGCTTTTCGTTTGTCGTATGTCCTTTGACAACCTTTTTGAAATAGCTGTATACAGATGAAATGGAAATAACACAGAAGCGTTTCCTTTGTTCATAAGATGTGAAAGAATGGATGAAGGAAGTCGGAAGAATGAAAACAGTAAGATCTCAAACCAAAGAACTAAATAGCATAAAACGAATATTCCTGTCATCCGTGAATTATAATATAACAAAACAAACCGTTGTATTTAACTGCCATGAATTGGACTATTGGCACTTATTATATATTTTTTAAACAACAACAACGATCTAGTCACGACCCTCCCCCCGCTAAAAAAACACAATCCACCATAGGAAACAAGATGGCGGCTGTACAATTGACCACAATTCCTTGCGAACCTAACACAGTCAAAATAACACGTAGCCGGTAATCTCTATTCCTTTCATCGACAGTGTATTGGCAACATCACAGCTTGTACTGGCCTGTTTTTATGATTTAAAACCTCTACCGTAATTTTATAATGGGTTTAAAGTTTTTCGTGCGCAAAGAATTGTGGGTAAAGTACAAGCGGCCATCTTTTTCTGTTACGGTCGATTGCAAACAGGGCTATTGACCAGGTCCCAGATCGTGGTTTGATCAATGCAAATTCTATAATCCCAAAGTTTATATAATCCCAGCTAACAGAAAATCAGAAATACCACCATTAAGTATTGCTGTTCGTTTATTGCTCAAATATTTGGCGTGATCAATGGCGTGACCAGCGCTCTGTCAATTAAACTATTTGTACAACTAACACCTGTGACGTAAAAAGGTCTACGGTGATGATCTGCCATGCGCAGGAATTTCGGGTCTTGTCACGCTTCGTCTATGTCACGGTATCGGGATTTGTATCCATTGGTTTACTGTTTTGATCGCTTCGCTGATTCCGCTGAAATAAACAAAGACATCCAAGTAAATAAACAACTTTATTTACATGTCTAGTCTTTTAGCTGAATCTAGAAAAGGGACACGGGTTCCTCGGTCAAATTGCAGTGGTGTTTTTAACTTAACAACATTCAACAAGAAACACTCTTCCGGGGAGGAGTGGGGAAGGAGTGGGGAAGGATGTTCAATGGAGCCACATGTCACACTTATGCATACATTCCCAAGCTATGTCACATGGCCGCGCACGCGCAGATATGGAATAGGCCTTTTGCAGGAAACGGTCACGTGCTGATACAATACTTCGTCAACGAATGAATTTAGCTCGTGATCCCTATGGAAAAGGCGTTGCCATGGATGCTGGATGGCAAGCTATCTTTAAAACGCAATTTTAGAAAGATCGAAAATCGTTTGGAGGTGGAAAATGGCATTTACAAACAGGTTTTGCTAATAACGCTACCGATCTCGTACAAGTGCCTTTAAATATATGAATTAATATTCGTTTGCCCTCCAGTACAACCACGTGATTTCATTCCTGTAAAAGGTCCATTTCTCTTGATAACTCACATAGCGCGCATGAGCGTTAACTCCCTTGGGTTGTACTTCATGCACTGATTCTCCACTTATATTTTATGTTTTCTCTCTGTGTACTTATATAGTGGAAATAAAACATTTGAATCTTTGAGTTGCTAAACGCAGCGAAAACCGCCCGCTGAGCATTTTTAATTATAATTTTGAATGTCAGCAATAATCACCAAAAATTCTTTAAAAGCCTGTCAAACCAAGTCAAAATCAAACAAATTTGCTGACTATTACGTTGTCGCTATTTAAAAGTAATGTTTTTTCACATTTGAGAAACATTCGGGGTTAAAAAAAGCAAATCAGACAAAATAAGTTTTGGTCTGTGAAGTGATATCTCCCCCACGTGCTAATGACTATGATATCCCCTATGGAGGCAGTGTGATATCATTTTTACGATTTTTACGTGTAATAAAATTACTTGTTAATATTCGGTATTTTGAAATGTGGATTTATCGTAGTTCGTTAATTTTGTGAGCCGTCTGACTGATCTTGTTTTGCCGCTTGGGAAACGAGAAAACCCTTTTTTGAAATCGTGAAACCTGATTAATTGTATTCACGTGAGTAGTGATTGGTGTGATTTTTGTTTGTGAAACGAGAAATGGTTTCTTTTCCACATGAAAAAAGGACTATTTATCAAACTATTTTGTTGTAATCCTGCGGAATTATAACTGTCCTTGAAACGTGCGTGAAACGGCATATTTAATTTCTGTAAAACGTGACCATGCCTCATATACCACCCTCGTATACCACCCTTTTTTTCAAATGAGTTGCATTAAATGTTCAAAACTAGAAAAAAGAAACGGTTGAGTTACCGCTTTCCGGGATTATAATAAGAATACGCGGAATCACAATAACAGATCGCTTCATATCAGTACTTGCTAGCTAATATCTTATGCATGTTCATATTTGTCCTTTTTTAGTCGGCTGAGTCAATGCGCAATCCTCTTCACATGTCCATTTACGTTAAGATACCAATAGGATCATGATTTCTTATACCGATTATTATATAATACAACATGACTATTAATTAGAACAAGTGTCTGACAAGGAGAATTAAGGAAAGATAACATATATCGAAACGACGACTTTTTTATCTTTTTAGACACTGACAAATTGGTCTTAGATGAAGAAACCTTCAGTTTATTATAAGGGTTAGGGTTTATTATAAGGGGCGAATGCAGGATAAATACTTGGTGACCCACCTCTTCGCTGCTTGAGCATGATTGGTTCATCGTATTGGGGTAGTTCTTCGATAGGTGGGTAGGCCATTTGTGCTCGTTTTCTTTCGTAGATCATGTCTCGGCCATTCCTCAGGAAAGCATCGGCGCTATGCAAGACTACTCCGCATAATAGAAACACTGCCATAATAGCAACGAGGGTTCTGGATGAAGCCATGTTGTTACAGCTGTCTTAAAATTCTTAAAGAAAGTCATAAAGACACATATTAAACACCTGACGATCCTTTAGCCGGTTTACACGACTAACTTTTGAGCACGGCACATTTTGGTACGCGTGCCATTTTCTTTCGGCACGGCACCCCTGATTTTTGAAGTGTAACTCGAAATGTCCTGTGTACGCATGCTCGAACATCTAGGGGTATCTAGACCCTGTGAAAGGTAGTTAAGAGTGCCGTGCCCAAGTTAAGAGTGCCGTGCCCAAGTTAGGAGTGCTGTGCCCAAGTTAGAAGTGTCGTGCCTAAGTTAGGAGTGCCGGCCCAAGTTAGGAGTGTCGTGCCCAAGTTAGGAGTGCCGTGCCCAAGTTAGGAGTGCCGTGCCCAAGTTAGGAGTGCCGTGCCCAAGTTAGGAGTGCCGTGCCCAAAATAGTTGTCGTGTCAGGGTAACCGAACTTTAGTGTATATACCTCAGTAAGAAGTTGACCAAGCAATATAACAAAAACACAACGAGAAGAAATGTAGAAACTGGTTGATGTAGGATATGTTATAGCTAATAAAAACATTTGCGGTAAAAAGATGTCAAAATGACGACAGAAAGAAGATCATAGTCACATTATGGTTACTCTTGCTAAGCAAACATGTTTCTCGCTGATTTGGTATAGTTGCCAGGTTTATGTGTTACTGTAGTGAAATAACTCACTCACTTGACAGTAGTGTTCGATACAAAATTTAAAATCTGAGTCACCGCAATAACATATTTGAGTTACCTAAGGGTTCTGCAGCTGTGGTTGTGAAAGAAAATAATTAATTGATTAGGTTCTATAAAAATTCGTCAGCATAAAAAAGTGTTAAGATATTTAATTTGTGATGTTTTTTTCTTGTTTGCAACTATGATTACTGATGGGAAACAGACAAAATGTTCGAAAAATGAAACGAATGAAGTTTGTACTCTTCCTTGAGAACAAGTTGGCAAGGATTGCAAGGAAATATATTGAAATCTTAAAATATTATCAAATAAGTGAGTCACTATAGATGAAGGTAATGAAGTAAATGCATCAGTTATAAAATTAATGTGTTCGACGAGTATTTTAGGTGACACTGTGTTCAATTGATCATATTCTGGAATTAGAATACATAGAATGATCACTACAAATGTATTATTTATTTATTTTATGTTATCAGCTTCGCCACAGAGAATGTACCGTGGGTGCTAGAGGTTCTTCTCGCTAGGTTTACTGACATATAAATGGTCAGTAAACTCGTTGATCAGTAAACTTAGCGAGAAGGACTTGTGGCACCCATGGTATAGAGAGACTGATGTAGCCGTGATACAAGTAAAGACGCAAAGAAATTATAAATCGCTTATATCGGGATTTTTTTAAATAGCAACTGGAATGCTAAAATGTATTCCGGCTGCCGAATATCATAATTATGTCAGTAAGCGTTTGTAGCTTACAGAGCAAAATGTGCCTGAATCCGCAGTGATTTCTAGAGAGTATATTCCATCTATTCTTATTCTGGAAGTGACGGCTAATGAACGCACCCTAAAAAACATTGAAACCTAATTGGTACATACGTGTTTATGATTTCTCTATAAGGCTTCTGCATGTTCTCGGAGTACCGAAACATTCGGTGTGATTATATGGTTTTATTTTACCCTTTATAATCTTTAGGCAAACCAGCGTATAGCAGAAATTGGAAGCCAGCTTTTAATTAAGTTTCGGTGTATGAACGACCATCTTTTTCAAACGCCGTAAATCAGAATAACGTGTTTGTTAATGACACTCTGTGTAGGTGAATAGCATAGTGAAAACCGAGATGGTGAAGTATTATGATGAAGATTGAATGGAAATAACTTTGTTCATATTTTTGTAACTCTAATGTCCCCAGGTTTGTCAGTCGATGTGTCTGCAAATCTAATTTATCCTCACAAATCGAAAAGGAAATATGCAAACTCCAATTTAGGAGAGACTAAATAAGATCCTCAAATTTCCAATTTCATATGTTTGTTTTTCTTTACAATAACTGTATAGATTTATTAATTTTTTTTAATCATAGCGTGAAGTACATCGAGGCAAAAGAGCACAAAAACTACGAAGTTATATAAGGAAGCTGTATATACACACATTTTCCACATTTTCAAATGTTACGAGGGCTTAACGTGTTGAAAAAGACAGAAAGAAATGACCAGCCTGTTTGGTATTTAGACGCATCACTCTCCATGAGCAAGCACTGAGTAGAAAAAGTCGTCACCGAAACGATGCTTATGCATGTCTACTGCTGTTTCTTATGAAGTTAATGGATTTTCTGTTGCTCTGTATCTTCCCGGTGTATCTTGCTGCGTAACATACTGATACCAATAATATCTTATTGATAAGACGTACACAAAAAGAAACAAAAAACAACAACTTTTTAGTCTTACCTTGGAGTCGGTGTTCTGTACTTGCCCGGGTCTAGCAGTGGTTGTAATAAGATAAGCTTGCTTTCTTACTTTATACCTTCCATTCAGTCTTAATTTGAGAATGTCTTCGGAAATGACGAACGCACTCAGCCTAAACTCAAAGCGATAATCGATGCCTGGATAAAGCACACTAAATATGGATCAGTGGATAGATAATTACGCGCCCCAAACAGATTCGCATGTGTCAATATTCCCACGAGATTTGATCGACCATTAGCAAGAGGTGATGAAACACTCTTTTTCAGGCCTAATAAGTAAAATTAGAATAAATGCTGGGAACTAGACGAAGGTATTTAATATTTTTTTAATTACGTAGAATACTGCGAATTAACAACGCCATTACCATTTCTTTGCCGAAGGAATCTGAAACAAATCGCTGAGATCCTGATCTTTGAGATGTGATTTCACCTTATGTTTAGGATCGCAACTCTCTTTGGAGTTCTAGATGTAATCCGGCAAACACTTTCAAACATTTAATAAAGTGTGCTATCACAAAATCTCGACATTTCTTGGGAGAGTTAATATGAATAATGATACTGCAAAAACGTCCCAATATCCTGTCGAGAATCTGTATCAGTGTCAGTCGTTCTACCATCGAGTACATGTCAGGTTATTCTTGGCCGAAACTAGTCAGCGCTGATAATAAAACTGTGATGCGGTTTCTAGTAAGAATTATAATAGAAATTATGGAAGTATCAGGCTCGCGCAGGAGAAACACGTAAATCGAATTTTATATTATAACACAAATAGAAGATGCTTTTCCTATAAAAACAATGCACTTTCGAGGTCTTGAAAAGCTGCTGAATGTTCTGCGTTCCGCTCGTGCATCCACAACTTTTCAAGACTTCGAGCGACATTATTTTTTACGTATAACATTGCATGCCATCTTCTATTTGTTAACTACCGTTATATATACTTAATAAAGTCGACATCTTCTACAGGGTCTAGTTCGTGAGATGGGATTGTATAACGAAATATATTCCTGCAGTATGAAGCATATATATCTTAATGAGGTTTTATTTCTATAATGTGGCTATCGCTGACTCAATGCGGCAGAAGCCTCGTAAAAGTACATCGAATCCTTTGTTAAGTTTTGTTATTTTTTATAAATAATAAAGTAGCTTAAACAAACCAGTTTTCCAAAAAGGAATTAAGAAAATTGCTCTAACATTTATTGAGGTTTGTAAAGCCGTTGAGGCTGCAGGTGAACCTTATATAGAAACTGAAATAATACTACATGCACTTAATTACCCACGCACTAAAAGGCTGTCTCGCACTTTAGAAGAATTGATCAGCTGAGTGCACAGCTTTATGTTAACATACGCTCATTGCAAATCTTTGTAAGTATAAAGAAGTACGCGTGACGGCGTGTGTGGTAAGATATACCGATTCTAACTGAGAATAATAAAAATATGATACCTTGACTTTTAATTGGGATTCATAAAGATGAAGTGGGGGTAGTCTATATTCGAATGCAAAAGAACATGAAATGAAGAGAATTTGATCTTCCTGAAAAATTGGTATAATATTGTGAACTTCATAACATTGTAAATTAATGTTCAGAGAACTGATCATAGTGGAAACGATTACCGAAGGCAGAACACGCGATTACATATAAACTCAAACATCAATAGTAAGTTGTTAATTCCTATTAAATGGAAAGAAAGCCAAAACGAGAGAAAATAATTAAAGGACGTTCCTGGAAATTTTATTATATTTGTTTTTTGAATGGGTATCGAGAATAAATGGGCACAGTCAATTGAATTGTACCTTCAAGTTTCTTTAAAACAAAACTACAAGAATAACACCCTGAGATAGATGAGAAATACCATGTGAATGTCCTGATATGATTTGCAAACTTTTTCGATTGAGGATGGCAACGATTAAAGTGGATTACAAAATCTTATTCTAGAAACTTGACTTCGGTCAGTAATCCTATTTCAAGTTGCTTTAAATTTATTTTCAAAGCGTTATAGTTTCATCCACTCGTATCTTCCCCATCCTTCATCAAAATTGTCTCATATTTTCTGCAGTATACCTGGAAAGCATACTCTGCTAATCTGAGTAGTTATTCAGTGTACCTGGAAAGCATACTCTGCTAATCTGAGTAGTTATTTGTACCTGGAAAGCATACTCTACTAATCTGAGCAGTTATTTTTGTCTTTTGTCACGAGAACGTTTACCATTTCGGGGTTGATAGTGCCCCTTTAAAGAAACGACATGCTGTTCTTGAAGTAAAACCTAGCTACCTTCTAAAATATAAAGTGTGTCACACGCCAAACAAAAGATCTAATTACGCCTTTGTTGAAGCAAAGTGGATTGGGAATAAGCCAACAGTGAAAGATAAAAGTATAGAGCAAATCACTTCCAGGGCTAATTACGGATAACAGGATCTCAACCTCAATTAACACGGGATAACCTTAAAGTATTTTTAGGAAACTAGATTACTCAGTTCTCTGTTTTATATGGAAATTTAAAATTTTCGATTTATGTACTGGCTTGTAGGTTACTTCAGTGGTTCGTGGGCTTTTTTATCCTGAATTAAACCTGATAATTAAATTCAGTCTAGTTTCTTCTTTCGTTCTTTTAGAGTAAAGGGACACTGTTATCCCCCAAACGACAAATTTCTCATGATGAAAGGCAAAAATGACTACTTAGATTAGTAGAGTATGCATTCCTTGGTGTACTGGAGAAAGAGACATTTCTGATGAAGGATTGCAAAGGTTCGAGTGGATTAATTTAGAGCAACTTCAATCAGTTTATTGTAACCGAAATCAAGTTTCTAGAATAAGTTTTTGTAATCTACCTTGACTTTCACGCCATCCACACTGTATTCCTTTCTATCTCAGGGTGTTATTTTTGTACTTTTGTTTTAAAGCAACCCGAACTGCAGATCGGCCAGCTAATGTTGATAATATTTAATTATTGTAGCTATTGAACATAATTTGTTTGCTAGTTGGGCTGTTTATAACTTTTTTTCAACCGAACTATCATTATAGGTTGTGATGTGGATGTAGTCTTGCTTGGTATTTAAGTCGTGCACCGCCATATGGCCGTGCCTAATTTGCATAATTTCGAAGCTCGATATTTTCAGGAGAGTATAAAATAAAACTCTGCCATTTGAAAGGAAATGTGTACGTTCATGAATCTATCAAGGTTTTAAATATGTAAAAAAACACCAAAACGAGGCTAGTCAGTCCTGACTGCCGATTCTCATACAAAAGTTTCTAACTTTGCGCTGCAAGATCTTTAAATACTTTCTTGCTATCTCATCCAAACTTTCCACAACTATGATTTCAAAGTGATCTTTTAGACGGTATATTAGAGGGAGTTTTTATAGGAAGACATTTGGTAAAGCGAAACGAAAAAACGCCATATTATTAATTGCATAGCAAATGTATATTTACTGAACACAGAGTAAAGACTATAACGTACAAGTACACGTCTATCGACACCGTCTAATTCCTCTGCATGATACTACAAACGAAAGTAAGATTAATGAATAATGTACATGTGCTTTACTCATGTCATGTATTAAATCTCCATGGAAGGGCCGATTTGTTTTGGGGGAGGTTTCTCTAAAAAAATAACATATGAATAGGAAGAGCTATCAAAGAAACCACTGAGTCTTAACTATGGACTTAACTGAACGCCAACGGTTTGAGAGGAAGGGCCGGTTTAAAAAAGGTCGAAAACTAATCGAACTTAAATAAACTCCCTTGTGTGTTGGAACGTATTCTTGTGGAATACAGTAAGGAATTACGTATCAATTTTATTACTTTGACATTGAAACGTATTAAGTAAGTCATGCAGAAAATCAATGGCCCGACCGATGCCGCGTCCTATAGTCCGATTTAGGGCAATCCCTTTATGTAGGACGACACGAATTTTTACCAAAAATACAATAGAATACAACACAATACAATTCAATACAACAATAGAACGCAACACAATACAATACAATAGAATACAATTTGGTAGCAATTCGTGTCGTCCTACATGAAGGGATGGCCCGATTTAGAATGTATATATGGTTGTCCCAATTCAGATCATGTGACAGATCTCCAGAGGATTCAGTGCTTCGTTTACCAATAAGATAAATTTGTGCATTTCCTCTTGGGATACAGAAAAACAAAAAAACAGTACTCAAGGGAAAAGTCAGGTGATCTGAATTGAGGCAACAAATGTACAAGCTAATCGGCCAATAGCCAATTTTAATGATGGCGTCATTTTACTACAACTACCAGAATCCTTTTCGAATTCTTTTTCTTATTTTCCTCTGAGAATACCAAGACAATGGTCTGAATTAGAAGAACAAACGAAACTGCGCAAAGAATTATAGTTGTAGTATGTGACGTCATCATGCAAATCGCGTATTGGTCCAAACCCTGATGACGTCATAGATTATATATATATATTTGATAATTATTCAACGAGGCGCGCAGAGTATACAGTAATACAGTAAGTTACTAGTAATACAATAAACGCAGAAGCTTTACAACCATTTCCACCAGGCAAAATTAATTTGAATACAAATTTAAGTAGATGTAGTGCATTACTCTCTAAGGAATCGAACATTTCTTTGCTTATGTTCTTCAGTTTCTGTCCAAATTATTTCCTGATGATATTCCATAACATTTTATCTCAAAGTTTGGGGTCTACTTTCTCTGTTAATTTCCTTTTCTCCTTATATTTGTGCGCTGTATGTCAGGGTTGACTGATCTGCCATTTGGAGACTTGACTTGAGTTCTCGGCCGTATTTCCAAGTGTTTAGAGCTAGGCTCCCAAAGGCTTTCCCGGGTTTGATGCAAACGACTGTGTCCAAAGCGAGTAAAGTGAGATATGTTTTCCCACGCAGGCTATTATCCCCTTCAGTCACAGACATGGTGCCATCGTTCGAAGATTAGTTATTATGACAACACCTTTGGACTTTTCAATCAGAGCAGGCTGATTGGATCTCCATCCCAATAATTCGCTGACCAATCACAATACTCGGCTTTCGATCAACGTTCTCGGGATTTCCGGAAATTCTCTAGGGTACTCCAATGTTTAACCAACGTAACACCAAAACTCAATCAGTATATGCGACCACAGGGAACCCAAGAGGGAATCCCAAATGCACTAAAACATAAACCTCACGAAGTTCAGACGTGAGGCAATCAACGGTATATACTTCATGGTAGTGTTTCGTTCCATATAGCCTCCCTACATAATACTGTAAAACAGTAGAAAAAATGATTGTGCAGGGAGACTATATGGAACGAAACACTACCATGAAGTATATACCGAAAAAGATGGCGACTTGTACTTTTACCCATAATTCTTTGCGCGCGCAAAACGTTAAACTCGTTATAAAATCACGGTAGGGAGTTTTTTTAAATCTTAAACACAAACCAGTACAATAGCTATTGCAAATACACTGTCATTGAAGAGAACAGAGGATTCCTATGTGTTATTTTGACAGTGTTAGGTTCGCAAGAGATTGTGGTCAAATGTACAGCCGCCATCTTTTTACTGGATATGAGCTATCGAAAAACATAATAATTTGTTTTTTCAACCCGATTACAATGAAACATTTCCGACCCGCAAAACAATTGCAATCCTGTTTTAGCGATGCGATCACGTGGTCATGAGATAAAATCTACGAAGTTGAGCTTCAACGAACTTCAAAATGTCCTTCAAAAATGTTTTCACTAAGTTTAAAAAGTCCTGAAAAGTTAGAAAAAAAATCCTCGAGCAGTCAATAAATTTTCACGTTCACAGTTACGGACAACTTGCTTCAGCAAAGGTATCTAATTATAATGGTGGCAGAGTTATTATTGAAAACCATTTGTTGCTTGGTGGACATTTTAGATACGTTGTACTTGTCAAAGGCAGTACGGGTTGACTTGATTTGTGCTGCTTTGTAGTACGAGCCATGGTTTAGTTGAGCGGACTATAAAAATAACGACCCTTGTTACTTTCGGAACTTTACGGTATCTGACGACATAAATAATGAATTGAGTTCAGCTTTGGACATTTCAGTAATATGCCTGTCATATTTATTTCAACGTTTTAGTCAGTTTGGAAGACAAATGTATTATATTAGATTGATTTGCTTTCGGGTTTCGATAAACAAAGCGAATTCTGGAACCGGCGTTTCAGAATACTCCCCATCAATTCCTTCCGCCATTGTCATGTGACGTGGGTGCAACTGCATGAAATCGAGGCGAACGGGCTACGACAGCCAAAGTACTGTAATACAATACAATACAATTTTATTTAACGTGAGATACACTTAGCTGTAAGGAGCTAATTTACAGCAAGAGCCCATAACCAAGAGCGTCCATATCTCTTATAAAGATGCTACGGCGTTTTCACTAGTTGGGCTATTTTTAGATTCTTTTTGCCGCCAATTAGTGGGTTACACCAGTGGCGGAACAAAAGATGCCTAATTAGCTTCTTTTGTTATACCAACAGCACGTCTGCTACGCTTTTGTGATTTTATTCCCTTAGGAATGATTGCAACCCAATAATAGCAGGAAACCGTTCTAAAAATAACTTGTGAAAATGCCGTAGCATAGAGGTAGTATGGGAGATTCTCGCTCTTGGTTATGGGCTCTTGTTTACAGGTATTGCCACAACAGAAAAACAAAACAAAATAATTATCATAATAATCCAGCTAATAATATCTATTTATATATATAAAATCCTAATATGTAATCTATATAAGTAATTTACTTGATAAAATTCTCTAGAATAAAAAAAAATGAACATGCGAGTGTTACTGGCAAATGCACGTAGGTAGTTAATTGTGACAAGTTGAAATTTAGCTAAAACTATTAAAATCAATGTCATTGATGCATTTTCGAAAAGCTTTGTAACAGGGTGCCAGTCGCGCTGTGTTTGGGAGAGCATTCCATAACTTTGCTGCTTGGTAACGCCAAGACTTAAGCCCGTACGTAGTAGTATTGGCCTTCGGCAGATTCAATATATATTTTCCTCTCAGTGTGTATACACTTTGTCTAAGTTCGAGTAATTCCTTTAGGCACTCTGGAGAATTACTGTTATTTAGTAACTTATAAACAGTACTAACAAATTTTGTGGCTCTCTGCTGACTTAATGTAGTAACCCCCAATTTATTAAGCAGCTCCTCGTACGGGGTGCTATTTTCCTTAAAGACAAAGCGGACGGCGCGTTCGTTTACTTTCTCCAGCTTGTCGGCTGAGGTCTTGTTACAGAAGTGCCAGGTCTCAGCGCAATAGTTGAAGTGTGGAGCAATGAAAGATGTATAAATACTCTTTATTACATCGAAAGGAAGCATGTTCCTCATGCGCTTTAACACAGCAATCTGTAAGTTGGGATACTTTACTGCAGACTTCAGCAGCATGTTTATCAAATTTTAATTTATCATCAACGATAACCCCAAGTAGTTCCATCTCCTCACTATTGGGAATCACTATGTTCTCGCAGCAAAAGTCAGGCTTAATCTGTGTTTTTCCCATAACAATAGCTTGATACTTAGAATGGTTCCTTTTCATTCCATTTTCTACATACCATTTGTCGACCTTGGTTAAGTCAGAGCTAATGGTCTCTTGGAATTTAATGGGATCTTTGTCTGCGTAAAAGATCTGCGTATCGTCAGCGTACGCCGACAAGTTGCTCTGGCTGATAATATAGACAAGATCGTTCATGAAAATATTGAATATCAGAGGGCCTAGTATGGAGCAATGTGGAATTCCTGCCGTGATTTCTTGCCAAGTAGAGTAACTGTTTCCGAGCTTCACTCGTTGGAGACGATTTGAAAGGTAATTCTTGATAAGTTCTGTCGTCTTTTCATCAACACCGTATTGTTTTAGTTTCTCTACTATCAAGTCGTGTGGCAATGAATCAAAGGCTTTTGAAAGATCCATCGAGACAAGCCCGATAATTTTGTGGTTGTCGAGCTCTTTATCCCATTGCCGGTTCAGTCAGGCTAAGGAGCGCAGCGTCACATCCATGGTATTTCCTGTAAGCGAAGACGTACTTATGGAATATGCTTTCAAAATGGGGACTTACCCTGATATGGGGGCTTACCCTGAGGGGGGCTTACCCTGGGGCTTACCCAGATATTTACTATCCTCCCTGATATGTACTATCCTCTCAAACACGTACACTTTTGAGAGAGAAGGCAAGATCGTTAGTGGCATATAGTTGGTTTTGTTTAAGCCACAGTCTTTTTTGAACACAGGTGCAACTTCGCCAAGTTTCCATTGTTGAGGTATTTTGGTGGTATCAAACACGTAGTTAATTAATGTGGGCTACCTGTGCGTTTCCAGGCGAAAAACATCGAGGTTTTTAGACCAATACTTATTGATCAGAAATTGTCCTGCAATATAACCTGACAATGGACACTCAATATTCTGCAGCCAGCCTTGATCTCACTTGACGAATAATTTGAATTCTTTGAAGGAACTGGAGTGTAGTTTATACACGTGCATATACGGTTCTATCACTTTGTTTAGCAATTGGAACTGATAACTTACATACCGGCAATGTAACAAATGAATCCAAAATGTTTCTCAGTCCATTTGTTGACCGAACATATCCATCCCCTTGTATAACTTATAAGTCGAGACGTTCAAAACGTTTCACATTTATTATTTAAAGACAGGGATATTTTCTTTTATCAGGATATTTTACACCCACAGCCTGTCTCAGTCTGTTATTACTATTGTCGACAGTGTAGTCTAAATCACTGTAGTGATATCTCAGAAGGATGTGTATTTGTGTTACCTTAGGAAGCCCAATCCTTTCTCACAGAAAACACATATCGAACGTGCACTTTGATAACTACTTCTAGTACTCTTTAATATTTTCATGCCTTATTTGGTTGTATATTTTTCCTTTTTTTCTTTTTGTATTCATTATTTTGTAAATAGTGAAAAATATTAAATAGACATTTAAAACTACGGGAACCTTTAAATCCAAGGATTACACAGACTTGCAAATCATCGCCAATGTTTCAACAGTCCGCATTCAATAATTCATATAATATTCCCATTGTGTTGAAACTATTGGCGCCAAATTAAAATGGTTGACGTAGCTGTGCAAGTTATATTTGTGCTATATGAAACTTACATGTTTAATTTTCTTATGATCTCGTTTTCTCAGATAGTGGCAAAATGACTATATTATCCGAGTAAGGTTTGTCATGTTTGCATCTTAGAAGCAACCGGAAGCAAATGCAAGCATTATACTGCAGATGATCGATCCCAACCTCGTTCCCAAGGTCTTCCGCGCAGATAAAGGCTGGATCACGTGATCACATACTCCCAGATTCTGGGAGTATTTTGTTACGTGATTTTGCGATCTAAAATGGCGGCCAAGCTAGTAAATGTGGGAATATTTCATCACGTGATACAAACCATAGAATCTCAATCCGGAGTGAGCGAGATGCGATAACCGTATTTCAACACGGCGTACGATGCAGTGAAAACATGCCTCGATATGGAGTTTATTTGGATAAAGGATGTATCTGTACTGAAAGGGATTCCTAAGTAACAAGCCTTTAATTTTCCGTTAGTGTTGAAGCAAAGCGACCGAATAGCACATGCTGAGATTTAACGGCTTCTCCACTGATAAAATTCACCAGAAAACTACCCAATAATCACTTCAATTTTATTGACTAGCGTAACCTAAAGTTAGCGAATGCTGCCTCTCCCCCATCCGGCACCACACAGGCTAAGTTTAAACGCGAGATTGTGTTGAATAATTCGAATCAATAGGTTAGCAAGTTTTTGTTTTCTGGACTTTGCTTCCAGTTTGTAGAAAAGATTGGTGACATTGGTGATTTGGTCTTTATTGAGCAATGTTAGTCAAGTGAACATTCAACTCTTATGATGCTCTTATGAGACAGCATAACTTAAAACATGCATGTTTTCCGTGGTTGACCTCTCTTTAGAATATGCAAAATAATAACATGACAATTCCATATTTTTCTTTCAGATGTTCAATAACTGGATCGAAGAACATGATTTCTTTTAATAGTTTAATGACAGCATTTTAGTAAAACAGTTATATTCTTAGACCTAAAAATCATTCTCTTTAATAGAGTGACCCTTTCAGCTAATGCCTGTTTGTTGCCGATTTCAGACAACGTGACTTTTACCTGGAATAAGGCTTTTTTTGTTTTTCTGTATCTCAAGAGGAAAACAAAGCGCGTACTGAATCGTCTGGAAACTATCACGTGGTCTGAAATGCTCAACAAACAGGCAAGCGGAATGGGTCTATTGGTCACTTTATTTGAAAGCATTATCGGTGATTAAATCACAGAAACCGCATCGAGTATTTTAATGTAGTGTTATCAACGATATACTTAATGGCATGAAACATGTGAAATCGGGAAGTTGGAGTAAAATGATTAAATAATCTAAGATAAGGATACAAAAAATATGAAGGTGCAAGAAAGTTAGTCTGGATGAGTGGGTAGATGGTTTTTTTTTTAGAAAACAGTTTCGTTTTGCATAGGGGATAGGAATTTTGAATGTAATTTCCTGCTATGCTATAGCGTAAATTAGTTAATGATTCATGTGATATAATTTAACTTCTTTGTATAGTAAAGTATATTGAGAGTTCGACTAATGGTTTTGTGTACTTTGTTCAAGTTATTTATACTGTTTTATACTAGTTAAATAAATATATACAAATAAGTTAAAATAAGCAGGGCTTCACATTTACAGAGTAGATTCAAATTGAGATTAGAGATCAGTGTGCAGTGGCCAAAGCCGCCAAAGCTTTCAAGTTGGCCACTGCTGCATTTAAATATATAAGTGAATAAATAAAATCAGGGGCGTTAAGGCATGGGTCTCCAATATGGCCGCCGCAAATCAAGAGGGGGTGGTCTATCTCTTTGTGCTTGTGAAATATAATCTTGACACTTTGACAGATTTGATAAAGTCACAACCTTAACACATTTTTGTGACAGTTTCCATGGAAACGCGTAATGTGACCTTTGAACTTTAATTTTAAGGAAAATTGGAAAAAGCCTCGTGGAGGTCGGTAAAAGTTGTTGATATAGTAGATATTTTCATGCAAATGAATCAAGGTTAGGGCACACTTCGGTGAGCCAATTTGAAAAGTTGGTTATTATTGGAATGTTTGTTAATTCGGTGGAAACTTGAGGAAATCAAATTTCACACTTGCCTTAAATAGCCTTCCCCTTAAAATAGCCAACTTTTCAAATTGGAGCAGGAACGTGTGCATTAACCTTGATTCACTTGCATGAAAATATCCACTATATTAACAACTTTTACCGACCTCCAGGAGGCTTTTCCCAATTTTCCTTAAAATTAGAGTTAAAAGGTCACATAACACATTTCCATGGAAACTGCCACAACAAGGTATTAAGGTTGTGACTTTATGGAATCTGTCAAAGTGCCGAGACAATATCTAACAAGCACGAAGAGATAGACCACCCCCTCTTGATTTGCGGCGGCCATATTGAAATAGTTTGAGACCCATGCCTTAATGCCCCTGAGCATGAATAATTGAGCTTAGTGATTTGTGTAATTTGAATATGGTAGCAAAAAGAGCGTAAATTGTAGTTTCTGACGAGAAATTTGAAATATCTACTGTGCAAGACACTATTAATAGGACAAGGTACTCTATTAGTATTGATCGCCGCTTTAGATTTGAAGGAGGACTCACGACAATAAGTGAGAATTTACTTGAACGTGTCTTGAGCAGGGGCGTAGGGAGGGTCCTGGAAATTAGGGGAAACTGGGAAGGGAGGCAAAATGATGAATTCTGGAACATATTCATTGATGACCTCTGAATATCTCTCCCCCTCCTTCCTACACACCACTGGTCTTGGGTGATGTCTGAGATGTCCATAGTAGAACGTAAAGGCAAGTGTATGCTATTGGCCATTTGTAATGTGAAAATATAAATAAAACACTATCCAGCCAATAGCAATGGAGGAACATACTGCAAATTATAATTGAATCACAAAATTAAGAACTTTCCTCACATACGATCGAGTCTTTGAAATCAAGCCATAATTTGATCAAAAATATAAATGAAAAATTCAAAAATTAAGAGTATCAGCCAATGAGATTACGAGAAAAAGAAATGCAAATTAACCCCTTTTACATTCCTTGCCATGCATTCAATGTTATCGGCGTTCTTATGCGAATTATTACCCTACCATTTCTACCATTAAAGTTCATTTGATTAAATATTATCGATCTGCGAACAACTGGATTCGTAACTTTGTTTCACGACCGAGTCGCCGCTATTTTCACTACACTGTTACTGAAAATAGATCTTATAGCATGCAGGCAGAGTATGGGCTTTTATCGCACGGCGGCCATGTTGAGTCCCAGGAGAATAAAAACCTTTGTTTTCGTCCGGTAAACTAGATCTGAAACCAACCAGTGCGAGGCTACCGGGGCCAAAACTATTGTTTTATCCGAAGATGGCCGAACTGCGATAACAATGCGGTCATTGAAACATAGACGCAACGTACAATCTCTAATGTTATTCTTTAAATGCTTCAGAAATCAAGGTCCTGTATACATATCAAATCTTTTTAAACCTAGAGTCACTAGCTATAACTTAAGAGGTAGCGGTAATAATGTAGTTCAGCCATCCTATAACAGCCTTTTCCAGCATAATTCTTTTTCGTACACATGCAGTATCTCACATTTGGAACCAGCTACCATCGGCAGCTAAAACTACAACTTCTTTAACACAGTTTCGGCAATATCTTACACTCGTTCTCAATAACACGTGCAGGTTCGAAATTGAATTTCCAACGGAAAACGTCAATTTGGTGGATGTCACTCAACTATATTTCTATGGCAACACTGGTCTGCATGCTAAATAAAACGTCTCCATACAACTCCCAGATGTGGAGGAAACATAAATAGTGTAGGAGGTCAACGAAATCGTAAGTAATTTGAGGCGACATAGGTAGAGAAATGGCGGATACTAAGCCGAAAAACGATTGTTTTTTGCTTGAATTCCTCACCGAAATGTCAGTCGAGAGTGGAGAGCATTGCCGATAATCCATGTCCTGAGAGTTTCAAATTTTTTTTTTGCCCTGTCGAATGTTGTATCCATGCCTGGAGCTCGTCGAGGTAGAGCTCGAGGGTATTGCTCGATAAAACCTCTTATAAGGAGCATATCTGCAACTGGATGAATAAAAATAACTATAATTCTTTTTCCAAGACCTTTGAAGCTATATAAACAATCAGATTTCTTATACACAAACCGCTCGCTCACACATAAAGTTTATGCGATTTCCCTATTTTGATCTTATACACAAACCGCTCGCTCACACATAAAGTTTATGTGATTTCCCTATTTTAATCTCATACACAAACCGCTCGCTCACACATAAAGTTTATGTGATTTCCCTAATTTGCAAACCCTTGGCTCTAAGCATGATTACTCTCCATCTAAGCGACTTTGGGAAAGACTTTGCCATGTTTATAAAATGCTAGTTTCCCGAATTTACTCACACAACGGTTCACTTCAAACTCCATGGAAACCGTTTGATTGACATCCACCAGAAACGACTTCGAAGTCAGGAGTTTCGTTTCGAACCTGCACGTGTTATTGAGAACGAGTGTAATAAGTCTGACTTTATTGGATGCCAGTGTAAAAACTGCCTCTAACTAGCTCCTGCACACATGCACCTATATAATTGATCTACTTAGTTTACTTTGATATCTTTAAATTTTGGCACCTTTAACTTAGAGTTTGTACACAAATCGTATGGTATTAGTATAGCTAGACTTGCTTACTTATTATTGTATATATGTAAATAGTTTGAACTAGAGTTCTCTTAGCCTTTATCCATTTTGTTATGTACTAACAATATTACTATATATATGTAAATAGTTGAAACTAGAGTTATCTTAGCTTCCATTCGTGTTATAATGTCATGCCCTAGCTTTATTGTCCTACTACAAATTTTATATTTTGTTACTATTAATTTGTCGAGCGCTTATATCATGAGCCCCTGGCTCGGGAGATTGGGCAACCACTTCCTGCGTTACCGACGGTAAATAAATTATTATTATTATTATTATTATTAACAGCCCATTACAGCTGGGGGGGGGGAGGCTGCTTTTACTCCTCACACGCTCCCACTACATCACTGTTTTGGACACACTCCAGGTTTTCCCCTTCTTTCTTTGGTCAATGTTCTGTAAAAAAAGAAGAAGGCATTTTCGGCTATTTCTGTCCAAAATAAGTAGCCCTTATTCATGCTCGTATATGAAAGTAAATGATGACCACTTATTTTGCTATTTAGTGCTTTGAATCCACCAACTTCTAGAAACGTGGCCACTTAAACTATACAAGTCGAACATGAAAAGGGCTTTAGGAAGAAGACACCTTTCGTGTTAACATGCCTGCTACTCATACATGCAATATACAAATCTGAACACATATGTATTTAGGATGCAATACTATGAATGGATGTCACAGGCGCCATGCCAGCTGTAAAACCCGATAAAACTACGCACAAACGTACCGGTACGAGTGCGTACACCGGTTGTCCATTAGACGGGACCTACACACGTAAGAGTATGTAAAGTAGAGGACCTGTGATGTCGATTATTCCGGCATTAATAAAGAAACTAGTAAGGCAGCAAAGAGTATTCTAACTAGTGTAATCATCCACATTTCACATATGACGCTGTAGATCAGTTATTTCAGATGTAATTGAAAATTGTATGGTAGTACAATCCGTAGGTTCTCCGACGGTGTAGTCAGGGTTATCAAGTCCGCCTTGAACGCGCGAGACTCGAAAGAGTATTCTCAAAAGCACATTTAAGGTTGAGTGCATCTTTAAAGGAAACCCTGGCTGTTGGAACAAGATGGGGCCATCTTGTACCGCTCGAAAGGAGTCATAGCATTGGCTTACCCAACAATACATCCTAACCTTTAGAGCGTGCAGTACGAAAACAATAGAGCTACAGTATAATAGTGAAATCAGAATACAGATCTTGAGGTACAGGATTACTGACAACCCTTACCAACATGCCTGATATGGGCCATATATGGCCCTTGTATGGGTTTTGTATGGGCCCATTCAAGTTCCATATATGGGTATGTGATGGGTTGTGCATGGGATTTGTATGGGCCATATGATTCCCATATATGGGTTACATGCTGTCTAAATGGCAATATTTTCAAACCCATATATGGTCCATATCTGGTCCATATATTGCCCATATAAAAGTATATGGGAAAAGTATGGATTTGTCTAAAATCCAGATGGTTCCCATATATGGCCATATGGTTTTCATATATGGGGAGTATATGGGTAAGATTAATTATTTCTAATATTTAGGGATGGGTAATACATGGGTTGTGAATGGGAATACTATGGGTAGCATATGGGATAAGCGTGGGAGTGATATGGTGAATATATGGGAGAAGCCATTGTCCCAGACTTATTCCATATAAAAACCACACACTTGCCATACTTTTCCCATACAGAATCCATAGGTTTCCCATATAAATGCCATATGAAACCTATACCATTTACATAGTATACCCATACCATTCCCATTATATTCGCATTCCTTGCAAATTTACCCATATCATTACCATATCTTACCCATACCTTTGCCACGATACCCATGCCTTTACCATACACCACCCATGCCTTTACCATACACCACCCATGTCATTACCATACACAACCCATGTCATTACCATATATCCTCCATACAATACCCATGTCATTACCATACAGTTCCCATGTCATTACCATACAGTTCCCATGTCATTACCATACAGTTCCCATGTCATTACCATACAGTTCCCATGTCATTACCATACAGTTCCCATGTCATTACCATACAGTTCCCATGTCATTACCATACAGTTCCCATGTCATTACCATACAGTTCCCATGTCATTACCATACAGTTCCCATGTCATTACCATACAGTTCCCATGTCATTACCATACAGTTCCCATGTCATTACCATACAGTTCCCATGTCATTACCATACAGTTCCCATGTCATTACCATACAGTTCCCATGTCATTACCATACAGTTCCCATGTCATTACCATACAGTTCCCATGTCATTACCATACAGTTCCCATGTCATTACCATACAGTTCCCATGTCATTACCATACAGTTCCCATGTCATTACCATACAGTTCCCATGTCATAACCATACATTCTCCATACAATACCCATGTCCTTACCATACATTCTCCATACAATACCCATGTTATTACCATACACCTGCCATACAAAATCCATGTCATGATACAGTAACATACAAAAATGTACCCATGATATCCATAAATTTTGTTTTGATTCACACCCCCAGTATACTCTAGCAGCTGTGGAATGTACCTAATTCTTTGCTATGCAAGTACATGCAGTAGCTATGTCTTAATTCATATAAATATTAGAACTCTCAACCATAATTCAATTAACAATGTCTTTATTTTCATTGATGCCATGGTATAAACACATACATGTAGATGTCTAACCTGTATTACACAGAAGAAAATTATTATAAATTTATAGGAGTGCATCAAACTACTATATTTAAAGTTTGTGACATACATGTACAGTACGTTTTATATTTTCAACATCAAATATACAAAGTACTGTTGTTCTAAACACCGTTACAATCTTGTACCAAGCATTATTTTCGTTGGTATTTAATACACAAGTTGCATGTGTCATTTTTCGTGATTATAAGCATGCAGGCAGTTACTTTAAAATGTGTTTAATTCATGAATTAAGCCGCTTGTACGAGATAATAAGTTATTATGACTTATTAAATAAATGTTGAATGCTTAATAAAAATATTGATTTGAAGAAGATCTAACATGTCTATACATCGAATCTACTGTATGTTCGAAATAACCATATACATGTAGCTTTATTATGCTTAAATTAACAGACTTGATGATCTTACATGCTTTCTATAAGTGTGATAATGTAGTTGACTCAGGGCTAATTCCCTCACTAACTTCATATACATGTATCTGCAGCCATTATAGTTCACCAGGAAATTCTCTCCAATTCTGATTGGATATTGATCAAATGATGCATGGGCAGGCACTATTATACAAATAGAGTCTGTCCATCAAGGAACCTTTATACATGAACAATTAAGTAGTGTGTCTGTCGAGGAACTATCGGCTGAGAGCGGAAAACGATTTTGTGATGAACAATAACGACAAACAGACTGGGTTTGTCTTGGAACTATCGGCTGATAGTTTCCCTTGGAAATTTGATGTTCTTAAAACTAGCATATAAGCCCTCGAACTTTGTCCTCTCGCTTAAATCTGTTTTAAGAACATCAAATTTCCACAGGCAACTATCAGCCGATAGTTCCTCGACGGACACACTCTATTTGTATAATAGTGTCCACTGAGAGCGGAAGACAATTTTGTGATGAACAATAACGACAAATAGTGCCTCATAGCTTAATTAATATAAAAAATACACATGCAAGGCTTTGATCAGGTCTTAACTCACTAATTCAATTTGACTATTAAATTGAAGATCACCTTTGTGTAGTTTTATTTGGTTATGACTTCTTATAAACTAAAATGGTTAGTGCTTCCAGTAAACTTTCTCGACCTGAAAAAAAATGAAAATCTAAAAGTTATGTTTAATTATCTACCTTTAGGAGGTTTTAATGCTACTGAAATATGGCAACATGAGGGAAATGAAGAATGGTGCAGTAAACAATAATATTACTGCATGGTCCTTAGTAACAACCATGCAGCAGTAATGTTTACCAGTTTACTGGCTCCTAATATAATGTAAACCCTGAGCACTGCTACATAGTTAGTACAACTAAGTATACTTGAATTTAATAACTTAGGGACTTCAAAACAAGCCAGCAGCTGCTAGAGCTCTGGCAGCTGCTTCAAGCACATGGAGTTCTAACTTTTATTTAATACACATACCATGTATATGCTGTCCTTTTTAACAGAGAAGTTTCAGACTTACAGCCAAATGAATCTGAACACTGGCAGTGTAACCTAGCACCCCTAATTTCGGGCTTAAGTCAGTGCGGGCAGAAGAACTCAGACCTCGCATGGTAACTAGTTAGAAAGTAGCAAGGGAGGAAACTAAATTCAAGTGACAGTACAATTGAGTACGAAATAACCAGGAAATGTAAACAGAACCAAAAATTCACATTCATCTCGCTCATACAGCTGCCGGCAGGAATAGCTTAAATTATACAAGGGGGCAATTCCACAGTATTTTGCATGTCATGGAGGGGAAAATCACAAGTTAGATTGAAAGGTGCCTAACAAATTAGATACTTGAATTTAAACAAACTTTTGAACCATGATCATGTTTTATCCATTTTCAATAGATCTTTAGGTGTGATGAATTTCAATATGTTTTGTAAAATATCCAGGGATATATTATTTTTAATGTTAGCTGTCACGGATGGGACAGAGAAGTCACAAAAAGTACAATGCCAAAACTAATCCCAAATTCCTGTGAATATATAAAAGCTATAACTTTAAACACAAGTTTTATTAAACATTTAGTTCATCAACTAACAAAAGACATCAAATAATCAAATGTTTAATTTCTCTAACTTCTCCAGCTAGGAGGTAAGTCAAAAGGACCAGTATCACAGAGGGGAAAGTTTTGTCCCATAACAATGCCATACCAATTTTGTCTTATTTAATCCCACTGGAATATTAATTTAACTTATATAACATTATGTAATTATCCTCGGAACATAAACAAGGCTGTAAATGTCAATCTATATATGATACTAGTTACACTTACATGGAGCACATGGCAAAGGTTGCCCACAATGCATTGCTGCTATAAGCATGCTCAAATGAACTTTTGCCTACAATGCATTACTGTGTATGTACTGTATCGTGTGGCGATCATCAAGCCATCACGTGACTTTAGTTTCCTCCCTTAATTCTCATATTAGAAACTACAATGATGTAGTCAGGGGATTAGGCCGCTAGCCCGTGAGGGATCTGAGTCCGAGTTCCTCTGCCCGTGCAGAGTCTAAGCCTGAGATTAGGGTGTTTGGAGATTCATTCGGCCAGAAGACTGAAGCTTCTCAAGCTATGTTAAAAAGGCCAGCATATAAATGGTACATGTATGTGTATTAAGTTAGAACTCCCTGTGCTTCGAGGTACAACATTAGGTAAATTTCTCTTTATCAACAACAACAACGATTTATTGTACCCACAATAAGGAAAATATAATTATTACAATCATAAATTTAAATATTTAAAGGGCACTGGGTTCCCGAAATAACCAGAAAAGCTAAAAATGCCAGGAATCCAGTTACATGCAGTAATTTATCAATAGACAAATTAATAAACTTTCCTCATTTAATTTTATTTTGGATGCCTAGTACTTTCCTATGTTGACATCTTACTCAAAAACATTTTGAAAGCCACATGTACATGTACATGTACATATACACATACATGTATATATATGTAGCTGCCTGCACCCTAGTGAGAGAACTAGGATTTACTGATTGGAACTGGAAATTAAGGGGGGCTGCTAAATATGTTGCTCTCTGGCCCGACCTTTATACTCAGTCAATGGCCCCAAGGAGTCAATGTTTTTTTATCACATGACCACTTTCCAATTACAAAACAACAAGCAAAAAATCTAGCAGGGGTTGGGCTCACATCAAATATGTAAAGCCCCCATCACATGACTTTTGTAAATCAGGTTTTGAAAGGAAATCATGCAGGGACCCTTAGCTTACAGCCTGGTCATAATTATGATAATACCATGATCGCCTCGGATTCCTTTGTTTGTTCACGCACATTTAATCTCTAAATTCCCCGGCTCATTACAAATGCAAGGGAAATTTAGAAATATATGCATTGTCTTCAACAGGGAAATTTCTAAATTTCCCTGCAAGAATTTCCCTGCAAGAACAATGCATATTTCTATTTTTTCCTTGCATCGTAAAGAGGGAAAACTAGAAGACAATGCAGGCTGGACATGAGGGTGAAAAGCATCAACTCTTGCTCCCCCTCTAGCACGACTAGCCCTGTGCTCCCGGGTGAAAAAATTGAACCCAAACTGACCTGGCTTCATCATAACTTTCAACGTAATCCATGTGGGATCACGTATTTCAATCTGCACATTCTTCTCTTATTTCTCAAACCCGCTTCTTCCATGTGGGATACTTAAAACCATATACGCATGACCTTTAAATATTTAGTCAAGCACATACTGTAATTACATTGTGTTTTACTGCTATTCTTCTCAAAAACAACACACTTGTCTCCAGGTTAAGTCAAGGTCATTCAATCGAGCATTAAAACATTTTCGAAAGCAACTCAACTGCAACGTCTTTAGTTTAGGCATTGAAAACTAAACTTCTCAGAGATTTGTTCTGTTCCTCAGCGATCAGAGTATTACAAAGTTATACCATGACAATTCGGGAAATTAGTGTCAGATTAAATTTCCCCTCAAGCCTCAGGAGAGTTTGTAAAAGTCCCTTGGCCGAAGTGGCCTTGGGACTTCAACAAACTCTCCCTTGGCTTGCAGGGAAATTTAATCACTAATTTCCCTCTTGTCATGGTATTACTTATAATAAACCTAGCTACAATGTACAATGTATTTTAAATTATAAAGTCATGCAAGTGTAACCAGAACCACATACATGTACATGTACGTCTCTATTATTTTTATTACTAAATTGATGCCCGACTTCTAAACCTTTATTTGGGCTACCGGTAAATGCAGAATACCCTGCCACTGCAGGTTCATTAATAATGCATGTTCTCAAACCTCATACAAACCTTCTAAAAACTTCCCAAAAAAAATCAAAAATCTAACCCCAAAATCATTCATGAATAGAATGAGTCTAAACACACCTGAGCTAGCTATAATGGAGAAATTTTGCATAGTTTAGAAGGGGTGCCAGGGTATTCTGCAGTCAACTAGGAGACCATATACAATGTATATGTACTTTCCTTACCATTGAAAACTTGAACGAGCTGCATGTGACCAGACTTTGGCCTGATGAGTGATGTAATATTTGACTTGATCATGAACTCAAGGCACTTTTAGTTGACCACAGCCACAGGACTGACAGCTCTATCTAGAAGCTCTGTTTATTTATACAATACAAAAGCTTTTGGTGAGCAACTAAAGGCCTGGGAAGAAATATAATAAGAAATACAAATGGAGCTTTCTTAATATTTATAACTATTTAAGCAGCTTCGATATTTTAACACGCATGCACTGATGGGAGTGATGCAGTCGGAGCCATGCAGTCACTCGAGGAGCATTTTGACAGTCCCATTTTCTGATCTAAAGAATCGTTCGTAAATTAAGATTAAGATTACAAAACGGCTATTTCTTCGCCAGAATGAGAAGAATTAGCGAACACAATGAAAGCTTTGTGAGATTGTACACGACATGAACTAGACACGTTGCAGTATGAATGCTTACCTTCGGCTTCGGCCTTCCCAGCTTCACAGCGGTTCTTCGCCGATTTATCCACAAATTAGTTTATGTCTCTCAGTAGCAGCAGTTACTCTAGTCTTTCTAGCAATAGAATCTAGTTATAAATGCTGATTTAAAGGTATGAAGGATGATGTTGGTCTTCTCGCCTCTGTTCACATCCACACGAACTGTGAAACCGACAATAATTTCGAAATACAAGTTTCAGCCAATCAGGAATGAAGTCACTATCCGGGACTTCAAATATCGATCAATTGTTCTAGCACAGGAAGCCCAAGCTCTTAGTCTGACAGTAGGGTTTAAAATGCACCCAACATACAGACGCAGCCAAGAGACAGATAGACGTCAGGTAAGTTTTATTCATTTTATTACAGTGTGTTTATCGAAAAGCTAGATTTAAAAATTCCCATACAAACTTATAAAATAGCCATAAACAGTGCTTGGGCTACCTGTGATTCGGATGGCGAGGCTATTATTTATCTAATTTAAATAATACCAAACGAGTATGTGAGCGCATGGGAACATGAGTGTTTTTTTAATATTTTATTGATATTTTAATGATACATTGGTATATTTGTCCCTGTGTCTCCTCCCCCCCCCCCCCCCCCCTGAGAGTTGCTCTAGAACATGCATCTCACGCACTCTAGCCAAATTTGAACCTGAGAATTGACAATCGTGAGTTACGTCAATTTTTTGTGACCCTCCTCATCCTCGACCTCATTTTACCGAGTTGTGCCGGAAGGCATTTCAATTAGCCGCAATACACGACGGTGTTCCCTCGTAGCTTTGGGTCCCTGTAGCTGGCCTCCCATGCAGGCGGATGAAGGCACCGCAAGTTCCCTTGGAAAATTAAGTCCGGTTATACCGGCGCCTCGATATCCGCTTGGTATCAAACGAAAGTATAAACGCACAAGTCGGTATATCATGCGCCGTGGTCTAGAGAATTTTTCTTCGCTGTTTTGACTTGTTTCAAGATATTAAAATGTTTCAAACATATAATATACCAAACAAAGCGATTTTCAATTTGCTACGCAGTGGTTAGCATATCAGTCCGTGATCTAAGTTTGTGTTGAACAAATTTTGCGCTTACGCTGGTCGGATGGGCTTACGCATTAAATATATTTCCCATGTGCCTTAGTGAGCTCTTAAAGCATAGTCCATGCAGTCTTATTAAATAAATCTAAACAATGAAAGTGATACGCATATTCCTGTTAATTTGACTTATTTTTGCCCATACAAATTCCATCTACTGCCCATATCCTTGCCATATCATGGGGATCGTGTCAGCTATTATCGCTCTGCCCATATAATTCCCATACATATGGGTTTAATATAGGATCATGCAGTCATACGACTGAATGAAACATTTGTCCATGCATACCCCATATGTTTTCCACGTGTATCCCAGATGCTGGAAAAGGTATGGGTTCATGTCTGTGTGGTCTCTGTGTATCTTCATTCTGCCCATCCAAATCCCATATACTGCCCATATCTTTGCCATATCATGGGGGTCGTATGGGTTGTTACAGTCTCTGCCCATATCATTCCCATGTATATGGGTTTCATATGGGATCTACGCGAATAAAGAACCATTTTAGCCCATGCATCCCCCATATACTTCCCATGTATTTACCAGATGATGGGAATAGTATGGGCATCTACCTATGTGTGCCATGTTTCGCCCATACAAATTCCACCTTGTACCCATATCTGTGCCACATCATGGGAACCGTATGGGTTGTTACAGTCTCTGCCCATATCATTCCCATGTATATGGGTTTCATATGGGATCTACGCGAATAAAGAACCATTTTAGCCCATGCATCCCCCATATACTTCCCATGTATTTACCAGATGATGGGAATAGTATGGGCCTCTACCTGTGTGTGCCATGTTTCGCCCATACAAATTCCACTTTGTACCCATATCTGTGCCATATCATGGGAACCGTATGGCTATTATCCTGTCTGCCCATACAATTCCCATACATATGGGTTTCATATGGGATCTGTTTCCCATATGCTTTCCATATATGGGTTTCATATGGGATGTGCTGCCCATGTATTTTCCATATGATATCATTTTAAACCCTTACTTTTCCCATATATGGTTTCTGAATGGTAGGTAAACCCATATTTATCCCATGTAACAAAAACTCAAACCCATATAGTTCCCATACCAGACCCATGTACATCCCATGTGATACCCATATGAATCCCATATGTTTGGTTTGGTAAGGGAAGTTGCCGTTGCCAGGGTTTCCTTTAAGTTAAAGACTTGCTGTATCGTTTTCTACAAATAACAACAAGGTTATATTGTTCCATTCATTTCTATTTTATTTTTCTAGCTATTTTTCTACATCGTACATCTTTGATATCCCGACATTAACGATCTTATTTTGGTTTGCAAGACATTGCCAGGACGGCATTCAGCTGGCTTGAGAGGGCATCAAAGTTATCTACTTGAAGGACTTTGTTTTGCTTGTTGTTGGCGATCTGAAGGAGTTCAGCTTTGTTGATACCGGAGCCAATACCAACGGCGATCACATCAACATGCTTGGCCTGCAGAGAAGGACAGCAAATAGTCATTTTGAACACCCTACTGAAGTTCACGATTCGAACCAATATTGTTCTTTTTATTTAACCCAAAATATTTCATAGATAACAGTGCGGAAAATTAAGTTTTACTCACCAGAAGGGGTTTTAGTACAGTGGAGTAAGGAGCACTGCCAGCGTTGGTCTTGCCATCTGTCATCACAATCAACACGTCTGGTTTTATCACGTCGATCTCCTCCACTTGGTGAGAACAGGTCGCTATTGGCCAGTCTCAATGCCATGTCTGTACGAGTCCCGCCTGCAGTGAATGGAATACGATCGATAACAGTCTTCACAGCGGGTAACCTCTGCGAGGAAGTAGATGCGAAGCTGACGATGCGGGTCGCTGTAGAGCTGTAGGCGATTATCCCAAGACGGCTACCGGATGAAGAGATGCCAAGGCGAGTAACCAGAATTGAGAGGAACTTTTTGATCTTCTTGAAGTTTGCGGCGCCAACACTACCTGAACGATCTAGGATGACGCCCAGGTCCAGAGCTTTACTGCACGGAGCGATCAGCTTTGGAATCCCTGTGGAATGACAAGCATATGTCAGTTACGCTTTGGTCTAAATCCTGGTTTAACATGACCCCTGGTGTGGCTCGATCTCAGGCCTAACACCGACATCAAATGAAGGAGTTTTGAAAGATGTCACAAATAAACAAACCTGCTTCACAGCCATACAGTTCCATGCGTATAGCGATGTGACCATGCCAACTTCTGGGGAGAACTCTGATAAAGCGAATGTTTTGGATGAGAGGGTCAAATTCATTGAGAACAACGCTACCCCTGTCTCTGTTACCAAGGAATACCTGAAAGCATCAAAATGATCAGCAACGGAGGTTCCCACTCATCATCTAAGATTTCATTTTTCTGCATGATAGACCTTTTATTTTACAAGAGGCACGCCACCCACCTTGTATTTTCCATTCTTCTTATAGGTAATAAACTGCTTCCCATCCATACTGTACTGCACCATATAACTGGTCACCCATTGGTTAGCTTCCTGTCTGCCTTGGGTAGCAATTCGTGTTACTGTTTTGTAATCTTCAAAGTCTATTTGAATCCACTGATTGACGTTATTCTGTCTAGCTGCCCAACCTCCACCTACATCTTTCCTTGCGTTGAAATGCAGTCTGGCGTTTGCTGCTTTGAGGGCCGCGTTGTATTCTGATGATGCCGAGAACTGGTGATCTTTGATGGACAGACAACCAAGTGGAGTTACACATTCTGGTTTTGGAGGCGGCTCAAATCCTGGAAATGATACAATACATTTGTAAGGTTGGAGAAGACAGGAATAAGAAGGAAATATCAATGATAAGAGATCCATCTACCTTCAGTGCAACCGTAGAACTCTACTCTCATGGAAATGTGTCCCTGCCAGGTCTTTGGACGTACCCGGATGTAGCGAGTGATGATTGGATTAGCGAGCAAGTGACTAACCACCTTGTGGCGATCATTGTTGCCAGTTAAAACCTGAAAAACGAGAACGGAATCAGTTTGTCAAGCGTATATCAATTGTAAATAGTTTGCTGTATTAACAAACCTTCACACTTCCTCTAACAGAGTATGGCGTAAACATGCTGCCGTCCAGACTGTATTCTAAAGTGTAACTCTTCACCCACTGGTGGGCATCCTGTCGTCCTTGTGTAGACACACGGGTTACCTTTGTCGCCTTATTAAAATGCACCTCAAGGAACTGGAAGGCGTCGTTGCTTCTAGCAGACCATGACCCAGTCCTTCCTCCCCCAGCCATAAAGTGTAATCTTGCGTTAGCTGCTCTGTGAGCCGCGTTGTATTCAGATGAAGCTGACATCTGACTGTCGGCCAAGTTAATCGCAGCCCGACATGTTTTTACATTTGGTACTTGGAAGCCTATGATGACAGGAAGAAACTGATTACAGTAAAACAGACTAGATCTACAGAAAGCATATAGCGAAAGAGAAATTCGGCAAGGATGGCTGGAGAAATAATAAGAGCTTACAAACCTTTTGTGCAACCGTAGAGCTCGAGTCTCATTGAAATGTGTCCATACCAGGTGTGTGGGGCGACGCGAATGAACCTCGCTATGATAGCAGGCTTCAAGATGTGCCCAACAACACTGTTCCTGTCCTTGTTACCCTTCAGTTTCTTGGAATTGATGTATGGCTCAAAATGGCCTCCATCCATACTGAACTGCAGACTAACTAGTGATCCATTGGTTGGCGTCCTGGCGACCTTGTGTGGCGATACGAGTAACCTTGGTGATTTGAGTCATGTCTACCTGTAACCACTGACCGAGATGGTTGAATCGAGCAGACCAAGCACCCATTAGACTGCCTTGGCGAGGAAGGTGAAGTCTAGCACGAGCAGGTGAATGAGTTGCACTCCACATGGAGGAAGCATAGAGTCAGGGATCTTCTTAGTTTGCATTCCAAGGGCTGCAGCACATTGGACAGGTGGAATAACGAATCCTAAGGAAGAGAAGGAAAACAGTTTGATTACTTATATAGCAATGCATACTCTTTAAAGTTTTCCAACATTATTCTTGCTATGATACTATACCCTTCCTACAGCCAAAGAACTCTGCTCTGAGCGAGATGTGGCTGTGCCAGATCTTATGCGGACAAATCGTGCGATGATTGCGGTCTGTAGTTCGTGGAGAACTACTGTAAACCTATCGGCGTTACCGGAAAGAACCTAAATAGATAATAAAATTCATTAATGCATCATGTAATTGTTTCATAAGATTGTGTAGAAATCTTTGTCCGTATTGTACAAAACATTAATGAAGATTCGTTTTCACAATCCTGAAAAGGATTGCTTTATGCGTTTAGATAGTGCATGTAATACTGAACCTCTCAAAGGGGAACTGAAACCTAAAATCAACACAAAGACTATACAAAAGATGTATTCGAAAGAAATAACTGTGTATTAAGGCTTGGTTTGAACATGAAAACGAGGTAAAAAAAATTCTTTGTTTTCTTGACCACCTTTCACTAAGTAAAAATCATATAAAACTTTACAGAATTGTAGAAACTGGTTGCTTAAACCCAACGAGTGATACCGTTGCGAAAATACAATGCAAATTTTTATATTACGAATTTTTTCAAAACGGGGTGTGGAAATAGCTCCTACCTTAAGTATATCCTCACTTAATTTTAACCAATAGCGATGTAGGTACACCAATACACAATTTTCTCAGGTATGCGTACGCAATATTGGCCCGCCAAATCGCTTTTTGAATAGCCGATCATTTGAATAACAAAGGCTGACGCATCAGAACGAGTCTAACAAAAGCTAACAACTCACGGCCCGCCAAGAAATACTTCATGTAGGCAGCTTCGTTTTAGTATTGGTTGAAATATTAGGGAGGGTTATAGGAAACCACTACGAGATTGCCCACGTGAAGTATTTACCGGCCCGTCAAGCCTGTTGCGTGCGCATACTTGAGAAAATGGTCTATTAGCCTTTTCTTCTTGTCTGCATTCAATATTAGCAGAAATATCGGTGAGTTTCAAGGCTGGAAATGATTAATTCCGGTATTCTCTCGCCGATATTTCTGCCGATGCTAAATGCAGACAAGTTTGAGTAATTCGTGAAAACTTTGTTCTACGGTTGTTTGAAATGGTGTAAATGTGACCTTTCCTAACCCATGTTCGCATAAGTAAAAGCCTGGGTTTATTCCTGTATAGTAGTCATCTTCACGTCATATATATAATTAATTCGGCTTTGCAATCATTTGAAGAAATACTGATTGATTAAATTGATTAAAATGACTTTTCTTCACTAACAACTCACTAATATATTTTCTATGCATAGATGTTGTTGTGATAGAAGGGCGCCATGGAGAATAATGCATTAATGAGATGACGTCTGTACACGATTTCAAACAAGCGTAGAACAAACTATTCTCTGTAAACCAAAAGTTTCTTCACAGAAGTACTTAACTTTTCAGATGTTCATAGCTATAAAAAAACGCACGGTTGTACCATCCAGGACATTGTCCTGCAAAAAGCCCATTCCTGATGAGTACAACTTACAGCAACATATTTCTCCTGTTGGCAATCTTCCCAGAAGATTCCATCTAGACTAAATTGAAGTGAGTAACTCTTCACCCATTAGTTGGCGTCCTGTCGTCCTTGAGTGGCCACGCTTTTGATTTTCACCACCTGATCGAAGTGCACTTGAAGCCATTGCCGATTGTTGTTTACTCGAGCTGACCAAGCACCAGTTCTTCCTCCGCCAGCATGGAAATGTAGTCTCGCGTTAGCTGCTCTGTGACCAGAATTCCACTGGGACGAAGCGGACATTTTGGCATCTTTGACCAGACCACTTCTAAGACCCATTGGGGATACACACTGGGGGACATTAGGTGGGGTGAACCCTGAGATGAGAAACAAGGTTGTTTATTTTTCCTCTTTAATATTAATATATATTAGGGAGTTAGCTTAGACAACGTACAGTTACTGCAAATCCTGTACTCACTTTACCTATCCTTTTTGTACTAAACTATAAATATTATAAAAATGCATCTATCTAATACATATCTATATTAATACATATCTACATATCTACTTTCTATAATGTTGTCGTCAAATGTATCTATTGTAAAGTATCTGTAAATATTGTAAAACAGTATATGTATGTAATATTTATTGTAAATATTTTAAAATTATTTATTTAGCTATTACAGCAGTGCAAATATTATGTAACTTTGTTGAGAAGAAAGAGTTGAAGTAATAGATGGGTTGCACTCAATCCCCAGAGATTCAAATGACAAAAGGGCATGGCGGCCATGTTGGTGTACATAACAAAAGAAGCTAACGAAGAATATTGTTAAAGGGACACCAACATGGCCGCCGTGACGTATGTGCAATTCATCTATAATTCGCCTAAGAACGATAGTAAAAGACAATAGCCCAGATTGTATATTTGTTTTTTTCCAAATATCGAAATTGGTTGTTTTCCTACTGTTATCTTAGCCTGAATCCGAAATCTCTTACCTTCATAACAACCGTAGAACTCTACTCTCATGGATATGTGTCCATACCAGGTCTTTGGACGTACCCGGATGTAGCGAGCAAGTGACTAACGACAGTGTAGCGGTCGCTATTCCCAGTTAATACCTGTAAAAGTAAAATAGTACAGTGGTCAGTGTAAAATTACGTGTACTCAATTTGCTATCTCTTGGTCTCGGGTGTTATCTAATTTTTATCTGTTAACAATTTCAGCTATTTGATCGAAATGCAATAGGAAATCAATATTTCTGTTAATCGACGTTACCTTACTTTCCCACCAACGGTGTAGGGAGTGAAAATCGCGCCATCCACACTGTATTCCAGAGTGTAACTCTTCACCCATTGGCTGGCATCCTGTCGTCCTTGTGTAGACACACGTGTTATCTGGGTTGCTTTACCAAAATCAATCTCAAGGAACTGATAAACGTTGTTGACCCGAGCAGACCAGGCCCCAGTCCTCCCTCTGCCAGCGTAGAAATGTAACCTGGCGTTAGCTGCTCGGTGGCCTGAGTTCCACTCGGACGAGGCCGACATCTGATTGTCAGCCATGGTAAGTTTACTCTGGCATTCTGGGATCTTTGGTATCTGGAATCCTACAAAACAATGCATTGAATGAGGTGTTTTCCTGTTCGTAGTTCGTTAGTAAACATAGGTTCTTATGAGGTCTTAATACTGTCAGTTTTATTTTGTATGAAAATGGTTAAAGTAGGTTGTCATACCTTCCTTACATCCATACAATTCCACTCTCATGGAAATGTGTCCATACCACGTCTTGGGAAGAACCCGGATGTATCTAGCGATAATGACTGGCTTAAGTATATTAACGACAACACCTTGCCTGTCTTTGTTGCCCTTCAAAACTTTGTTGTTAGCATACGAGTCGAAATATTCTCCATTCAGGCTGGACTGCAGACGGTATGTGGTGACCCACTGGTTGGCGTCCTGTCTTCCTTGTGTCGCTATGCGTGTGATTTTAGAAACTTTGCCGAGATCAACTTACAGAAACTGGCCAACATTATTCACTCGAGCGGCCCAGGATCCAAGAAGCCTTCCTTGACGTCGAAGATGTAGCCTGGCACGAGCGGGTAGGAGATTTGCATTGTAAGAAGTAGAAGCGCTGATGCGAGAATTAGGAATTCGCCCGTCGATCATGCCGAGTGCAGAAGCACATATTTCCTTGGGAACACAGAATCCTGTTGATTAAAGTGAAAGCTTTGCTTATTTGCAGCTCAAGCATTGGTAGATGTAAATACCTTTGCAGTGTGATTTGTGTAAAAAAAAAAACAGCGAAATTTTGAACCATAAATGTCACCACATCATGCATTCAGAACTTCCCGGGATGAAACTAAGTTCTGACGACAAGGAGCTACGAGGGGAAATAATTGTTTACATGGTTGAAATTACAACTTTAAAAAGAGTGTCACCCGTTTATAGACTGAAAATGCAAAGAGCATTCTGAAAAGGTTACTGATACGTATTCTGTTATTGCTTACATTCCGTAGTAAACTCAGATTAAATGTTAAGCTAGTCTTACCAGAAGTGCATCCATAAAACTCCGCTCTCATCGAGATATGACTCTGCCAGGTCTTCGGTTGAATGCGGACAAATCGTGCGATTATCGCTGGACTGATGTCATGAGATACCACGGTGGAGCGGTCTCTATTACCAGCAAACATCTGTTAAAAGATATCATGCACATTAATTACCCTTTATAAATTGGGAACTTCGCCGTAAATAACGCTAATTAAGCAACAATGGTTGTTAAGTTGCCAAGCCCCTGTTTTATTTTGAGTGCAACGTAAGTTTTGGACTGATGAGCACTTTGTGCTCGTTTTACTTACGTATTCGAACAATGTAATGATCACAATTTAATTTTCATGGGGGAGTTTGAAATTGTACAGATTATGGGTCTTTTGCAGTAATATAATAACGGTGGTTGTACTGGAGGGCAACAACATCTATTTAGAGGCACTTGTACGAGATCGGTAGTGTTATTAGCAAAACCTGTTTGTAAATTATATTTTCCACCTCCAATCGATTGTCGATCTTTCCAAAACTGCTTGCCATCCAGCATCCATGGCAACGCCTTTCCCATGGAGATCACGAGTTTAAGTCATTCGTTATTAATGAAGTATTATATCAGCACGCGACTGTTAGATGAGAAAAGGGCCTATTAGTTTTAGTTTTGTTCAGAAATAGTTCCGAGTTGCATGTAAACGAGTTCTTACTTTCTTAGGGTACGTTTTCCAAATGGTTCCATCTCGACTGTATTCCAAAGTGTAGCTATTCACCCATTGGTTAGCGTCCTGTCGGCCTTGAGTTGCTATGCGGGTTATTTTAGTCGTCTGGAAAAAATCCACCTGAAGCCATTGTTGGGCGTTGTTGTACCTAGCAGACCAGGCACCAGTCTTTCCTCCACCAGCTATAAAATTCAGTCTGCCATTGGCTGCTCCGTGATTGGCATTCCATACAGAGGAGGCGGTCATCTGTGGGTCTGTGATCACATGTTTCTCTAGGCCAAGAGCGGTCAGGCAATCGGGCGCTACCGCAGCCCGAGAATCTAACGAGAAAAGTCCGTTATTTGTTTTATTTCTACGTCTAATTTGCGTCAACAGCAAATTTATTGAAAGTTGCAAAGAGACCTGAACTGACAGAACTAATAGATCAAGTTTAGCATGCAACAGTGGTGAAATATCGTCCGTGGCATATGATAAACCGCACTGGTTAAAACTGAATTATTAAAGGACTTTTTGCACTTCGCCAATATTTTACTTCAAAATAATCTGTCAACAACAGGAGAAAAACAATTGTCCAAAGCTGCTACATGCGAGATTGCCCTGCCTCGGTAACGAATAATATTTTCTTGAAAGTGTGAACACGTTTACTAAACACTTAAATTTACTGAATTGAAATCTGTGTAGAGTCGAACAGAATTTGTTAGCAGAGTGCGAATGAACAAGTCCTTACTTTCGGTTTGGTTTGCCTTTACAAAAGACTACTGGACAGTATTTCTGATTGAACTTAGTAACAAATCTTAATAGCTTCCCCGGCGATAAAAACAAACAAGTGAAACTTACCTTGAATATGAAGCACGTGCAAGAATATATAGAACAAGTAACAGGAGTTTTCCTGTCATGGTGAGTCGGCAAGGCTACGGAAAGGAAAAAAAGTTAATATACTGGAAAGATATTTGTAATCAGTCACGGTCAGTCATACTACACCACAGCCTGTGTGTACACCATGGCTAAAATGAGATTAAAACGTTCACTTGACTGTCATCATCATTTGTCAACAAGAGAAAAAGAAAGAAACGCCGCATTTCGGGGCAGGATAGCTATCGCAGTTTGAAATGAATACTAGTATTTTAAATACACATGTGAATCGTCTCTTAGCTTAACCAATACTTCAGTGGCCTCGTAGTTTGTTCAGTAACTGAGTACTTTTGCTAGAAAACAGGCACAGTAAACAAACCCATACATATTACAGACAATTTCATACTCAACTAAGATAACGTTTTAAAGATCTTACCTTATAGCTTAACCCGGCCGTACAACTGTCCCAATAAACTTTAGAGTCTTCTGTAGGTTAGTTCTTGACGGATGGTCCTTATTATACCTGTACTGTTTACTTAAAATCTGGCGTTTTTGCCAACATAACGTTAATCCCAGTAGGATTACGTAACACATGATGAGAATGATGTTTTGAACAAGAAGTAAGTTGTTGTATTTAATTGCCCGTTAAAAAATTAAAGGAATTCATTTATATAGCGCCGAAATTCTAAATGAATATATTCAAATGCGCTTCTCAAGGTCATTTTTTTGTGATACGGCTGCTATTGTGGCGCAATGTGCTGCTGTGCAGTTTACAATCATGAGTGATTGTTAGTACCTCCGTATCACAAAAATAACCTTGTGAAGCGCATTTGGATATATTCATATAGAATTTGCGCTATATAAATGAATACCTTTTTTTTACCTTTTACTACTTGCTTGTAGCTGCTCAATGTCAGGTTTTTCGGCACGACGGCAAATATATACCCGCAACATGGCCAGTTCCGCTATTAAAGGGTTACCCTCCTCTTTTCACGCATGGCAAACTCGAAATTTGCATGCAGAGTGAAGAACGTAATCTCTCCTTTAAAAAGCGAGATTTTAAGGGTTTAAAATCAAACAAGATGTCAAAATTGAACATAGAGAAGATAGTTGTTTACTAAAGACTTTAGGCGGTATTTTATTATAGTTTGCAAACTTTGCAGCCCTTACTCTGTTTGATTTGAATTTGGCGCGATTAGCAATCAGTGTGTTGGAAGCACTCAAGCGGAGCATCACAGAGATCTTCACAACACCAAGGCAACTGAGTGACAACTGAAGGTGTCTGTGGTCTGGCCATGACCCTTTAATACCGGAACGTCATGTTTATCATACGTGTCCTGCATGGGTGACTCACGGATAAGAATGTTGAACCATACGTGCCCATGGGTGACTCACGGATAAGAATGTTGAATCGTGTTGATCGCTTTGATTCCAAAACTATGTAACCCATACGACGCGCTAATCATTTGAAATTTAGCTGAGAGATTCCTGCAATTTTTGATCTGGTGCACAACAAACGTATATTTTATATAGAATATAATTCTCCCATGTGCTGAAGGTCGATCACGGCCTTAAAGTACTATTTTAAACAGGAATTCAAGTGTTTATCAGGGGTTCCAAATAAAGAGGGGCGTAGCGCCAAGGATTTTATTGTTTTCGAGGTATTTGGAATTCCTGATTGACACAAAGAATAAGTGATGGAAAGAGCTTGTTACACGCGCGAATGACCATAACACCAACACCTGTATTAAATTCTTGGGTCATTAGGAAGTGTTATTTAGGGAAGAGGTCAAAACAATGGTACTCTGGCGAGACCCAATTTTGATGGAAGGGGGATTGTACCCGGAACCCACCACCTATTTTGGCAAAATCTAGATGTTTGACCACAAATATCTTCTTGAATAAAATACTTATTGAAGAAGTAACTACATTGCTAGTTTCTACAGGCAGAGAAGAACGTGTGTCTGCATTAAAATCAGGTATCTCTATTTTACAACGCGAGAAAATCACCCTCGAAAAAAGGGGTAGGGGTATTTCCCGCCACCCACCACCTCCCCTGACAAAATTGGGTCCCATTCGAAGTCCATTGTTTTGACCTCTTCCCTTACCGGGTATTTTATTGCATAAATTATTGATTCCATGGTTTTTATTGGTATTTTTTTCTTCATCATTTCAATGTATGATATAGGCCCTTTGCAGCTAACAAATCACGTAGTTGTACTCGAGAGCAAAAAATATCTGACTTCATTTATTTAAAGGCCTTGTACGAGATCGGTAGTGTTATTAGCAAAACCTGTTTGTAAATGCTATTTTCCACCTTCAATCGATTGACGATCTTTCTAAAACTGCGTTTTTGAAGATAGCTTGCTCTCCAGTATTCATGGCAACGCCTTTCCCATGGGGATCACGAGCTCAAGCCATTCGTTAATGAAGTATTATATCAGCACGTGACTGTTAGCTGCAAAGGGCCTATTGTAGTGGCAGGGATTAGAAATAGGAAGTGTTCATGAAGTCGATGGTTGATTCCAGTCATACTCCATACGCCTTTTTTATATTTCCATCTTATCACGACGAACAGTTACCATTTCGATTTGCCACTCTTTTTTAGTGTAAATAGGTCAATCAGTGTTAGAAATATGCGATTGCAGAATACCCCACCACTTGGTTCATTAATAATGCATTTTCTCAAATTCTCATACAAACCTTCTAGAAACCTACCCATTTTCAACCCCAAATCAATTCATAGATCGAGTCTAAATACACTTTAGCTAAATGGTTAATTTTGCACAATTTGTAAGGGCTTTTCAAGTGATCTTTCGAAGTGGTGGGGTATTCTGCAATCTAGCCGAAATATCAAAATTAGTAAAAAATACTCGCAAAATGAGCAAGTTAAACCACAAAATTTTAGTAGAGTTTACCGGTAAAATCCTGTCCGCCATTATTGGAAGCCGTAAGGTTCCTTTATTCAGCGGAAGTGTTGTTATACGCTCAACACGACAACCATCGTGGCTACTTTTTTATACACACTATTTCGCGCGAATCTCGCAAGAATAAATATAACTTTCTTCTTGTGTACGCGAAGAAGTTTTTAGTAGAAATATGCCTCCCAGGCGTTGTGTAACCGCCTCAATGATTAGCTCAGTTGGTAGAGTACGATCTAGAGTGCGGGAGGTCGGGTGTTCGAATCCCAGCCGCGTCCTTGGGCGGGGACGTATATGTCGTTGGCCTTGTCTCCTTTTTCTTCTGATCTATATGAGGGGACGTGTTATTTCGAGAAAGAGTAGAGGATTGTCTACCGACACAACAGTCTGGTATTCCGAGGTACTAACAATCACTCACGATTGTAAACTGCACGATCACAAAATATGACCTTGTGAAGCGCATTTGAATATATTCATGTAGAATTTGCGCTATATAAATGAATACCTTTGCCTTTTTTGTGTTGTGCAGGTGAGCGTGGCCCGTATTGCATCACTTCCGCTGAATAATGCTGAACAAAGGGAACGGTGTCCAGTGATGGCGAACGTTTAGATCCAATATATCAGTACTCGGAGTTCAAAATATAACTTCCCATCGTGGTATCGGAAAACGGTTTGGACTGGTAATAATAGAGTGGAGAGGAACGCGTAGTGAAATCTCCCTCCTCCCTAAGTAACTTTTAAACATTTCTCACCAGAGCATGATTTATAGATCCCATTTTCTCCCTCCTCTCTGTACGCTAACTTCTCAATCCTCCCTAGTTTTTCTGGACATTTCTCCTGCCTTCCTAGTTATTTTTAGCCGTTTCTCCCTAGACCGTTCCTCTCCGCTATAAATAACATAGAACTTTATGAATATGCAAAAACATTGATATGTCAAAATGTAATCGTAGTGGCACTTTAACTTCTCCTTATGTAACTGAGCCATACGAGCAATGTTAAACTTCATGTCACTATTTATAGAGGGTAACACGTTTACCGCTAACATGTACATGTAGCTCAGTAATCTTCCACATGGTCCTCTGTTTACTTATATAGTCCTACGATTTTACGTCCTTGTCCGAGAAGACATGAATTAAGGTCTAACCGTTTACTGTTGGATTATGTAAATCGAATGTAAAGGCATTACCTTCTACCCAGTTATTTTAAAACCCTGCATCGATCACGTGATTTTGAGTACATGCCCATATCTCCCTCATTTCTAATGGCAGTCGGCTCAAACTTTGACAGACATGGTATTGGGTCCCCATAAATTACTTAGTGGTGATGACGTAACAATCACGTCATTGGTTACGTGATTTACAGGCTACACAGGCTATCACAACAGCAATAATAACTTGAACTTTGAACACTTCCACATGTTTATTCTTGAGAACACACTAAAATACACTTTACATCCACGAGTTCGCCATTTGGGCGCTGTTTAATATAGCTGGCCATGCTATTTCGTGTCTAATACCATAAAGGACAAATTAATCCTTAATTTCAACTCGAAATTTCACGCGTAATTTGTAATTTCGCATGTAAAATTTCAAACGCCGCCTACGCACGCTTAAAATAATGTTTTTCTGTATCGTAATTTGCCCTCCATAATATTAATGGCTAATCAAATAGTGACTCGTGAAATTAGAGAATAAATGTCACTTGTGTTTGTCAAAATCTAAGCAGCTCGGAAAATTACTTCGATTTTAACAAACACGCGTGAAATTTATCCCTAATTTTACTCGTCCCCATTTGATTACCTATACAAGTCGTTAACTGTACTCGTATTTTATTAAGTCAGAGTTTCTACATAATAATAATAATAATAATAATAATAATAATAATAATAACTATGTTTAGACAGGGTGCCCATATCTCCGGGGCCCTGCGTAACAACTAATAAAGTAAAATAAAGTTTAGATAGGATAGTTACAACTAATTAATAATAATGATAAGTAAAAATTGATAAAAATGTATATACAATAAGCAATCTATAAAGTTAAAGAGTAAAATGCGCTTTAAAATTGGCTAATGAGTTCGAATCTCCTATATTTCGGATGGGAGGGAATTCCACTCGTCCAAAGCCTGATATGTAAAAAAAATGCTTTCCCCAGTTTGTTCTTGCTTGTTTAAGATGGGCATTGTTCCTCTGCCTAGTGTTATAATTGGGTTAACCTCTAGACTTCTTTTAAGATGCCTTTCTAGTTTATCTGTACGTTATTACTTTGCTGATCTTGCTCTTACTGTATCTACAATGTTATATACAGTTTGCATCTTCAATAACCATGTGCATGTACGTAAACTATGTATGTATGTATATGTACGATATGTAATACCTTAGTATCATTAGACCTATCTTAGAATCCTCCATCCATAGACATCCCAAAGTATGTCAGTGCATAGACAACCCAAAGTATTAGTCACTTAAACTTGAAATTAAGTATCCAAAAAGAGCATTTCGCACTATATATCCTTATAGCTTTATAGCTATGATACCCTGTTAAAAGCTGAAATCCCTACACTAGCTACAAGACGTTAACTAAAATTGAGACCTCTGAACAGTTATAATTTAAGATCTGATTCAGGAATAGGAAGAATAACTATGAGATTTGGAGATTTCACACGTTCAAGTATTTGTAAATATTTGTAATAATTGCCATCAATTGTCAATTTCCATAGTTTGTCAGAATTGAATAATCGATTAACAATATATATATATCACATATGAATATCGTTCTGATAACGATTTGCTAACACCATAGTGAGTGACACGATGTCTCCCGGCCATCCCAATAACTAGTTGGAAATCTGATCAAACACTAGTGCATTTGGAACTGGTGTTTAATTGGATGTCAAGATGCATCCACCTGACGAAGCTTCGAACAAGGGTTTGACCGGGTTTCAAGACCCATGCATGTAACCATAGTTAATAGCTAGAGTGGAATGGTTATGAAACCCAGCGACCTTCTTTGTTGTATATCTTTGTTCGCTTTTTTCAGCTATTACCGTGCACAAAACACAATAGAAATTCCAATGTTAATAAATCATCTAATAGCAACGTGTGGGTTCAGTCGTTCAGGGGACACTAATGAACTGTGACCGTACACAATCTTTTGTATTATCCCCTTCCAACATAAATCTCAGTGCCCCTTTAAAGTTTGCCGGGTTTCCTAACCATTCTATTAACTATGATGTGGCCAAATACATTCCCACCATTGGATGAATATACTTTGAAGAATATTAGTGACTTCCACAAGATGGGGCAGAGCATGTCCAATGAAGCGCCAGATCAAAGTTACTCCGATTAGTTGAAACACTGATCAAGATACTTGCATTTTAATAAGCATTAAATCACAGACGAAAAGTAAAGGAAATTAACCAATGTCCTTGAAATGGTTATTATAATTAAAATTCAGCCCAAATTTGAGGTAAATAATTTTATTACTTTTGGTACCCCATACTCGGCTGGCAAATTCTGCAGTCTGATATTTCTCAGCTGGCAAATTCAGCTGGCAAATTCACTTTTTGTTTTAAATTCTTCAAAAACATTACAGTATGCAGGGCATCGAAATTTGTCTGACACACCAATAATGAAATTAAATTTGAAATCAGTATCAAGATTTTCTTGTTGGCCTGCCGTTATTTCAATAGCTGTTCGTCTGCCAGCTGAAAACAGTTTTTTTTTATAGTTTAAGTCATCGATTCTGTTATAAAAATGTCAGAATATCCGTTTTGTTATGAAGTTTTGCCGTTGGTTGACCCTGTTAACTCAGTATCACTCTTGGCATTGTATGTGGGTGCTTTCGGTGAGAATATATCACGATGTGTGCATCGTCACACGTAATTACACTGACTACGTGCTGTAATCCAACCCTTGTTTGCTATAGCAAATGATACAACGTTATGTTCTAGATGTTCAGATAGTTCCAATCAGTTTGAACTTAAATATTTAAATATTTCTGTTTTGAAAAAAACAAACGCATTTTTCTTCACCGGCCTAGCCTTGTTAATATTTGAGTTGAAGCGGGACTGTGTGTGACAACAAAACGTTTTATAACTTATGGGTACGTGACGTATAATTGTAAGATTTTTCTAGATGTTTAGATGCCATCATTCGACAACAACAACAATTTATTATGAAAAACACTTACAAAGAATTAAGATACTTGCCAACCCACAAATTAGCAAAAACAATACTATCCGAGGCGGGGACAGGTGAAAGATAATTAATTAAATAATAATAAGAAAACTAACTACCAGAAGCTTATCCGCTGCATATAGTAGAAATACTAAATTACTTCAAAACTAAGTAAAAGTATAAAACCGCTTTCTCTGCGCCAAACCCACCCAGTGACGAAGTGACCTTCTAAAACCTGCTCGTATATATCGTCTTTCAGTCAAAACAAAACAGATTTGATAAGAACTGGCGCTCAAAGCCGATTTTTGCATTGTGGTTTAGTCACTGGCGATAAGACACCAGAATGCTGACGATCGCAGTTCTTATCACTTTGGCGGGCTGTTGCGGCTTTGCTCAAGATCTCAACCTCGATCTTGGAGAAGTCATATATACTCCAAACACAAACCTCCTTGGCGATGTACCAAAAGGAATGGTAGTGTTCAAGCCTTTTGATGCTAAGAAGTGCTTCCAAATAGTTCCTGTAAATGTGACGAACAAGTATGATAACTATTTCAGGGAGACAGCTGCCTTCTACAAATCCATCTCAGTTGATACTAGTATGTCAGCATCGATGCAGTCCGATTTTACTATGGGAATCACACTAGATGCTACGACAAAGTCTATCAGTTCCAGCAATCGTACAGTGACCGGGAACACATTGAACCTGGCTGCAAAGTCTTAGTTTCAAACAAGTGCTCAAATCAGAATGCCTACTCTATGGAGAATTGGATGACCGGTTCGTTGATGCTTTCCTGAACCTGAATAACACCATCAATACTCCCTGGCTGCCCGAGGCCTGGCGACCTTTCGAGATATTCCTTAAAACCTACGGTTCGCACATTGTTAATCAGATCAGCTATGGCTCTAGTATCAACCAGTACTCTTTTGCCGAAACATCTTCACAGTACAACCAACGAGATTTTAACGTAAAAAGCTGCGTTTCGTTGGCTGGTCCAGGGCCTGTGAAAAGTATGAATTTGTCGATCTGTTCGAACGTTACCGATGAAGAGATATCCACCGTCAACAAAATGGACATGAACGAGTCTCTCACAATAAGAGGGGGTACGCCATAAACACGCAATCGGCTACTTTGTGATCGTTCTTACGAACTCATGACCAAATTTATGAATGAAGGCTACACGGACCCGGCCGCAATCCAGTTCAAGCTGAACCAATCTGTGAGATCTTGCAATCAAAGTTCTCGGACAGTGATCACCCCAGGAAGGCTATAAACCTGGAGTATATTACTACACTGGTTATTTAAACTTTGGCTGTTTCTACCAACCCATTGGTGGATTTCCGCCGAAGGTGGAGGTCCAAAAGTTTGACTTGGCGCCACATTCCTTGATAGAATACCCAGAATACGAATGCACTCTTGCTCCCCTGGGTTCTCACTCGTGGAAAGACGACTGCCTGGACGACTGCCGACTGACTCATGTTGGAGTGTGGTGCCACTGAGCCGGTCCAACGTGCATTCGTTACTCTGTAAAAAACTCTGAGCACTGGTGTCAGAAGATCAACGGCCGCTACTTACTACGGCAGTGGCTGGGGCTGGAATGGTTGCGACTGGCAGGTCTGGGGATCAGTCTGTAGGTGTAACCACGAGCGCAAGGAAAGGATGGTGATTTGGTCAGGGTCCAGCAAGTCAGCCCTGTGTAGTGGGGTGCCGCCCAGGAGAGAGGTCGAGAACGAAAGACAGATCAAGAAGGAGCTGTAAGTCTTTCAAAGTGGATATTGACCACGCTTTTGAACCAATGGACGATGATACTTGACTGTCAAAGTGATCTAGTTGTTTAATCTGCTAATCTGGACTAACACTTTTAGTCTTTCCGAATTTATATAGATGGTTATTTTCTGACTTTCATGTTTTATGCATGTGATCGATTTGGAACGATGAACCTTTTTCAATGAACCTATAGATAGCAATGAAGGTAGTATTGTCTGAGTGTTTGTTAGCGTGTCTTTGAAATGATTTATCACTGATTGCACCACTAAGGTACATTTAGTATAGTTTAATCAAACAACTGGTGACCGTTCTCGAGGTTACTTTCATAATGTGTTTTTGAAGTGTTTAAGTGCTTAGAAAAAAATATCTCACTATTATATCACCACAGTGTAATTTTAACTCCTTTATTGAGTTAAATTAACTCCTGAAAGAGAGTCACTATGACTCTTCTAGTGGAGTTAAATTAACTCTAAAAATGGAGTAACAAAAAGGGAGTTGAATTCTCTCCCTTTTATATGTAATCTATATATGGATGCTAAATAAACAATGCTGCATGTGCATTATTTCACTTTTTAATTGTACTTAAAACGAATTTACAAGTACTTATCAATATACTTTACAAATGAAGAAACGTCAACAATATTTTACCTAGCTATTTACATGTCTATAATAGTATATTATATTACAATATTATTGCAGTCTCGTGAGACCGACTTTTGGAGATAATTGGCAAAGAAATGTATATGGGCTTGTTTTTTTTCCGGTCAAATCCATTTCCTTTTCTATTTAATCTATTACAAACAGACTTTCAGTAGTTAGGAGAATAGTGTATTAAAATATATCTATGATTTTTATGGGATTCAAGTGAATTTTGCTGTGCTGCATGGTATACAGGGAATAATGTAAATAAAGTTTGGTAAAGCTCTGTATTACAGACTGTAAAATAATGTGAAAGAATGCATTGGAGATGCTGAACGAGAACCCACTTAGCTATGACTAGGCTGAATACCACAAAAATCATAAATCTTTTAATACACCTTTTTCCTATCTAATCAGTACAGAAAGTTTCATTAATTGCAGTACATCGTACAGAAAGGAAATATAATTTCAAACTTACTACAACAGACAAACTTGTCCATACTTTTCTGTATAAAAAATGTCTTGCCAAAGGCAATTTTATCCTATTTAATCTTCACCAACATTGCCATTCAGTCAAGACTACAACAAAAAATGGTAATGCACATGCATGTTACACACACAAGTTTTGCATATGTGTATTACATGATATAGCTAATAAGTTAAATTCAAATGACTAAAATTTATAGTTGGTTCAATAAAGTACCGGTAATAAAAAAAAATATAAGATTACTAAAAAAACTATAATAATGTAAAATATAATATTATCATATGGCACAAGCATGGGAGATCCAGATGAATTACAATCCTGCAATCTGATTGGTTGCTCACAGGTCCATATCATTCCATCTGGATCTCTCGATTTTGTTTTTCAAAATGCATTCAAACTGAATATGTTTAGTAAATATATATAAGAGAAAAAAGGTTCAAAGCTATGGATCCCGATGCTTTGGATTCAGATAAAGTTATCTCAGTGTTCCAGAAGCCATTTACGTTTTAAAAGTGCCATACAACAAACACCTTACTGACCAATCTTGGGGAAATGTTAGTCTTGTTCCATTTTTGTTGGGCATTGAGGAACTCAGGCTTTGACAAGAAGCTACTTTAATGATAAAATATGCTAGTACTGTGTACATCTGTTTTGGTAAGCGTCTGATAGCCAGTCAAACTAAGTCAGTGGCTATTTTCACTAGATGCCCTTACGAAAACGAACCTATCTTTTTACTATCTAATTCCTATCGTTAAACTAACTGAAGCTATCCAACATCCAAAAAACTATATCTTTTTACTATCTGCAGCTTTTTTCGGATAGTCTGCACTTATCTTATTAATATCTTTTTGCTAGTTAAACAATATCTGCTAAAAAGTTAGATAACAGATAGTCTATCTGAATGCTAACTGATTTGAAAGATAGTGATCAGATAGTCTCTCCAAAAACTAACCCATTACATATAAAATATAAGATACGATTCAGATAGAGTATATTAACACTATCTGTTGTTCAGATAACATTTAGATAGGTATCTGAAAACTAACTCCACATTTAAAACGTTCGGATAGTATTCAGATAGACTATCCGAAAACTAACCCATTACATACAAAATAGAAGATATGATTCAGATAGAGTATCTTAACACTAACTGTTGTTCAGATAACATTTAGATAGGTATCTGAAAACTAACTCCACATTTAAAACGTTCGGATAGTATTCAGATAGACTATCCGAAAACTAACCCATTACATACAAAATAGAAGATATGATTCAGATAGAGTATCTTAACACTAATAACTGTTGTTCAGATAACATTTAGATAGATATCTGAAAACTAACTCTACATTTAAAACATTCAGATAGTATTCAGATAGACTATCCGAAAACTAACCCATTACATATAAAATAGAAGATATGATTCAGATAGAGTATCTTAACACTAACTGTTGTTCAGATAACATTTAGATGTACAGTGTACATATCTGAAAACTAACTCTACATTTAAAACATTTGGATAGTATTCAGATAGACTATCCAAAAACTATAAACCCATTACATATAAAATATGATATATATATGATTCAGTTACATGTAGCAGATTTTTATATATACATATACATATATATATATATATTACATTAATTTAGATATACATGTACATTGTATACAGTAGATATCTGAAAACTAACTGTACCATATGTTATCAATGAAACGCCGGGCTGCAAATAATGTACCTATCAATGTTAAGCCCAAGTTTATAAATAAGATACAGAACTGACTCTCATTCTGTATATTACTTATCAAACTCACAGGTGAATAGTTTCTTGGCCACTAAAATTTTGAAAATCAGAATTTATTTTGCAGAGAAATTTGAAGTCAAAATCTGGGCCATTCTGTATCTGATTTATATTATCTTTTTACCTTTCAGTATAAGTAACCAGTAGTTACGACTCCCAGATTTTAGTGGCTGGGTATTCTAAAGTTGCATTTTTGTGTTAGTGAGGGTAATCACACCCAGACATCAAACAGGAGTCTAATGCGCAGCTTAAGGGGTGCCAGGCAGTGGAATGTATTTTTTGTGGGTTAAGTGTGGGTATTCGCACCCAAACAGGAGTCTAATGCGCAACCTTAGGGGTGGCGGACAAGGGAATGGGCCGATGGGATTATTCATGGATGAGATTGAAAGAAGCTGGAACAGGTGTTGGCAAAGATTATAGCTGAAATAGGGGAATCTGGCCATGGAGTGGTAGGAATGAATCGAAAACGAAAATATATCAGGAATAATTGTGAAAGAAAACCTCAGTGAAAATTTGCAAGGATCAACAGACGAAGCAGGACTTGATATTCCAGCATGGGATCTAATAAGCAAAATTATAAAAGTATTGAAAGAATGATACCAGGCTGATTGGTACGGTATTGGGAATAATGATGTAGAACCAATATATCTTGCCTGGCATGGCCAATCTTAGCCTGCTCCACCATAGGTTTTTTTTTCCACTCTCGTAAATTCGAAGAAAAAGAAATGTCTGTTTATCCGAGCTTACATGTAATTAGTTTGCAATATGCAAGCACGGCATCAGCATATTTGTTTTATTTTTCTGGCCAATGAGAGCTATTGTTAGAATTTTTTAATTGGCATGACATGCAACAGTTGCAAACTTTCACCTCGTTGGTGTCATAGTGCAAATATATAAAAACAATCATGTTACCAAATCAGTTAAGTCTCCAAAGCCAAAATTTGAATCAATCCATTTCTGCTGTTTGTAAATATATACATGTACATGTAGCTTTCATTGAAGTTCATTGAGCTTTGGGAGGCTAAACATACAGTATGAGATAATGAAACATGAAATGTACAAATTGGTTTTGTCTCGAGCGTGGGAACAGTCCCCAGTGATTGGTCAGTGGCAAATGTCATTGTCAGAACCTCTTAAATGTAACATTACATGTAAAGATGTGACGTTCAGGGATATGGAAGGTAAAATCTGATTGGTTCATAACACAATGAGGCTTAAATAATAAGCGCTCTGGTAAGCAGACGTTTCTTTTACTTCGAATTTATGAGAGTGGAAAAAATGTCTGGTGTAACAGGCTATATAGGCCAGTCCCCATTAGCGCTAGGTTAACAAATTGTGAAACTGTCAAAATCCCTATACATGTATAAAGTGGAGAGGCTTGAGAAATGATTTAAGTGTTTAGTGCGACTATAAAATCCTAATTAATGCATGAAATACATGTAGCTCTAATGTACATGTAAGTGAAGGGGTGGACTAGTAAATATAATGTGAAACGTAAGTAAATTCTAAAAAATACAGTACCACGCTTGTTGAAGTGTGAAGAGGAAGTTACAAGTCACATTTGGATATTATTATTTATATTTAGCTGATTGTCAGTCAAAGAGTCTCATAAATTCCGATTAGTTGGCTAAAGGCAATTTTCCAAACACAACTTCAAACTTTCAGGGTAGCACTTCAACAAAAACTAATAATAATACTATTGTTGGATTCTGTAGTACATTTACATGTATGCCTTGGCTAATTAAGAAGTACCAGCATATAATATTTATGCACCTCCAGGGGAGGGGGAGCGGGAATTTGACATTTTCTCCCCCAAAAAAATCAAATTCCCCACCCTCGGAAAAAACATGTTTGGTCAAAAATATCAAATTCTTTGTTATGGGTGTTACATTCAGACACTACTTTTTGGCATTTACTCCTGTGTAGTAAGCCATAGGAGTTATTACTTTTTCTCTTGCTTAAAATGAGAAAGTAGTGAGAGGTTCAATTTAAGTGGAATCAGAAAGTGCTCAAGTCTTTAGACTAAATTTATAACTGAAGGCAATTAGTGAGCGCTACGGACGTTAGAATAAAAGACATGATATTTCAACAGAAATCTTCAAAGTTAAATTGCTGTGAGATGAGAAGGTACAAATGTACACCAGGCTAGTTTTATGATTTTAAGTATGTACAGCAGGTAGTCAATAGTTATTTATTCAGTGCCATTTATCATCATCACCTTCTTTACTTTTGGCAGAGGGGATAAAAAACAGTGTTATGGACGTCACATCATTTGTAACGGCCGTTACACATGCAAAATTGCCTAACAACGATTGTTATAATATGAAAGTTTTAGAACAGTTCTAACAAGCTTTAGTTAACCCTCCTTGATAATATTGTAAGTGCAGAACATTTTAAAAGTTATATTTAACATTGGTAGTGGTATTTGTTGACAACCACCCAAAAACCTAATATTTACCGGTATCGAATTAGGTGTAAGTGTTGATATTTTTTTAATATTACATCACGGTACTTTGGGTTCCCCCAGGTGAAGCCAACAAAACAATGTAGCTAATAATGCTATATTATATAACCCTGAGGTATCCAGAATTCATGAAACCTTTAAGTTTCTCTATACATGTACATGTAGCTTCCATTTTCAAACTTTCCATAATCCCCTTTCTCATGTGGAACTGCTCCAAATATCTGCCCTGTCTTCCTTAGGCTAATAGTTGCAGGGTACAACGTATTCTGCAATTCAGTCCCTTCCTTATTTCTAATAAATAACCCCACCCTGGGCAGGTAGCGTATGTCAAAATCCCCATCATCAGGGTAGCCCTGTCTGTCAAATTCCCCCCGGGCTTAACATTGATTGTTGCATTAGCAAATGAAATACAACATTATTTCAAATGAGATGTGTATATCTACGCTGTTTCCACAAAAGGAGCCCTAGAACCTAAAACCCCCTTTTGTGAAAACATGCTAGATCTTGTGTGCCTTTAGCTTTATAAGCCAGTAACTCGTGTTTTTGCCGTTTTCTTGAAACGGCCAATGACAGTTTACGACTTTTCTGGCCTTTCTATCCCATAATTTAATTGTGTGAGATCTATCCCATAATTTCTTTATTCGAGAGTTAGAGGTTAGGGTTAGGTTAGGAAAAGGCCATGTTCTGGTATTTTTACTGAAAATACAGCAAAATTCCATCAAATAAACTTGATCTGCAGGAAGAGAACGTCGTATTGCCGTGTAGTGCATCGAAATCCATTAAAAGGTCGAGAAATGGCGCCACTTTGAAATTTAGGTTACACAAGTAAATTAATGCGTACTTGTTGGCTTTTTAAAAGCCAGTAACTCACTTTTCAACCTTTTCATCCCAAAAATGCACCTTTGTTCTCACACCTAGTGGAAAATGTACATCTTTGACTAAGCAAATCGTTGCGCCATACGTCAGGCAAAGTTGGTTTTTCGCGAAATTTTTTGAACTACTCCTCCCCACCCCACACCACCCTCATAAAATACCTAGAGATCAATTATTGCAAAGAAAGGCCAGAAAAGTCGTAAACTGTCATTTGCGCTTTCACGGAAACGGCAGAAACACGAGTTACTGGCTTTTAAAGCTAAAGGGCACACAAGAATTCTTGTGTGCCTTTAGCTTTATAAGCCAGTAACTCGTGTTTTTGCCGTTTTCTTGAAACGGCCAATGACAGTTTACGACTTTTCTGGCCTTTCTATCCCATAATTTAATTGTGTGAGATCTATCCCATAATTTCTTTATTCGAGAGTTAGAGGTTAGGGTTAGGTTAGGAAAAGGCCATGTTCTGGTATTTTTACTGAAAATACAGCAAAATTCCATCAAATAAACTTGATCTGCAGGAAGAGAACGTCGTATTGCCGTGTAGTGCATCGAAATCCATTAAAAGGTCGAGAAATGGCGCCACTTTGAAATTTAGGTTACACAAGTAAATTAATGCGTACTTGTTGGCTTTTTAAAAGCCAGTAACTCACTTTTCAACCTTTTCATCCCAAAAATGCACCTTTGTTCTCACACCTAGTGGAAAATGTACATCTTTGACTAAGCAAATCGTTGCGCCATACGTCAGGCAAAGTTGGTTTTTCGCGAAATTTTTTGAACTACTCCTCCCCACCCCACACCACCCTCATAAAATACCTAGAGATCAATTATTGCAAAGAAAGGCCAGAAAAGTCGTAAACTGTCATTTGCGCTTTCACGGAAACGGCAGAAACACGAGTTACTGGCTTTTAAAGCTAAAGGGCACACAAGATCTACGCTGTTTCCACAAAAGGAGCCCTAGAACCTAAAACCCCCTTTTGTGAAAACATGCTAGATCTTGTGTGCCTTTAGCTTTATAAGCCAGTAACTCGTGTTTTTGCCGTTTTCTTGAAACGGCCAATGACAGTTTACGACTTTTCTGGCCTTTCTATCCCATAATTTAATTGTGTGAGATCTATCCCATAATTTCTTTATTCGAGAGTTAGAGGTTAGGGTTAGGTTAGGAAAAGGCCATGTTCTGGTATTTTTACTGAAAATACAGCAAAATTCCATCAAATAAACTTGATCTGCAGGAAGAGAACGTCGTATTGCCGTGTAGTGCATCGAAATCCATTAAAAGGTCGAGAAATGGCGCCACTTTGAAATTTAGGTTACACAAGTAAATTAATGCGTACTTGTTGGCTTTTTAAAAGCCAGTAACTCACTTTTCAACCTTTTCATCCCAAAAATGCACCTTTGTTCTCACACCTAGTGGAAAATGTACATCTTTGACTAAGCAAATCGTTGCGCCATACGTCAGGCAAAGTTGGTTTTTCGCGAAATTTTTTGAACTACTCCTCCCCACCCCACACCACCCTCATAAAATACCTAGAGATCAATTATTGCAAAGAAAGGCCAGAAAAGTCGTAAACTGTCATTTGCGCTTTCACGGAAACGGCAGAAACACGAGTTACTGGCTTTTAAAGCTAAAGGGCACACAAGATCTACGCTGTTTCCACAAAAGGAGCCCTAGAACCTAAAACCCCCTTTTGTGAAAACATGCTAGATCTTGTGTGCCTTTAGCTTTATAAGCCAGTAACTCGTGTTTTTGCCGTTTTCTTGAAACGGCCAATGACAGTTTACGACTTTTCTGGCCTTTCTATCCCATAATTTAATTGTGTGAGATCTATCCCATAATTTCTTTATTCGAGAGTTAGAGGTTAGGGTTAGGTTAGGAAAAGGCCATGTTCTGGTATTTTTACTGAAAATACAGCAAAATTCCATCAAATAAACTTGATCTGCAGGAAGAGAACGTCGTATTGCCGTGTAGTGCATCGAAATCCATTAAAAGGTCGAGAAATGGCGCCACTTTGAAATTTAGGTTACACAAGTAAATTAATGCGTACTTGTTGGCTTTTTAAAAGCCAGTAACTCACTTTTCAACCTTTTCATCCCAAAAATGCACCTTTGTTCTCACACCTAGTGGAAAATGTACATCTTTGACTAAGCAAATCGTTGCGCCATACGTCAGGCAAAGTTGGTTTTTCGCGAAATTTTTTGAACTACTCCTCCCCACCCCACACCACCCTCATAAAATACCTAGAGATCAATTATTGCAAAGAAAGGCCAGAAAAGTCGTAAACTGTCATTTGCGCTTTCACGGAAACGGCAGAAACACGAGTTACTGGCTTTTAAAGCTAAAGGGCACACAAGATTCTTGTGTGCCTTTAGCTTTATAAGCCAGTAACTCGTGTTTTTGCCGTTTTCTTGAAACGGCCAATGACAGTTTACGACTTTTCTGGCCTTTCTATCCCATAATTTAATTGTGTGAGATCTATCCCATAATTTCTTTATTCGAGAGTTAGAGGTTAGGGTTAGGTTAGGAAAAGGCCATGTTCTGGTATTTTTACTGAAAATACAGCAAAATTCCATCAAATAAACTTGATCTGCAGGAAGAGAACGTCGTATTGCCGTGTAGTGCATCGAAATCCATTAAAAGGTCGAGAAATGGCGCCACTTTGAAATTTAGGTTACACAAGTAAATTAATGCGTACTTGTTGGCTTTTTAAAAGCCAGTAACTCACTTTTCAACCTTTTCATCCCAAAAATGCACCTTTGTTCTCACACCTAGTGGAAAATGTACATCTTTGACTAAGCAAATCGTTGCGCCATACGTCAGGCAAAGTTGGTTTTTCGCGAAATTTTTTGAACTACTCCTCCCCACCCCACACCACCCTCATAAAATACCTAGAGATCAATTATTGCAAAGAAAGGCCAGAAAAGTCGTAAACTGTCATTTGCGCTTTCACGGAAACGGCAGAAACACGAGTTACTGGCTTTTAAAGCTAAAGGGCACACAAGATCTACGCTGTTTCCACAAAAGGAGCCCTAGAACCTAAAACCCCCTTTTGTGAAAACATGCTAGATCTTGTGTGCCTTTAGCTTTATAAGCCAGTAACTCGTGTTTTTGCCGTTTTCTTGAAACGGCCAATGACAGTTTACGACTTTTCTGGCCTTTCTATCCCATAATTTAATTGTGTGAGATCTATCCCATAATTTCTTTATTCGAGAGTTAGAGGTTAGGGTTAGGTTAGGAAAAGGCCATGTTCTGGTATTTTTACTGAAAATACAGCAAAATTCCATCAAATAAACTTGATCTGCAGGAAGAGAACGTCGTATTGCCGTGTAGTGCATCGAAATCCATTAAAAGGTCGAGAAATGGCGCCACTTTGAAATTTAGGTTACACAAGTAAATTAATGCGTACTTGTTGGCTTTTTAAAAGCCAGTAACTCACTTTTCAACCTTTTCATCCCAAAAATGCACCTTTGTTCTCACACCTAGTGGAAAATGTACATCTTTGACTAAGCAAATCGTTGCGCCATACGTCAGGCAAAGTTGGTTTTTCGCGAAATTTTTTGAACTACTCCTCCCCACCCCACACCACCCTCATAAAATACCTAGAGATCAATTATTGCAAAGAAAGGCCAGAAAAGTCGTAAACTGTCATTTGCGCTTTCACGGAAACGGCAGAAACACGAGTTACTGGCTTTTAAAGCTAAAGGGCACACAAGATCTACGCTGTTTCCACAAAAGGAGCCCTAGAACCTAAAACCCCCTTTTGTGAAAACATGCTAGATCTTGTGTGCCTTTAGCTTTATAAGCCAGTAACTCGTGTTTTTGCCGTTTTCTTGAAACGGCCAATGACAGTTTACGACTTTTCTGGCCTTTCTATCCCATAATTTAATTGTGTGAGATCTATCCCATAATTTCTTTATTCGAGAGTTAGAGGTTAGGGTTAGGTTAGGAAAAGGCCATGTTCTGGTATTTTTACTGAAAATACAGCAAAATTCCATCAAATAAACTTGATCTGCAGGAAGAGAACGTCGTATTGCCGTGTAGTGCATCGAAATCCATTAAAAGGTCGAGAAATGGCGCCACTTTGAAATTTAGGTTACACAAGTAAATTAATGCGTACTTGTTGGCTTTTTAAAAGCCAGTAACTCACTTTTCAACCTTTTCATCCCAAAAATGCACCTTTGTTCTCACACCTAGTGGAAAATGTACATCTTTGACTAAGCAAATCGTTGCGCCATACGTCAGGCAAAGTTGGTTTTTCGCGAAATTTTTTGAACTACTCCTCCCCACCCCACACCACCCTCATAAAATACCTAGAGATCAATTATTGCAAAGAAAGGCCAGAAAAGTCGTAAACTGTCATTTGCGCTTTCACGGAAACGGCAGAAACACGAGTTACTGGCTTTTAAAGCTAAAGGGCACACAAGATCTACGCTGTTTCCACAAAAGGAGCCCTAGAACCTAAAACCCCCTTTTGTGAAAACATGCTAGATCTTGTGTGCCTTTAGCTTTATAAGCCAGTAACTCGTGTTTTTGCCGTTTTCTTGAAACGGCCAATGACAGTTTACGACTTTTCTGGCCTTTCTATCCCATAATTTAATTGTGTGAGATCTATCCCATAATTTCTTTATTCGAGAGTTAGAGGTTAGGGTTAGGTTAGGAAAAGGCCATGTTCTGGTATTTTTACTGAAAATACAGCAAAATTCCATCAAATAAACTTGATCTGCAGGAAGAGAACGTCGTATTGCCGTGTAGTGCATCGAAATCCATTAAAAGGTCGAGAAATGGCGCCACTTTGAAATTTAGGTTACACAAGTAAATTAATGCGTACTTGTTGGCTTTTTAAAAGCCAGTAACTCACTTTTCAACCTTTTCATCCCAAAAATGCACCTTTGTTCTCACACCTAGTGGAAAATGTACATCTTTGACTAAGCAAATCGTTGCGCCATACGTCAGGCAAAGTTGGTTTTTCGCGAAATTTTTTGAACTACTCCTCCCCACCCCACACCACCCTCATAAAATACCTAGAGATCAATTATTGCAAAGAAAGGCCAGAAAAGTCGTAAACTGTCATTTGCGCTTTCACGGAAACGGCAGAAACACGAGTTACTGGCTTTTAAAGCTAAAGGGCACACAAGATCTACGCTGTTTCCACAAAAGGAGCCCTAGAACCTAAAACCCCCTTTTGTGAAAACATGCTAGATCTTGTGTGCCTTTAGCTTTATAAGCCAGTAACTCGTGTTTTTGCCGTTTTCTTGAAACGGCCAATGACAGTTTACGACTTTTCTGGCCTTTCTATCCCATAATTTAATTGTGTGAGATCTATCCCATAATTTCTTTATTCGAGAGTTAGAGGTTAGGGTTAGGTTAGGAAAAGGCCATGTTCTGGTATTTTTACTGAAAATACAGCAAAATTCCATCAAATAAACTTGATCTGCAGGAAGAGAACGTCGTATTGCCGTGTAGTGCATCGAAATCCATTAAAAGGTCGAGAAATGGCGCCACTTTGAAATTTAGGTTACACAAGTAAATTAATGCGTACTTGTTGGCTTTTTAAAAGCCAGTAACTCACTTTTCAACCTTTTCATCCCAAAAATGCACCTTTGTTCTCACACCTAGTGGAAAATGTACATCTTTGACTAAGCAAATCGTTGCGCCATACGTCAGGCAAAGTTGGTTTTTCGCGAAATTTTTTGAACTACTCCTCCCCACCCCACACCACCCTCATAAAATACCTAGAGATCAATTATTGCAAAGAAAGGCCAGAAAAGTCGTAAACTGTCATTTGCGCTTTCACGGAAACGGCAGAAACACGAGTTACTGGCTTTTAAAGCTAAAGGGCACACAAGATCTACGCTGTTTCCACAAAAGGAGCCCTAGAACCTAAAACCCCCTTTTGTGAAAACATGCTAGATCTTGTGTGCCTTTAGCTTTATAAGCCAGTAACTCGTGTTTTTGCCGTTTTCTTGAAACGGCCAATGACAGTTTACGACTTTTCTGGCCTTTCTATCCCATAATTTAATTGTGTGAGATCTATCCCATAATTTCTTTATTCGAGAGTTAGAGGTTAGGGTTAGGTTAGGAAAAGGCCATGTTCTGGTATTTTTACTGAAAATACAGCAAAATTCCATCAAATAAACTTGATCTGCAGGAAGAGAACGTCGTATTGCCGTGTAGTGCATCGAAATCCATTAAAAGGTCGAGAAATGGCGCCACTTTGAAATTTAGGTTACACAAGTAAATTAATGCGTACTTGTTGGCTTTTTAAAAGCCAGTAACTCACTTTTCAACCTTTTCATCCCAAAAATGCACCTTTGTTCTCACACCTAGTGGAAAATGTACATCTTTGACTAAGCAAATCGTTGCGCCATACGTCAGGCAAAGTTGGTTTTTCGCGAAATTTTTTGAACTACTCCTCCCCACCCCACACCACCCTCATAAAATACCTAGAGATCAATTATTGCAAAGAAAGGCCAGAAAAGTCGTAAACTGTCATTTGCGCTTTCACGGAAACGGCAGAAACACGAGTTACTGGCTTTTAAAGCTAAAGGGCACACAAGATCTACGCTGTTTCCACAAAAGGAGCCCTAGAACCTAAAACCCCCTTTTGTGAAAACATGCTAGATCTTGTGTGCCTTTAGCTTTATAAGCCAGTAACTCGTGTTTTTGCCGTTTTCTTGAAACGGCCAATGACAGTTTACGACTTTTCTGGCCTTTCTATCCCATAATTTAATTGTGTGAGATCTATCCCATAATTTCTTTATTCGAGAGTTAGAGGTTAGGGTTAGGTTAGGAAAAGGCCATGTTCTGGTATTTTTACTGAAAATACAGCAAAATTCCATCAAATAAACTTGATCTGCAGGAAGAGAACGTCGTATTGCCGTGTAGTGCATCGAAATCCATTAAAAGGTCGAGAAATGGCGCCACTTTGAAATTTAGGTTACACAAGTAAATTAATGCGTACTTGTTGGCTTTTTAAAAGCCAGTAACTCACTTTTCAACCTTTTCATCCCAAAAATGCACCTTTGTTCTCACACCTAGTGGAAAATGTACATCTTTGACTAAGCAAATCGTTGCGCCATACGTCAGGCAAAGTTGGTTTTTCGCGAAATTTTTTGAACTACTCCTCCCCACCCCACACCACCCTCATAAAATACCTAGAGATCAATTATTGCAAAGAAAGGCCAGAAAAGTCGTAAACTGTCATTTGCGCTTTCACGGAAACGGCAGAAACACGAGTTACTGGCTTTTAAAGCTAAAGGGCACACAAGATCTACGCTGTTTCCACAAAAGGAGCCCTAGAACCTAAAACCCCCTTTTGTGAAAACATGCTAGATCTTGTGTGCCTTTAGCTTTATAAGCCAGTAACTCGTGTTTTTGCCGTTTTCTTGAAACGGCCAATGACAGTTTACGACTTTTCTGGCCTTTCTATCCCATAATTTAATTGTGTGAGATCTATCCCATAATTTCTTTATTCGAGAGTTAGAGGTTAGGGTTAGGTTAGGAAAAGGCCATGTTCTGGTATTTTTACTGAAAATACAGCAAAATTCCATCAAATAAACTTGATCTGCAGGAAGAGAACGTCGTATTGCCGTGTAGTGCATCGAAATCCATTAAAAGGTCGAGAAATGGCGCCACTTTGAAATTTAGGTTACACAAGTAAATTAATGCGTACTTGTTGGCTTTTTAAAAGCCAGTAACTCACTTTTCAACCTTTTCATCCCAAAAATGCACCTTTGTTCTCACACCTAGTGGAAAATGTACATCTTTGACTAAGCAAATCGTTGCGCCATACGTCAGGCAAAGTTGGTTTTTCGCGAAATTTTTTGAACTACTCCTCCCCACCCCACACCACCCTCATAAAATACCTAGAGATCAATTATTGCAAAGAAAGGCCAGAAAAGTCGTAAACTGTCATTTGCGCTTTCACGGAAACGGCAGAAACACGAGTTACTGGCTTTTAAAGCTAAAGGGCACACAAGATTCTTGTGTGCCTTTAGCTTTATAAGCCAGTAACTCGTGTTTTTGCCGTTTTCTTGAAACGGCCAATGACAGTTTACGACTTTTCTGGCCTTTCTATCCCATAATTTAATTGTGTGAGATCTATCCCATAATTTCTTTATTCGAGAGTTAGAGGTTAGGGTTAGGTTAGGAAAAGGCCATGTTCTGGTATTTTTACTGAAAATACAGCAAAATTCCATCAAATAAACTTGATCTGCAGGAAGAGAACGTCGTATTGCCGTGTAGTGCATCGAAATCCATTAAAAGGTCGAGAAATGGCGCCACTTTGAAATTTAGGTTACACAAGTAAATTAATGCGTACTTGTTGGCTTTTTAAAAGCCAGTAACTCACTTTTCAACCTTTTCATCCCAAAAATGCACCTTTGTTCTCACACCTAGTGGAAAATGTACATCTTTGACTAAGCAAATCGTTGCGCCATACGTCAGGCAAAGTTGGTTTTTCGCGAAATTTTTTGAACTACTCCTCCCCACCCCACACCACCCTCATAAAATACCTAGAGATCAATTATTGCAAAGAAAGGCCAGAAAAGTCGTAAACTGTCATTTGCGCTTTCACGGAAACGGCAGAAACACGAGTTACTGGCTTTTAAAGCTAAAGGGCACACAAGATCTACGCTGTTTCCACAAAAGGAGCCCTAGAACCTAAAACCCCCTTTTGTGAAAACATGCTAGATCTTGTGTGCCTTTAGCTTTATAAGCCAGTAACTCGTGTTTTTGCCGTTTTCTTGAAACGGCCAATGACAGTTTACGACTTTTCTGGCCTTTCTATCCCATAATTTAATTGTGTGAGATCTATCCCATAATTTCTTTATTCGAGAGTTAGAGGTTAGGGTTAGGTTAGGAAAAGGCCATGTTCTGGTATTTTTACTGAAAATACAGCAAAATTCCATCAAATAAACTTGATCTGCAGGAAGAGAACGTCGTATTGCCGTGTAGTGCATCGAAATCCATTAAAAGGTCGAGAAATGGCGCCACTTTGAAATTTAGGTTACACAAGTAAATTAATGCGTACTTGTTGGCTTTTTAAAAGCCAGTAACTCACTTTTCAACCTTTTCATCCCAAAAATGCACCTTTGTTCTCACACCTAGTGGAAAATGTACATCTTTGACTAAGCAAATCGTTGCGCCATACGTCAGGCAAAGTTGGTTTTTCGCGAAATTTTTTGAACTACTCCTCCCCACCCCACACCACCCTCATAAAATACCTAGAGATCAATTATTGCAAAGAAAGGCCAGAAAAGTCGTAAACTGTCATTTGCGCTTTCACGGAAACGGCAGAAACACGAGTTACTGGCTTTTAAAGCTAAAGGGCACACAAGATTCTTGTGTGCCTTTAGCTTTATAAGCCAGTAACTCGTGTTTTTGCCGTTTTCTTGAAACGGCCAATGACAGTTTACGACTTTTCTGGCCTTTCTATCCCATAATTTAATTGTGTGAGATCTATCCCATAATTTCTTTATTCGAGAGTTAGAGGTTAGGGTTAGGTTAGGAAAAGGCCATGTTCTGGTATTTTTACTGAAAATACAGCAAAATTCCATCAAATAAACTTGATCTGCAGGAAGAGAACGTCGTATTGCCGTGTAGTGCATCGAAATCCATTAAAAGGTCGAGAAATGGCGCCACTTTGAAATTTAGGTTACACAAGTAAATTAATGCGTACTTGTTGGCTTTTTAAAAGCCAGTAACTCACTTTTCAACCTTTTCATCCCAAAAATGCACCTTTGTTCTCACACCTAGTGGAAAATGTACATCTTTGACTAAGCAAATCGTTGCGCCATACGTCAGGCAAAGTTGGTTTTTCGCGAAATTTTTTGAACTACTCCTCCCCACCCCACACCACCCTCATAAAATACCTAGAGATCAATTATTGCAAAGAAAGGCCAGAAAAGTCGTAAACTGTCATTTGCGCTTTCACGGAAACGGCAGAAACACGAGTTACTGGCTTTTAAAGCTAAAGGGCACACAAGATCTACGCTGTTTCCACAAAAGGAGCCCTAGAACCTAAAACCCCCTTTTGTGAAAACATGCTAGATATATATATGTGCACAAATTAATAATAACTACATTCATTATTAGAACCATGCATTGGCTAGCTTACGTACAACCAAACCTTATTTAAGTTTTTATTTCAGTGTCTGTATTTAGTACGGATCTGTGGATCTACAATCTCGCATTCATGTGAAAACGTTTTTGTGGCTAGTCGATCTACATGTAAATATGGCCTAGCTTGCCTTCTTCAATTAAATATAAACCTGTTTAAAATAACGTTTAAAATGTTGGATGTGTTCATATATTAACCTCATACTCGAGATCCATGTAAGAACCATTCACAAGTGAAAATAAAGAGCCCAAATAACCGTACCTGTAGAGCTGCACCATAGTCCATACTGTAAATGTTGATGTCACAATTATGTCAATACCATTTCATTTTTCTGCGGCAATACTCCAATAGTATTAGTCGTGAAGTTGGAGATGTTGGATGAGCTTGAAGTATACAATTTGAATGTCTCATATATTTTCTTTCAAAGTGCCATTGGAAGTTTGGATGTTGAATTTCAAGGAAAACTCGTGTCTACACTGTCACTGTCACTGTCAACCCGTACAACTAGCCAGCCACTCTCCGACTCATTGGTACCGGAATCGGTCCAATACTCCGCCATATTATGTTAAATGCATCACTAAAATGTTAAATTCTTGAGTGATCGGTTTCCAAGCCTTGATTACCTTCATTTTCAATGCCATTTGGAATCCATATCCAACATTGTATAACTCCAACCGAACTCGTTTTCAAAATGGCTGCTAAGAAGGCTTCATTACATTATGGGATGTATTGGTGCATTATGGGATTGATTTGCAAAGTTTGCATTGCATTGTGTGTATTATTTTACCAACGGTTTTTCGGTACAAGTTGGCGTGGGATCTCTTTACATTATTACAATATCTGTATAATATGGCTTCAAGAAAAGGCAAGCCTGTGGAGCAAGCCTTAGAAAACAAAGAAGGTAAGATGGGATCATTAAATTTATGTGATTTGTATAAACGGTGGAGTGTATAACTATAAAGGCTTCAACACCGGGCGGGTTCAATCCTTGCACAATGGTGTACTGTCTACTGATCGATGTACATGTAGAGTGTAGTTGTATTTGAACTTGAATAGTGATTATTTTAATGAAGTGATTGGTATAGGTCAGGTTTTATATCATTTTATAGCGGCAATGTTTTTAAATGATATATCACACGAATCGCGAAAGTACGAAGCGATTTTCTTTAATCCCCTACATCCCGGCCTACTAGCTAATAATAGCATTACCCTGGGCCTGGTTCCAGAAGGACTTGCTTGGAGAACTACTAGAGATCGAGAGAGATGAAGAGACGGCCGAGAGGTATAATAGAACCTCTGCAGGTACCCAGGGTACTAACATTTACGAGAATTTAATGACTAACTTCTCATGAAGAACTAATAACCGTTGGCATTTGAAAACATTTGTGTAGCAAATTGTGCACTAATCTGGGAAGTACCGTATTCCTCGTTCCACGTCCTGTCTGCAGCCAGGTTTCCAGCACATTTTAGTGAAAAATGATTTTTACTGTTATTAAATGCATGAAAATAAATGTATCTGTATTGTATTTAGATACACTTAATTTCTTTCAATTTAACAGGAAACAGAAACTGGAGACACAATTGTGAATTTTCAACTGAAGTTGAAAACATGCAATCACAGTCATGGTGATCAGTGAAAATGTAAAACATGACAAAGAGCTGTACAAGTATGCAAAGAAATTTTGTAAGTATTAAAGTAATAAAACTTTTTACTTAATATTTAATTTAAGACCAAGCAAAATACATTTCTTTCCAGTAATTAACCTGATTGACCTGGATTTTTCATAACCTCAAAACTTTTTATTGACATTTCCTAAGTTGGTCTCATTGGGCTGGTGGTTGCCAGGGTTTCCTAGTGACCATTAGCTCTCAAGCACTGCCTTGCACAGTCCTGGGCACTGAACCTCCTACTTAGATATTTGGATCCCTCAACATTTGGTTATTGGTGTGCTTATTAATTAGCAGGGTACTCAATCTTGTTTTTAATTAGTATAGGTAATTAAATGGGGACAAGTGAAATTAGGGATAAATTTAACTTGTGTTTGTCAAAATTTAAGTAATTATGTAGATTTTGACAAACAAGTGAGATTTATCCCTAATTTCAAGAGTCACTATTTCATAACCCATTAACATTATGGAGAGCAAATTACGATCCAGATGAACATTATTTTAATTGCGCATAGGCAGCGTTTGCATATGAAATATTACAAATTATGTGTGAAATTTCTGAAATTAGGGATTAATTTGTCCTCTATGGTATTATTATGTTAAATCTCCTGGTATATTATGTTTAGAAGTTCACTCCTTTTTAGTAGCCTTTTATAGCTGTGCCTTTCTCCAAGTAAATGACAGCTACATGATGGCTACAGCTGACAATGTAGCTGTAAATGACAACTACATGTACATGTACAATGTACATGTGCATTTTCCCTACCCTGTGAGCAGAGCCTTCTTGAACTTTGCTTGTTTTTGTCCAAGCTACTGGACTTGTTGAGCCTGTTAAAACCGGTTTATCAGCACCCAACTATTTTTGGGCTTTAAGCTGATAACTACATGTAGCCTGTGTACAGCCATCCATCTCACCTAAAAACTCAGGAAGGGATGTATACATGTGCTACACTGTCGTTAAATAATCCTGTTCCAGGTCACATGGATGTTTATTTTATGAGGATTTATGGTGGAAATTAAGAATGCTGATTGGCTAAATTATTACTGTAAATATTATGTGATATAAGGCCTGTTCTTTGAAACTTTGGCACCTTTGATTGGCTAAGAGATTAGGATTTATCAGTTCTTCAGTCGACTGTCAAATAACATTATGGTTTTGGATGCATTTTGGTATGAGTTTGCATTGTTCTGCAATACAGTAATTCTGAAATCTTCAGACAAAAATCTTGTTTCAGGATGTTGAGAATATAATGTGTACGATGAACTTTTATCTCTACACCTCCCAGTCATAATTAAATCTCCATACATGCATTGTACAAATGTATATATATGAATGTAGGAAGTTCCTATAAGAACATTGAATCTGCCTAATTCAAGCAGTGCTGGTGAAGTAAATATTTATATTGATTAAAAATTGATACGGTTTTGGTTTCAAAACTCCGGCTTTGTCTTCTTGTTATTTTGCTGAACTGCACAGAAGACCTTGAAATTACCATTGATTCAATAAATCTACCTTTATTTATCCTAAAGTTACCCTTGAAGAAGGGAATTTATTTTATTTTCCCTGCTTCGCAGCATCCTCTTGTCTTTTTCCATTAACAATAGGAAGTGAACTATCTGAAATCTACAATGTTTACCATCTCATTTCTCTTGGCCAATGGATATTGAGATACAGGGCGACCGTTGGGATGGCCGTGGAGAATTTTCACTTTTATGCAAAATTATGCTGGAACACGATTAACAATAGTGTAGGACATACATTCCCTCCTGAGTTTCAGGGAAGATGGATGGATGTACACATGCTAGCTGTAACCAAACCTGAGTCCATTGGCAGACAAATTTGGAAGACAAAGGTGACATGACTGAGTGAGTCAGTGGGCACAAGAAAACAAATTGACGCATGCTTGATCAATATGAAAACAACACAAATTAGTGCTGAACCATTCTTTTCTTTCGTTTTATTTGTAAGCCCTGCTTGCAGGGTAGATTTTCTGGAGAACTTATTGACTGAGAGGAAGGGCCACGACAGGAAAATATTTGGCTCAAGGATATAATTATGTCATAAAATAATAGACTGAGCACAGCAAGGTCCGTACAAAATGACAGTTAGCCAAATACATTGTATTTTTCTGTTCGATCAGCATGACGTAACTCAGTCAATAAGTTTTGTTATTGTATGATCACTTAGTTTGTTTTAATAACAGCAAAGCAAGAAGCATAAAATAGAGCATGGCAGAACAGCTTTTTTCTGGCCTGCTCACATCAGACATGTACGGCCCCCATCACATGATTTTTTGGGTAAATGGATTTGAAAGACAAGCTGATGTGTGGGGCCATATGTATGCATGCATGTATGCATTCAGGTCATGATAATAGGGTAAAATGCCAAAACTGAAGGGAAAATAGGCAGCTACTGGTCACTCGATTGGGCTTCTACTGACAATCGGGCCATTTAAACTTTTGTGTGTGTTATGCCATACTAAGGGATTTTGCAAACCCAGTTGGGATGCAGGGATCCCAGCTGGGATGTTTAATACAATGTAATCCTGGGTGGGATGACGGGATCCTAGTTGGGATTGGTGGAATCCTGGGTGGGATGCCATGAAAACCTGGATAGGAATTTGTGAGGTGGGACATTAAATAATCCCGGGTGGGATTGGTGGAATCCTGCCTTTCATTTTTATATTGGTACAGTGTAGTACATGTACATATACATTGTATAACTTAAACTCAGAAAATCATCAATGAATTTCACGAAGAATCAATTCAATAGCAGTAATTGGCTGTTCAGAACTATGAACTAGAAGTTTTATTGTACATGTACAGTACATGTATGTCCATAATATATGAGAGTCAGGTATGTAATTATCCATTTAATCATAAATAAATCAAACACCAATAAGAGTGTTGAAAAACTTATTTCTCAAACAATATGGAGAGAAAATATTAATTCATGTATAAAACAAATGATAATTATATGAAATGATGCATTTTACATTGAAAACATAAAAGGTAATAAGTAAGTGAAGTACAGAGGCCATTGTGTAATTATATTGCTTATTTTCTCAATCTACAGCATTTGTCTGGTCTAATTTTGAAGATGCGAAAGTGTTGCAAGTCAGAAATATGTACCGTACTGCAATACATTACAGCTGTGGAGCAAGGAGGGTATTTAAAAAAACAGGGTTGCCACAGTCAGGGAAAAGTCAGGGAATTTTGCATCTGGTCAGGGAAATTCTAAATTTCTTGTCAAAGTCAGGGAATTATATTTTCTGGGTGCCATGATGACCTTTCATGCCTCAAAGCATATGCGAGGGTAGGCTACATGTTTTGACACTGACTTTTCTTTAATGGACGAGGGAATATCGAACAGTTCTATTATCAGCCAGTGAAAACTCAGACTTTTTTTTTCCTGATTGGTGGCAACCCTGAAAAAGCAAAGACAATATTCAAACATATATAGCCCTAACAATACCCAATATTTTGTACCAACATTTTTTGTAAAATTTGGCCATTTAAGGCTGGTATTAAGCCAGCTAAAATAATATACTTTTTATACATGTAGGATTCATATTGAGAGAGTCAAGGCCTTGATAACTAATTTTATTTACAATGTATAAGTCAGGTTTAAATTGCCTTCACGCTTCAATTGTTAAATCGTAGAAATGTTGGTTCAAGTTTTGGATGCTCAGAATTTGGAGAGATGCAAGACAACAACTGTCTCTATAGTAATATATACTCTGAGTTTCATGATGGTAGAAGACATCAAAGGATGCATGCCAACATCAAGATTGAAACTAATTTAAGTCTGGTTGAATGTTGCATATTATGACTATATATAGTTTATACAAATTATAATTTCAAATTTTATTGAAGTACTCTCTAATCTCTATTTGATTACTACCTTATCTGTTGTTATAAGCTATTGGATGTCTATCTGAATACTATCCTCATTTTATATATATAAGTATACTATCTAATCTCTATTTGATCACTACCTTATCTGTTGTTATAAGCTATTGGATGTCTATCTGAATACTATCATTTTATATTATAAGTACTATCTAATCTCTATTTGATCACTACCTTACCTGTTGTTATAGGCTATCGGATGTCTATCTGAACACTATCTTCATTTTATCTAAGTACTATCTAATCTCTATTTTATCACTATCTTCTCTGTTGTTATAAGCTATCTGATATCTATCTGAATACTATCCTCACTTTAGTTAAGTACTATCTAATCTCTATCTAATGGATACCTGAACAGTATCTGGTTCCTAACTGAATGCTAACTTATCTCTACCTGGGCTGTATCTGAAAAGTAGTTATTTTAGATTTTGATGACTAGTTTTAGTATAACTAAAAAGTATGCAAAACCTATCTGTTTATGCCTATCCGAAATCTATCTTAACTACGGATAGCATGTAGATAGACTATCCGAATGGTTCCAATTAGATAGTTTTCAGATAGCTCTTACTTATTAATTAGATAGTAAGCAGATAAATATGTCGGATAGTATTTAACTAAAGATAAGTTAGTTTTCAGATATCGGGTGTAACTAGTATTCAGATAGTATTCAGATAGTGTCAATTTTTGTAAGGGTGATATCTAACTTTGATGACTGAGACTGGTGGTCAGTTTTATTTCAACTGGGCTTTGGAGGGTGGAATAACGTTTACATAACTCCAAAGCAGTATATTCTTGTGACCCAATTGTTTTTTCACTCTAGATTAGCTCCTATAATTATTCTGATTAGCCAATACTTTACTTTAGTTATTCTATAAACAATCTGGCAGCTTCATATTGTACATTTTCTAGAAGATCGCTTTCATTTTTAGTGCATCCATCCCAAACGCAATCAGTATATTCCATAATTGGTCGAACAAGGCTTTTGTAAAGAACAATACGAGTTGATCTGTTTACTTTATACTTAATACGTCTGAGTAGATTTAAACGTTTAGAAGCTTTTTGTTGAATGCCTAAAATATAGTTTCTCCAAGATAAATTACTAGATAGTGTTAGCCCTAAATGAGTATGATTATCAACTTCTTTTATAATACCATTTCCTAAAATAAGGGGTGGTGCATTAGTTTGTTTATCTTAGCGGTAAACGTAATACTCCTAGTTTTGGTAGAATTCGTAGTAACTAACCAGCTATTTGACCAATCCGTAATATTAATTGTGTTTGGCAATAGCATCTGGTACGTGTTGGCAGTGGCATGTCCATCATTCTGAACTAGGCTTTAAAACAGATTTCTGTTGTGGAGAAAACTAAAGCTTTTCTCCGCCGCCACACCCAAATCTATGCTGGCACTCCTGGCAGTGGCATGTCCATCATTCTGAACTAATCTTTAAATCAGATTGCTGTTGTGAAGAAACTAAAGCGTTTCTTCTCGCCTAACCCTTTACAACCAAACAATGGTGATACGTGCCGACAGTGGATATTTTTATTGGATGTATAGATATCTACCTTCCATCATTCTGAACTTAATTTTAAATATTTATATTGTGAAAAAAAAACCTCTTCTAGATCTCTTCTCTTCTCTATGGTGCGTGCCGGCAGCGTCTATATATTTTTACTAGAGGTCAATATACTTGTATGTGTTAATATGTATATAATGTACCAGAAAATAACCCGTCGCGTAGTGCCGAAATTCAATACAATAAACAGGGTGAAATCTGTGTACATTGAAAAAACAGGATGTGTATGTATGTATTCTACAATCGGCACTATATTTACTGAACTGATGAAGGTGTGAAAGTGGCCCAAGATATAGTGACAACTAGTTGTAAGCCGTATATGACAACTTGTACCCGTGGTAAAGAGAAGCCGAGTTTCGTACAAACGTGAGCTGAAACGTTTTCTACATAAAATAGGAATTTACTGACTGAGTGGGAGGGACGGAAAATATTTGGGACGAGATCACGAATGGACCGAGCGCAAAATACAAATTGACGGAGAGCCAAATACTTTCTCGGTCGGCCTGACCTAACTCAGTCAATAAGCTGTTTATCATATGACTACTTAGTTTGTTTTTATAATGACAAAACAACGAGCATGAAATCGAGGAGGGCAGGACGGATTTTCTGGCCCTATCACGTGACACGTACGGCCCCATCACGTGACTTTTGTAAACTGGTTCTGCAAGAATAGCGCGCGGGGCCGTATGGGTAATATGATAATAAACTTTATTAAGAGTCCGCTTCGTCTGCATACGAGACTCCAAAGAGATATTTCTTCATAGTCCGATCGATTCTAACCGCGTGAACTGGTCCAATTAAATTGTTTTGAAGATGCGTCTGGACCAGTTGATTTGATCCATGCACGGCGTTGCGATTTATTTTTTGAAGGCAGTGTTAAGTTCCTCCTCGTTTTCATATTGACCAGGGATGTTTTATCGATGAAATATATTTGAGTTAATTACGTTGTGTGGGTTCCTAGCTGAACTGTTATACAAAATGATTAGCTTCTGTGTATCAGTTTAAGTTCATCTGCGGAGTGAGTACTAGTTTTAAAGGTGAATGTTTTTGAGGTTTCTCTTTCCTAATCGGCAAACAGGGAAATCCTCTCCCCATTCCTCCCTCCCCTCCCCACACCGCTTCAAAACATCACGCGCATGCGCTCTTGTTGAGCCCAAACCTAACGAAAACAGAGGCAATCACCCATGTTTCTAATTTTAAAGGGAACCTCGGCTGAAAAACAATGTTTGTCCTCAAGTGTTTGTTATACATGCTCGCGGACTCGCTCGTTCGCGATATGATACGAAAACCTCGTGAATAAAAACAATATCAAGCTCATAACATGTCATAATTTGTTTATTATACATTTAAAGTGAATACAATAACACAAAATTAAGCATAGCAAAATTTATTTCAGCAATAGTACAGTGAAGTGATATCGTATCACTTCACTGATATGGTTTTTATTCACGGCTTTATCACACGGATATCAACCCCAAATGTGTAATAATATTGTTTATTACACATTTGGGGTTGATATCCGTGTGATAAAGCCGTGAATAAAAACCATATGATATCACACTAACTATGTAAGATACGTGCAAATTCACGTATCTTACATCACATTACTATTCACACATCTTGTAGAAATTAATCAATTTATTACTTATTTGTTAATTAGTTCTGCATGACACACGACCACATCAGCTATGATGTACAAACTATCGTGTTTAAATAAATATTATTATTATTATTACTATTATTATTACTGATCTGCCACAATTACGCGCGTGGACCTAATCGATCTGTAACTAAGATATCAGTTTAATTATTACTACCTTTGTCACTTACTTTTTAATAACCACTTAAATTTATTAGCAACAATCTGATGTACCTATGCAGTACAAAGCTATACAGCTATTACTATATGTCTGTCTGCCTCGCAGGAAACTGAGCTGGAGAAGAGGTTTCGCGTTACTAGTGTTAAATTCGGTCCTTCAATAAGGCTGGGGATATATTATTTAAAGCGCGAACACAATTGATTATACCATAGTTAGTGTCAATCTTTTCTCTTACATAGTCTTTTTTTACAGTAAACCCACCTTGTTATATATAATTCATGCCACTCACAGATATATTTTGCGGTTCAGCTCACAAATCTTAGGTTGCAAACCGAAAACCGTGTCAAGTTAAATAACCTACTTCCTTTGCATGGGATGCTGGAGCCCAAAACAAATTCATAGCGTCTCTTAAAGCAATTATTTCAATGTGTGATTGCAAAGGATGTGAAATAAATTATAAATTATGTAAGAAGACTGCTGGCTACAATGTTCTGAATCAAAGGAAATTTCAGAAAAAATCGACACTTTAGATCTGATTCGGTTGAAAAAAATCACGATATTGATAATGTGGTTGAAAGTTTTGGCACTATTATCACTGATGTTAAGAAAAATAATAGGAATAGAGACAACAACAAAATTAAAGTTAAACGACAGAGGTGGTATGATAAATTATGCTGGGAACAAAAGAAAGAATTGATTCGAGTCTGTAAACTCATACTTCAATTTCCAACATGCCCCTTTGTAAGGGGTAAATTATGGATCATAAAAAAGAATATAAAAAGTTAACGAAACACAAAAAAACACAGTTTAAAAAAATATTTTAGAACAAATCGAACCTCTTGAATTTTCAAATCCTCAAGAATCATGATTGGAAATTGGTAAAAATTCTGAGATTTTCAGTAGGTTCTAGTAACAAGAGCACAGCCATTGTTGCCGCTGATGAATGGTTTTCTTATTTTAAAGATTTAAACAATTCTCTCCAAGATAGTAATGACCCTTTTGATAAAGGAGTTGATTTCTTTTGTTCAAACATTTACAGTTTAGCCTACTCAACTGTTGAAGTTTTAGATAAACCTATTTATACTGTGAAATAATTAGACCGACATATCAATTTACGTTTCAATAATAAAAAAATTCTACCACATTCTTCAGCACAATGAAAACCCTTTACTTTCAAACACCATGAAAGTTTCTAATCAACTAAACAAAACAAATGGTGAATATTCTTGGTTCACCATTTTATTGTATTTACTAAAATTAGGTAATATCAGTAAATGTCATAACTATTACCAGAAACACATCCATAAACGTCAAAAGCCTAACTAAATCTCTTAATTCTGCTCCGTAGAAAAACAATATATAAATAATTGGAAAGAAGAGAGAGATGAAATATATAATGAAACAAGAGATCGAAGCTAGAGTTATATTCAGTAGTTTTGTTTTATGGTTTGTTATATTTGTAAACTAAATGTTCATTATTAAAATGTTAAGCAAAAAGAGGCTATCAAACTTTTAGGAATACACATTGATGAATCAATGAATTGGGATGAGCAAATTAAGGATGTAATTTCAAAAGTGTCAAATGGCCTGCGTATGTTATACAAAACAAGAAATTTGACAAATGATATAGACACACTAAAATCTGTTTATAATTCACTAGTACAGCCATACTTTGACTATTGTAGCATCGTCTGAGGGAACTGCTCCAAAACACGTGCTGATCAATTACAAAAGCTACAGAATAGAGCAGCTCGTATAATTACTAGGGCAGATTACTCAGTCAAGTCTCACGACCTCCTTGAGAAACTTGACTGGCCAAATTTAAATAAAAGACAACAATTCCAATTACGGATTATGATGTTCAAGGTCTTTCACAAGATAGCACCAGACTATTTACAGGACCTATTTACACATACCTCAGATGTGCATAGCTACAATCTTAGAGGCAGCAAATTTGACCTGCAACCTCCTAAGCCAAAACCCAATTTCATGAAACGCTCCTTCTCCTTGCCTGGAATGAGCTTTCAAATGACACAAGAGAACTTGACAGCTTGACCACCTTCAGAAGAGCCCTCAAACGATAACACAATTTATTCTTATAATATATTTTTTTCCGGGGAAGGGATATTATTATTAACATGTAGATATAGAGATTACTTAATGGGAAGTGCTGGCGTATGGTATTTACGCACGAGTTTGTTTTCACAAAACGAACGAGCGAGGTACGAGCGAGTGAGTTTTGTGAAAACAAACAAGTGTGTAAATACCATACAAAAGCACTTTCCATTTTGTAATTTGTTTATTACATACACACAGTATCAAACAGGTTTTATTTAGGTCTTGTCATTGAACACGTACATTTGTAGCTTTCAATTTTTTGTTTTGCATTTCGTATCCGACTCAACGTAGACTAAAATTTTTGCTCGATACAATCAAAATGGAAAGAAAATCTTACTTTCTGAACTGACATCAGCCTTGAAATAGTTTTCAACATCAATATGAAACTGTCTTTGATTCAACAAATAAAGTTTGCAAGTTTACATCGTCAATAGATTAGAATACCTGCTTTTGTCCAAGTTGTTTGCTACGACGGTTTCCAGACATCTCCACGGCTTGTAGATTTTCTCTGTCACAGAATAATTACGATTTTTCAAATGTCGATGGTCTATGGAAGTTGAAATCACTCCACGAAGGATCGAAAGCTCGTAATCTTCGCCGTATTTTCTTTTGACACTAAGAATGATTTCACATAGATTATCTCAATATCTGTTGAGTTCTTTCGGTATAATTTCGCTTCTTCTTTGTCTCTTTGAGTAACTTTACGGCTGTTTCTCTAAGATTTTGCTCTTGTGATTTTGTTTTCTTGGTCGATAATATACTCCTCAATTGACTTGGAAGTGTTAACATCGTTAGTTGGCTGTTTACAGGTCAATATTACATTAGTTAAAAAAAATAGTCAAAACCTCCAACTTTCGTAGTGAATGAAAGTGGCGCCTCCGAGCTCAAGTCCAGTTTGAAAACCCGATATGTTTTGGCAGGTGTTTTCTGATTGGACGAAACGCTTTTCGCACGTGTGAAAAATTCGTTTCGCGATTCTGATTGGCTAAGGAAAATTGTGAAGTGAGTTTTCGCATGAGTGATTCCATTCGTAAATCTCAGTATGTATGTGATAAATTAGTATATTAGTTCAGCTATGCATTTTATATTATGTAGATTATATTATATATTACTTAACTGTTATGTTATTGCTTCACTGTATTATTACTCCGGCGCTGCTATGGCAGCAGCCGGAGTCTTAAAATGCAGACTGTGTCTTTTTTTTGTTATTATTACTCCGGCGCTGCTATGGCAGCAGCCGGAGTCTTAAAATGCAGTCTGTGTCTTTTTTTTGTTATTATTTTTATTAATGTTCAGTACTGTAAAATTTTTGATCAGTTCTGACCTTTGCCGCTACAATGTGGGTCGGAGACGCTGTGATCGAGCGATAAAGAGGAGGCATGCGCATTAGTTGAAAGATAAATGTTCGCTTGAGAGTTTTAGAGGGTTTAAGGCTACCGTAGCGACGTCATGAAGTACTTAATTTGCCTCAATCGTCTCTCTAACCGAATTATTAAAGTGGAGGAAGTATTGTTGACTCAGGCGAAACTACGGCGCCTTCTAGTCTAGGACCGTATGAGTCATTGATAAAGGCAACAACGAACTCAAAACATAGCTATCAAAATACAATCCGGGATCAGATCTTCTAGGCAGACGCCAGATAAGAGGTCAAGCAATTAGACAAAACCAATTAGAGTAAATGACAAGAGATCAATTTCGTCTGATATGACCAAGCTTTAATCTCATACAAGCGTTCAACGAAGACACTGGGTTTATAGGGCTCATGCTTCGCGAAAAACCTATTTTGCTTTCGTCTGTGCAAACGGTTACCGTTAAATTGTACTACACAACGATCTCGCTCTAAGGCATTCAATTAGAAAAGCATCTATATTTGTTCACATGACTGTTGCAATGGAGATTCAGGTTGTTCAAAGCGGGACAAATTCTGGCGAGTTTCACGTAAATATCCTGAAGAACTGAACCGGAGACCGTTTTAGGAAATCGAAGAAGGTCAGTTGACTCGATCTTGAAAAATCCATTTTGCATTCGTCTGTGCAAATGGTTACTCGAGAAGAGACGGGCACTGCTTGATAATCAGAGCTCACAAAGAGAGAGCACTACATAGCCGCCATTTGGAAGATAAATTATGGATTTGATCTTGTCGATGCTAGAATTTTAAATACCCCATTCCACCGGAGAAAAATACGAAACGGGAAGCTAGTGATTCTACTGAATAGACGACGTTTACACTGGAGGCAAAGCGAATCAGTTGACACACTGACTGAAAATTTCCGAAGAAAGTTCCGTCGCAATCTACCACGGTTTGTTTGTTGTGAGATTTTCGAGATATGTTTGAGAATTTTGGCTATTTAATGATTTGAATAACTCATGAGCTTCGATTCATTCAACGATCGTTAAAATTACTACACAACGCTCTCGCTCGAAGGTATTCCGATTATAATTCAATTGTTTGTTGTCAATGTTGTAATGGATTATTTTTGGCGAGTTTCAATTCAGTATTAAACCGGATATCAAATTTATGGTGTTGTGCCGTAAACTAGCCAAATTTCCTGATCTGTCAGTCTCCTTCCAGGGACACAAAATTATTTGAAAATACAAGAGTGCTTGTAGTCAGAGCGTATTAAAGGAGTGAATGTAAGCGGGAACGAACAACCGAAGCAAATTAACACTTGCTCGATTGAAAGTCGTTTCAGAGATTTCGTAAATTATGTTCCAGACAAGATATTTACTCTTGTGGGCCTCTCAACACTTTCTCCACTGTGCTTTCCTTTTCTGTAAAACCTTTCTGCGGCGACATTTCATTGTTCCTTATTAAACAGCCCTCGTTTACAACGATCATTTATTATAGTGAAAGCAATTTTAAAAGTTTGGTTGGTTGTTTCGCGCGGTCGTAGATTGGACATATCCAAAAGGTCAAGACATGCGGACGGACCGGAAATGAGCTATGTTACAACACTCTTTGGCGTTCCCCTAGAATAACACAGGTAGCCCGAAAATACATAGAGTACAGTACCGCACTGATAACAATAAGACAACACAGGTAGCCCGGGAATACAAAGTCGGAACGCAAACTGATAACACAGGTAACCCGGAACAACTAAGCCGATAACATATATTTTTATTATGATGATTTTGTGTTAATTAAATCCATTTATCCATTTTATATGTTATATAATTTGTATGTTCACTGTACGTGTACGATGTGTTAATATATTTATATATTAATTATACTTTATTCCAATAATTTTAATTAAGTCTTTCTTTTCTTTTATATTCACTTTGTAACTCTGTAATCATAAGCCTACCTACTGTTTTTGTTCTATTAGATTTCGTACAAATCAGGCTTTATTGTTCTTAAGTTCTATACATGAATGTAACCAAATCTACTTGCTATCCAACCATTTACGGCAGTCAGCTCGAAAGCTTGTACTCCTTTGACTGCCGTACACATATTACTTGTTCGACTTTTATTTTTCTTGTAAACTATTCTACTATAACTTGCTTAATTTTCACTTGTAACTCTTTGTTAAAAAGTGTAAAATTAAAACTGAATTGAATTGTAAAACATAAATGGATACTCTCAGAATTTTTTGGTTGTAAAACAAATCCTACCAGCAGACATTAGCTGTGTGCGTACTACCCAATAGCGATGTGACGTGCGTGGGTACTTCTGCGAACAAATATTTTTATTGACCACAATCCGACAAATTGAGTGTCAGACTAATCAAAAACATTCCTCGCATGCAACGATTTATGGGCGCACACGGGGTTACAGGTAGTAACACAATCGGCTGCTTTTGCAGCTTCACGCGGCATTTACACAGGTAACCCGAAACAAGTAAGACGATAACATAATTGTTTTGAATTGAAATGTTGGTTAATTAAACGATGACGCGCTAGCTGGTGTACTCGTGTTCACTCGTGTGGAGTTCTAGATCAGATCCTCATAGTATTTGGATGCACTTTGGTTTGGGCTGGGTACCTCACTGATAACACAGGTAACCCGAAACAACTAAGATGATAACACAATTTCTATTTCATTTTATTATGTTTAATAAAAAAATAAAAAAAAGTGATAAATTGCTAGTGCAGTCGTGTTCTGTCTCGGAGTTTTATATCAGATCATCAGCATTTGAAACGTAGTATTTTGGAGATATCTGTGCCGTTATCTTAAGAGTATCCTGGCTTACTTGACCTCGCTCGTGTTCACTCAATTTCGTCTTCTGTTCACTCGTATTCACTCGTGTTCTACTTGTGTTCACTCGTGTTCTAACTCGTATGGAGTTTTAGATCAGATCAACTGTGCGTGTGTACTTTCGCATCTTATTGTGCGTTCGTAAAGTGCCAAACGCGCAGGTGTATGATATCGTCCGTGTTACACTTTTCCAATATCGTGTTCTACTTCTGTTCACTCGTTTAAATTGTGAATGTCCGTTAATTAAATTATGAAGCACTAGTGTACTCGTGTTCACTCGTGTGGAGTTCTAGCTCAGATCCTCATAGTGTTTGGATGGAATTGTTTTGGGGGCTGTGTATACCGCACTGATAACACAGGTAACCCGAAACAACTAAGATAATAACACAATTTTTATTATTCATTTTTTTATAATAATAATTTGTGAATTTATTTGTGAATCGCTAGTCCACTCGTGTTATGACTCATGTGGAGTTTTAGATCAGTTCGTTAGCATTTGTATCCTAGTATTTTTCGGCTATCTGTGAGAGTATCAAGAGTATTCTGGTTTACTTGACCTCGCTCGTGCTCATTCATGTTCTATACTTGTGTTCACTCGTGTTGTAACTCATGTGAAGTTATCAGATCAACTGTCAGTGCGTACTTTCGCATCTGATTGTGCGATCTTACTGTGCCAAATACGCAGGTTTATGAACCCATCCGCGTTGCAAAAGATACGCCGGAGTTCAAGCTGCGTGCAGCTTCTTGTTATTTTTATTAATGTTCAGTCCTGTAAATTTTTTGATCAGTTCTGACCTTTGCCGCTAACAATGTGGGTCGGAGACGCTGTGATCGAGCGATAAAACAGGAGCCATGCGCATTAAATTTATAGATTTCTTTTACACTGTTTACATCACATAATATTTCATTACCGTATAATTACCACTGTGAGAATGTGAAATGAGCAACACGTGAGACTTGGAGTAGCTACAGTTCTTTTTAACTACTTTTTAATCTTCTGATTCTTGTAAAGGAACTGTTGTAGACCCAAAAATGCACGAACAACGTAATACATTCATCTGCGCTGTCCGAACAGATCTAAAAACGTAAGCGAAATACAATCTCAGTTTAGATATAAAAGGTATCGAATTATAATCTAAGGTTAGATTCCGTCAGGCGTGCTCAGATAACAAAGGTCAAAGCTCTCAGACAAGACGAGACAAGGAGATATTGATCGATGACTCATTGTCAGAAATCTATTCCCGGCCGTATTATAAACATTAGGCAATCTGTCAATGGTAAAACTTTGACAGTTTGGGTCAGGTCAACTACACAGCTAAGGCATGTTTTACGACAGAATAACCTACAATCACTGACATAATGTTGGAACACTGTAGGGCTATGTTTTCCCTCCCTCAATGTTGCAGTTGGAGCCGGTCGCGAGTGAGCCATGAAACTTTTGAGAACCGCTTTGGATTCAACATTGAAAGCCGGGGAAAGGGGTCAGTGTTCCAACGAATATTGGCTGAGATTGTAGCTAGAGAGTTTCTATTGGATTAAGATACTGTTACATGTCTGTTAATATGGGGAAAACTGAAGAATCCCTCATTGAGCTTGATGACCATGTACAACAACAATTCTGCCGGTAAGATGTTTTTAGTGTATACCCGAATGCTGTGCTCGTTTTCTGGTTGAAGAAATAAACTAAAGCCGGACCTCTTTAAAGAAGTTTATCGATTCCTAATAATTAATTTACATTGTATTGAACGGAACTGCGTCGAACAAACAGGAACTTTGGCTTTATATATATTGTACTGCATCGCTAAGTTTTCCCTTATCCGAGTCTGAGATGTAGTTTGAGTCTTGTCGTCTGACTATATCGTATATTTAGTTTAGTTTAGGTGTTCTAGTAGAAATTGTGAGCGAATTAAGTTGGAAGACAAATTGCAAAACATACGATATTTAAATAGTATTCGGCGTTAACAGAGCGGACATGGAAAAGTTTGTGCCGTGTACTGCACACAGTTCCGTCAAGCTAAACTTTCCAGTAAAACTACTTCGGTCCGACATGCAGTTTGAGACTTGTCATCTAACTATATCGTATATTTAGTTTAGTTTAGGTGTTCTAGTGGAAATTGTGAGCGAATTAAGTTGGAAGACAAATTGCAAAACATACGATAGTAGTACTCAGCGCAGAGCGTACATGGACAATATTGTGTTTTAATTGTAAAGATAATTTTATTTTTTTAGAGGTTTTACATTGCAGAGCAGCCAGAATTAATTTTAATCTCTCAAGACATATGCCTTCTCAAGATGTTCTTAGAGTCGCTAAATGGGATAAATTATTTTTCATGTATAAATTAAGCCTAGTTAAATTAATATATAAGATATACAAAGAATTAGTACCATTACTATGGATCACATAACTAAGCCTCTTAAATAATTGTAGAAAAACAAATACACTTAATTAGTGAACACTCTCCATGATATGGACTTTGATGCATTATCTGTTCGTTCAATGTACTCCTCGTTTTAAGAAATATTTTATATTTTATTAGCTTGTATTCCGTGTCTGCTTGAGCTCACATAAATACAGACTCGGACATTGCTCCGGACGTACGGGGAACTCTCACACATGTACAGCTGCGAGGGTACATGTGTGTGTGTCTGTAGCTGTCTGGGTCGATGTTTGTGTTTGTATTTGCAGTCAATTAGTATTTGTAGTATCCTAGATTAGAGATAATATAACTGTACATGTATTTACACCATCACAAGCACCCCTGTTTGATATACACTCACATAGATACATACTCATCAGTTTGCGTACCCGTGCTTCAGTGGGTTGGCGTTTGTATTTATTTGTAGTTCGTACTATGTTTCCATAATGTTACATATTGTATGTATGTGTATACATATTGTATATTTTAATGTTTCCTAGTGTTTTATGCCTATCGCAGTTACATGTAGTTTCTCACTGTAACCATTTGCTCGTATATAGGTATTGAGAGACCTTATACATGTCTGTTAATATGGGGAAAACTGAAGAAACCCTCATTGAGATTGATAATCATGTAACAAGAACAATTCTGCCGGTAATTAAGCTTTTTACAAATACAATCAAGAGCATTTATAGTAAGTTGATCTAAAAGCTATTTAGTAAATCGCACCGCCATAGACTGGAACGAGACTGTGGTGAAACGTCATTTGCTCGCATAGTGAAAGCCTAATAGAAAACCTATTAATTTGCCAGGTCACGCAAGGTAACTAGAGTCGGAAGTCAGTCTTGGCTTGCATTCACACATTTTCTCGTTAGTTCACGTTCGTCGGGACAAATAGATTATAAAAACAATGATTCGGCTTTCGAACAATGTCAAAGCTGATTTGAAAAAAAACCGGTCCGAGTTAAACGGGAACTGAACACTAAAACTAAAATCAACCCAACGTCGATACAAAGATGTATACAAAGGACGTAATTAAGTTCTGTTATTTATTTTTTCTGTGTTGCGCGTCTTTGAAGAGAAAATTAGTTTTCCTGTTCGATTCTCCGCTGATAAATCTAGATTGTAGATAGTCCGAAAACACATAAAGTATAGAACCGTACCGGTCACCGTACCGGTCACCGTACCGCATTAATAACAATAGGACAACACAGGTAACCCGAAAATACAAAGACGGCACACACTGATACAACAGATAACCCGAAACAACTAAGCCGATAACACAATTTTTATTATTTTATTATTATGATGATTTTGTATTAATTAAATCCTGAAGCGCTAGTGCACTCATGTTAATTCCTGGTCTGACTCGTGCGAGTTATATTTCAGATCCTACTAGTATTTGGATCCTAGTATTTTGGGGCTACCGGTCAGTATCCTAGGTATCCTAGCTTACGTGAAGTTGCTCGTGCTTATTCGTGTTCCACTTGCGTGCCCTCGTGTTCACTCGTGTTCTACTTGTGATCACAACGTTTAAACAAAGATGTATTCTAAAGATATAAGTTTTGCTATTATATTTTTTTTGTAGCGTCTTTGCAGAGAAAATTAGTTTTCAAATTTAGATTGTGTGTGGCTCAATTCAAAGCAAATTTCCCCATATCGAAGAAAACAATGGTTCGAAATTAGGAGTTTAGCAAAAAAAAACAGACTTGAGCCGTCTGAACGGAGGCTGCGAGGAAGGTTTCAGCTTTTCTCTTCATAGACGCGTAACGTAGAAAAATTAAATAGCACAATTTATTTATTTCGAATACATCTTTGCATAGATATTGAATTGATTTTAGGCTTTAGTTCGACTGATTGTGCGTGTGTACTAACAGTGATATGGATGTGTGCAGCTAATAACGATGTGTACAGAAGTAGCCCGAAAATACAAAGAGAGGGTACCTTACTTAAAATACAAGTAACCCGACACAACTAAGCCAAGCTAGAATAATACAGGTAGCCCGGAAATACAACAATAGGGTACCCCACTGATAACACAGGTAACCCGATAAAATAATTATAATTATATTTGTTTATTATATTTTTTTGTTAATTAAATAGCCCACTTCCGCGATATGCTTTACTTGTCATGCACAAAGGTTTCAACACGAGGCTCCGTGCTAAATAGGCCATTTGCAGCTAACAAAATCACGTGGTTGTACTGGAGACCAAAAAAATAACTGACTTCATTTATTTAAAGGCCTTGTACGAGATCGGTATTGCTATTAGAAAAACCTGTTTGTAAAGGCTATTTTCCACCTCCAATCAATTGCCGATCTTTCTAAAACTGCGTTATTAAAGATAGCTTGCTCTCCAGTATTCATGGCAACGCCTTTCCCATGGGGATCATGAGCTCAATTCATTCGTTAATTAAGTATTATATCAGCACGTGACTGTTAGCTGCAAAGGGCCTATTAAATTTATTATTTTCTCTGTGAAAAGAATGAATTTAATTTAGCACGGAGCCTCGTATTGAAACCTTTGTGCGTGACCATTAAAGCATATCGCGGAAGTAGGCTATTATGAATCGCTGTGCACTCGTTTTCACTCATGCCCTGACTCATGTGGAGTTTTAGAACAAATCATCTTAGTATTTGGATCCTAGTATTTTTGGGCTACCTGTGTTATCCTAGGGTACCCTGGCATACTTTAAGTCGCTCGTGTTCTACTTTTGTTCACTCGTGTTCTGACTCATTTTAGATGAGATCAACTGTGTGTGCGTACTTTCGCATCTGATTGCGCGTTGAATTGGCAAACACGCAGTATCTGAGATAGTCCGCGTTACAAAAAATACGCCGGAGTTCAAGCTGCGTGCAGCTTCTTGTTATTATTACTATGCACGGCATGCCTGAAAATCAGTTTACTGAGCCGTTTACCGTGTCGAAATAAAGTTAATTGATTGAACTAATTGATTGATTGATTGAATAACCAATTTGGAGTTTGGTTATATCAAATAACCAGGTTGCATCCACATTTTGGTTATATATCTTATATGGTAAATAACCACTTTGCGTTTTGGTTATATATACATAACCAATAACCAGGTCGCATTCTGTGCCAGTTTGGTATCAAATAACCATGTTCGTGCCCTGGTTATTTACAAATAACCAAAAAACGGAATATTTCGAAATGGTTATTTAGATATAACCAAAAAGCAGGAATAGTTTGAAATGGTTATTTACATATAACCAATTTGATGTGAGTTGGTTATATCATATAACCATTTCAGTGCATTTTGGTTATTTGATAAAACCATTCGGTCCAGATTTGGTTTTATCATATAACCAGATTGCAGTAACTTGGTTATTACTCGGGCTGCCTGTGGCAGGCACGAGTCTAAATCTGCAGGCCGTTTTTTTTGTTCAGTGCAGCAAAATTTCTGCGCATGCGTTAAATTATGCATTAATTGTATGGTCACGCTTTGTGATGGTCGTGATGTTTCTCAGATTTTAACCCTTTTTCTGCGTTCCTCCTGATCTTGATTTGGGCCGAATGGATGAAATACGAGAAAAATATCCAATCAAGTGCTTCCAAGAGAAGACTGGAAAACAAAGAAAGCTAAAATTCGAAGAAATAGATATTGGAATCTATAAACCATCGACTCCTGTTTGTGACGTATTATGTATGTGCCGCGGGGGTGGGTCAGGGTTTTGAGCTCAGTTTGGGCATTTGATCTGATTTGGGCAGATCAGGGTCAGGATTTGAGTTTTTTTAAATGTGGGTGCCGTCAGGGTCGGGGTTCAGTATTTTTTAGGCATCAGGGATTTTCCCCCCAAAAAATGGGGCAATCAGGGTTAGATATGCGGGGTAGATATGCGGGAAACACCGTCAATAGCTCTCTTTTTAGAATTTCCCAATTCCCCAACAAATTTTGTTTTGCAGCTGAGATATCAATTGACATTTTGTAAAAAAATTTAGACAAATCGAATCAATTCTTCTTGAGTTAGAGCTTTTTAAAAACTCTATTTTTGGTTGAAAATCGAAAGCGTAGAAAATAGCCCAAGATTTCCCGAAAATGCAATGTTGATTTCCGATCAAAGCTACGCGCCGCATCGAGAACATTTTATAGCCGGTTCTAGTTTTCTTATGACTTGGAAAATGGAAAAGACGAAATTAAAGGTCCTTGAGGGACAAAGCCAAAGCGAACACCGATAAATGACAAAGGAAGGGCACAAAAATCAGGGCACCCAACGAAGTTTTCGGTTAAAAACCTGTTCGGGAGAGTAAGTTAGCCTAAAACTTTCGGATTTGAAAAATTTTTCCCTAGAAAATTCTTTTCTGAAATATTGCCTGGAATTTTTTTTTTTAATCCCTAGTAAATTATAGAAGAAAAGGGAGACTAAAAGGTTTCCCCTAAAATATTCGTACGTCCCAATTCGTCTGATCAATAGAGTCAGAACAGGAAAAAAGAATCCCTAAAAAATTCGTACCTCCACAAAACTTTGCAACATGAAGTTACTTGGGCTAGAAAATTCTTGTTATGTTCTAGACTACTAACAAATTCGTAGGCCGGGAATATTTTGCCATAGTATTTTCGGTTGACGCGAATTCCACCTAGAAAATCCGAACAGCTAATAGCTTTCTAGAATACTTCAAAAGACAAAGTAGGCGCCTTAAAATGGCTAGATAAGCTGCAGACAACTGGTTTCAAACGAATTTCAAAAAGTACTCGTTGGGTGCCCTTGAAAAATCAAAGGCATCCATGTAGACCAGGTGTCAGGTGTTTTACAGGCTCTGTTGGATCTCCGTGGATAAATAAAGTGATCGTGGTGTTGGTTTCAAGCGATTCAGAGTTTTAATATGTTTCCATCTAAGCTTTCTTGGAAACAAATCTTCTCTCGGCTGTCAATTCTTCTTTATGTTCAGATGTGGACCACTCGGCACTCTGAACTTGTCGGGTTTTGCGAGGCTCGTAGTCGTATTCATTGTTTGGCCTTGTTTTGCTTCTTTCCAAGCTAAGGGCATCCTGCTGGAGCTTAGCCCTGCTGGAGCATTTAGCCCTGCTTGCTTTTTGGAAGACATAAGGCCAACAACCCATGGATCGGGACTGGAAAAACGTTTCTCAATAAACATGAAATTAATTTATGCTAGCTTTCCCCACACTTTCGTTACAGGCGAGTGAGCACATGTCATGTGTTAATTGACCTGCTGTCAATCAAACAAAACTTTTACTTCCGGTTAAAAACTTCCTTTTGCGTACTGATTTTTTTAAACAGTTTTTGGTATGTGAAAAATTGCTGCCAACACTTAGCCTGAATTTCTGCCGTCTCCTCCGGTTCGGAGGAACGAACTGGAGGAGACGGCTGAAATTCAGGCTAGCAAAAACTACATTTCTGTGGGAAAATATTTTCCCCCATTTTTTTTTATTTTAAAGGAACTTTGAGAACTTCGAATCACTGTATCACCGTATCACCGTATCACCGTATCACCGTATCACTGTATCACTGTATCACCGTATCACTGTATCTTGGTATTTCCGTATCATTGTATCTTGTAACACGTTATATACCAAGCCTCCTAAAGACTGCTAATATTCAGCTAATAATTCTTCCCTTTGGTTATTACTAAGAGGATTTCAAATGAAAGTGTATTTCATCTTCAATCTCATTGGGAACACAGGGCACCATCAGAACTCCGAAGAAAGGTAGTCCAAAATAAAAAATGAAAATCCTGGAACGCAAAATATCAAAGAAAATAACCTGCCCTGCACAACCAAGGGGCCAAAAAAATGTGCATCTTGAGGAAGTCCTACCTCCCCCATCCACATTTCTAATGGTGCTTCCCTTGGACACTGAAAACATTTTTTTTATGGGAGTACCCCTTCCTCCATAAAGGTGGGACATACTAGGGGACATGCAAAACGTCTCCTGGTGTGTGCTCACCTTAAAAGAGTGTCTGGCTGCATTGATGTATATATATAATAGTGGCCCGAGTGAAAGCCCAGATGGGCTCTTGTTTCAAATAGTTTTGACGTTGCATGGTTGACCCTGTTCACTCAGCATCACTCTTGGCATTGTATGTGGGTGCTCTCGGTGCACGATGTACATGCATCGTCACACGTAATTACACTGCTGACTACGTGCTGTAATCCAACCCTTGTTTGCTAGCAAATGATACAATGTTATGTTCTAGATGTTCAGATAGTTCCAATCAGTTTGAACTTAAATATTTAAATATTTCTGTTTTGAAAAAAAATAACGCTTTTCCTTCACCGGCCTAGCCTTGTTAATATTTGAGTTGAAGCGTGGCTGTGTGTGACAACCAAACATCTTATAACTTATGGGTACTGACGTATAATTGTAAGATTTTTCTAGATGGTTAGATGCCATCATTCGACAACAACAACAATTTATTATGAAAAACATTTACAAAGAACTAAGATACTTGCTAACCCGCAAATTAGCAAAAACAATACTATTCGAGGCGGGGGCAGATGAAAGATAACTAATTAAATAATAATAAGAAAACTAACTATCAGAAGCTTAGGGACGGACCATTAGAAAAGTGATGGGGGGGGGGGGGGGGGGGGGGGGGGGGCAAAAGCAAAAAAAAAATTTATTTCCAGAAAAAATGTGTTAAAATTTTTTTATTCTTCCTGTTACCTAAAAAAAAAAAAAAATATTGCCAGCTGAAGATTGGTGTGTCATATATTTTTTTATTATCACAGTACAGCAGCATTCCTCCATAATTATCAGAGTAATATGCAAATATTAAATATATGCTTAATATCTTTGCTCAAATTGACCTGCATTAGCCATATTGCCTATTTGAGGCATGCAATCAATACATTTTAACACAAATATTCAAAAGAGCGTTGTGTTATGGCCAAAACTAGAGATAATGCGCAAAAGGGGAACAAGAAAGGTAAATCAACGGGTTGTACCAAGAAGGGAGAGGGCCGGATATCGAAACCTAAATCGCGTCGAAAGGCAACGCCGCAAACTAGAGCGAAGGGAAAAGCGAGTTGCAGGCAACCTCGTGCTCCGAACATTGATGTTGATCCTAAACCTGCTATGTTAGCTGCGATGATTCCTTCAGTTCCGCAAAATCGACCGGCTGAACTTCGCTCAAGTTCACGTTTTAGAACTCCTGGATTGACCACGGCCCAGGTTGGAAACTGCGAGTCACACAAGACATTAGAATCGGAGTCGGATGCGGACTCGCTGCTACTCTCTGAATCTTCCGTCTCTTTTCTTGTACCTGGCAAAAGTTTAAGCCTACTAGCTGAGCAGCTTTCCGTCAGAGTTGTAGCAGTACTAATAGAACTCGAAATGGGAGTCGTCGAACATGAAGGCTGTTCGAACCACGAGCCTTTGTCGCTTTCCGCGAGCATCACTTTCTTCTCCGTATTGAAACTTTGGTCCTTCTCGAGCTCATTCTCTTGAATCTTCTTGGGGCCTGTCTTCTCTTTTTACCTTTTATCCAAGGATTATTCTTTTATCTTCTGGACATATCCACGATCGATATACCGGTAAATTAAACGCTATAAAATCACTGAACTCACGAGTGACGGATCACTGTGAGTCTGAAGCTCCGGATCAGTTCCCGCAAAAATTCAGCTGGCCTAAGCGATTTATTTACTTTCCTTCAAATTCCTTTTTTTTCTAATATCTCGCAAACTTTTGCATGTTTAAAAAAATTTTTTTCGGAAAGATGAAGATCAATCCATCAATTTCAAAAGAATCACAATTTTTTTTTTAAAGAAAACATGCCGCGAAGGTATACAGTAACCTTAAACCAACCAGGCTTCAATGACAAGATCCTATCTATCAACTTTGAATAAATAAGGAATCTAACTTTTTGCTATCTTATGTATGTAGCATGTTATTGTAATGATGTTTTTTCTTCTTCTAAAAATGCAAATTTAAAATCAGATAAATAAAGATAATATATATACAGTAGCATTTTATGTTGCGGTTCAATTTTATCCTTGGTTCAATTTTCGTTCTCTTTTGTTTTAGTCTATGCTAATTAATGTATCACCTTAAAAAATAAAATATTCCCAGCGATCAAATGAAAAAAATAAATTTATTCCACTTAAAGTGGCCAAAAAAAAAAAAGGATTTCATATTCGAAACTCCCCACCCCCCCATCACTTTTCTAATGGTCCGTCCCTTATCCGCTGCATAGTAGAAATACTAAGTTACTTCAAAACTAATTAAAGGTATAAAACCGCTTTCTCTGCGCCAAACCCACCCAGTGACCAAGTGACCTTCTAAAACCTGCTCGTATCGTCTTTCAGTCAAAACAAAACAGATTTGATAAGAACTGGCGCTCAAAGCCGATTTTTGCATTGTGGTTTAGTCACTGGCGATAAGACACCAGAATGTTGACGATCACTGTTCTTATCACTTTGGCGGGCTGTTGCTTTGCTCAAGATCTCAACCTCGATCTTGGAGAAGTCGTATATACTCCAAACACAAACCTCCTTGGCGATGTACCAAAAGGAATTGTAGTGTTCAAGCCTTTTGATGCCAAGACGTGCTTCCAAATAGTTCCTGTAAATGTGACGAACAAGTATGATAACTATTTCAGGGAGACAGCTGCCTTCTACAAATCCATCTCAGTTGATACTAGTATGTCAGCATCGATGCAGTCCGATTTTACTATGGGAATCACACTAGATGCCACGACAAAGTCTATCAGTTCCAGCAAACGTACAGTGACGGGGAACACATTGAACCTGGCTGCAAAGTCTTTCAAACAAGTGCTCAAATCAGAATGCCTACTCTATGGAGAATTGGATGACCGGTTCGTTAATGCTTTCCTGAAGCTGAATAACACCATCAATACTCCCTGGCTGCCCGAGGCCTGGCGACCATTCGAGATATTCCTTAAATCCTACGGCTCGCACATTGTTACTCAGATCAGCTATGGCTCTAGTATCAACCAGTACTCTTTTGCCGAAACATCTTCACAGTACAACCAACGAGATTTTACCGTAAAAAGCTGCGTTTCGTTGGCTGGTCCAGGGCCTGTGAAAAGTATGAATTTTTCGATCTGTTCGAACGTTACTGATGAAGAGATATCCACCGTCAACAAAATGGACATGACCGAGTCTCTCACAATAAGAGGGGGTACGCCAGAAACTCGCAATCAGCTACTTTTTGAACGTTCTTACGAACTCATGACCAAATTTATGAATGAAGGCTACACGGACCCGGCCGCAATCCAGTTCAAGCTGAAACCAATCTGGGAGATCTTGCAATCAAAGTTCTCGGACAGTGATCACCTCAGGAAAGCTATAAACCTGGAGTATTACTACACTGGTTATTTAAACTTTGGCTGTTCCTACCAACCTATTGGTGGATTTCCGCCGAAGGTGGAGGTCCAAAAGTTTGACTTGGCGCCACATTCCTCGGTAGAATACCCAGAATACGAATGTACGCTTGCTCCCCTGGGTTGTCACTCGTGGAAAGACGACTGCCATTATCATGTTGGTGTGTGGTGCCACTGCGCCGGTCCAACGTGCATTCGTTACTCTGTAAAAACTCTGGCCACTGGTGTCAGAAGATCAACGGCCGCTCCTTACTATGGCAGTGGCTGGGGCTGGAATGGTTGCGACTGGCAGGTCTGGGGATCAGTCTGTAGGTGTAACCACGAGCGCAAGGAAAGGATGGTCATTTGGTCAGGATCCAGCAAGTCAGCCATGTACGCCAGCAGTGACGCTGCACGGAGAAGCTGCAGTGGGGTGCCGCCCAGGAGAGAGGTCGAGAACGAAAGAAAGATCAAGAAGGAGCTGTAAGCCTTTCAAAGTGGACATTGACCGCGCTTTTGAACCAATGGACGATGATACTTGACTGTCAAAGTGATCTAGTTGTTTAATCTGCTAATCTGGACTAACAGTTTTAGTCTTTCCGAATTTATATAGATGGTTATTTTCTGACTTTCATGTTTTATGCATGTGATCGATTTGGAACGATGAACCTTTTTCAATGAACCTATAGATAGCAATGAAGGTAGTATTGTCTAAGTGTTTGTTAGCGTGTCTTTGAAATGTTTTATCACTGATTGCACCACTAAGGTACATTTAGTATAGTTTAATGAAACAACTGGTGACCGTTTTCGAGGTTACTTTCATCAGTGATGTGTTTTTGAAGTGTTTAAGTGCTTAGAAACAAATATCTCACTATTATATCACGGCACAGTGTAATTTTAGCAAAAAATCAGTGTTCATCACAATAAAATTCAGTTAAAAAACTACCGTCTCATTTTAACACAACCTCGAACATAAAATCCACACATTTTACTATATTTTCAGCATTGGAGAGCAAGTCCTTTTGTGTTGTCATTCTGTGAAAAAGTGTGTAATTTGTAAATTGTAAATTGACATCACTCACATGGGAAAACCTTGGCTTATTACAATTAGTCTCTCAGTAAATGACAATTTAAAATGATCGCGAATAGGAAATAAACAGAAACTCAGTCAATTTTTCCCCTGGCTTTCCGCGATCTTTACACGGAGTCAATATAATAAGCACAGTTTTTGTTGGATAAATTATTTCTCAATTTATTTTTCGCACATTTGTTTTACAAGATCAAAATGATACCTATTCTTAAAACACCTACACCCACTCAGTGAACGAAGTGACTTGTATAAGTGTAAGTGCATTGTTTGCGGTTCATTATACGCATATAAAATAAGCTAGTGCTGTGTACATCTGTTTTGGTAGGCGTCTGATAGCCAGTCAAACTTCACTAGATGTTCAACCGGATAATTGAAGATATCTATCTTTGATGACTGAGACTGGTGGTCAGTTTTATTTCAACTGGGCTTTGGAGGGTGGAATAACGTTTACACAACTCCAAAGCAGTATATTCTTGTGACCCAATTGTTTTTGCATTTTAGATTAGCTCCTATAATTATTCTGATTAGCCAATACTTTACTTTAGTTATTCTATAAACTTTATTTTATGCGGTATTCTCTGCCCACCCCCGTGGCATTTGTGGCCAGGGACATTTGACATTATTGAATCAGAGCATTGCAAATTAGTGCCCCACCGTGGGTCAGCTAAGCTGTACAATTGCCCCACCGTGAGGCTTTGGAACGAGTGCAAATATCTTATAAGCATTGATGTAAAATTCGCTATGTTGACCGCTGTCTTTGACCAATTCCCCGTCTCCAACTTTTCTCTGCTGGCAAATGCCTTACCCCGCGGGACAGAAACTCAGTCAAATGCCCCACGTATGCCTAGGGAAGGGGCAATTTTAGTTATTGTCTTGCCGTACTTCTTACCCATTCACACGAAATCTGCTCTATCTAAAACCGAACTGAAAGCTTTTCTCCGCCACACCCAAACCTATCAACAGTAAGGGAAGCGTACACGTGCGTGTGTTTGGCAATAGCATCTGGTACGTGTTGGCAGTGGCATGTCCATCATTCTGAACTAGGCTTTAAATCTGATTTCTGTTGTGGAGAAAACTAAAGCTTTTCTCCGCCGCCACACCCAAACCTATGCTGGCACTCCGGCAGTGGTATGTCCATCATTCTGAACTAATCTTTAAATCAGATTTCTGTTATGAAGAAACTAAAGCTTTTCTCCTCGCCTAACCCTTTACAACCAAACAATGGTGATACGTGCCGACAGTGGATATTTTTTATTGGATGTATAGATATCTACCTTCCATCATTCTGAACTTAATTTTAAATATTTATATTGTTAAAAATAAAAAACATTCTAGATCTCTTCACTTCTCTATGGTGCGTGCCGGCAGCGTCTATATATTTTTACTAGAGGTCAATATACTTGTATGTGTTAATATCTATATAATGTACCAGAAAATAACCCGTCGCGTAGTGCCGAAATTCAATACAATAAACAGGGTGAAATCTGTGTACATTGAAAAAACAGGGTGTGTATGTATGTATTCTACAATCGGCACTATTTACTGAACTGATGAAGGTGTGAAAGTGGCCCAAGATATAGGTGACAACTAGTTGTAAGCCGTATATGACAACTTGTACCCGTGGTAAAGAGAAGCCGAGTTTCGTACAAACGTGAGTTGAAACGTTTTCTACATAAAATAGGTATTTACTGACTGAGTGGGAGGCCCGGAAAATATTTGGGACGAGATCGCGCACGGACCGAGCGCAAACTGATACAAATTAAATCCTTTCTCGGTCGGCCTGACCTAACTCAGTCAATAAGCTGTTTATCATATGACTACTTAGTTTGTTTTTATAATGACAAAACAACGAGCATGAAATCGACCAGGGACGGACGGCTTTTCTGACCCTATTACGTGACACGTACGGCCCCATCACGTGACTTTTGTAAATGGTTCTGAAAGGAAAGCGCGCGCGCGGCCGTATCGGTAATATGATAATAAACTTTATTAAGAGTCCGCTTCGTCTGCATACGAGACTCCAAAGAGATATTTCTTCATAGTCCGATCGATTCTAACCGCGTGAACTGGTCCAATTAAATTGTTTTGAAGATACGTCTGGACCAGTTGATTTGATCCATGCACGGCGTTGCGATTTATTTTTTGAAGGCAGTGTTAAGTTCCTCCTCGTTTTCATATTGACCAGGGATGTTTTATCGATGAAATATATTTGAGTTAATTACGTTGTGTGGGTTCCTAGCTGAACTGTTATACAACATGATTAGCTTCTGTGTATCAGTTTAAGTTGATCTGCGGAGTGAGTACTAGTTTTAAAGGTGAATGTTTTTGAGGTTTCTCTTTCCTAATCGGCAAACAGGGAAATCCTCTCCCCATTCCTCCCTCCCCTCCCCACACCGCTTCAAAACATCACGCGCATTCGCTCTTGTTGAACCCAAACCTAACGAAAACAGAGGCAATCACCCATGTTTCTAATTTTAAAGGGAACCTCGGCTGAAAAACAATGTTTGTCCTCAAGTGTTTGTTATACATGCTCGCGGACTCGCTCGTTCGCGATATGATACGAAAACCTCGTGAATAAAAACAATATCAAGCTCTTAACATGTCATAATTTGTTTATTATACATTTAAAGTGAATACAATAACACAAAATTAAGCAATAGTAAAGTGAAGTGATATCGTATCACTTTACTGATATGGTTTTTATTCACGGCTTTATCACACGGATATCAACCCCAAATGTGTAATAATATTGTTTATTACACATTTGGGGTTGATATCCGTGTGATAAAGCCGTGAATAAAAACCACATGATATCACACTAACTATGTAAGATACGTGCAAATTCACGTATCTTACATCACATTACTATTCACACATCTTGTAGAAATTAATCAATTTATTACTTATTTGTTAATTAGTTCTGCATGACACACAACCACATCGGCTATGATGTACAAACTATCGTGTTTAAATAAATATTATTATTATTATTATTATTACTGATCTGCCACAATTACGCGCATGGACCTAATCGATATGTAACTAAGATATCAGTTTAATTATTACTATCTTTGTCACTTACTTTTTAATAACCACTTAAATTTATTAGCAACAATCTGATGTACCTATGCAGTACAAAGCTATACAGCTATTAATATTTGTCTGTCTGCCTCGCAGGAAACTGAGCTGGAGAAGAGGTTTCGCGTTACTAGTGTTAAATTCGGTCCTTCAATAAGGCTGGGGATATATTATTTAAAGCGCGAACACAATTGATTATACCATAGTTAGTGTCAATCTTTTCTCTTACATAGTCTTTTTTTACAGTAAACCCACCTTGTTACTCGGGCTGCCTGTGGCAGCACCGAGTCTTAAAATGCAAGTCGTTATTATTATTATTTTTATTTCATGTCAGACGGCTTCTGCGCATGCGTTAAAGGTCAAATTCAAACCAATCAGATTGCACTGTGCTGGTCACGCAACAATCGCCAGGTTAATGTATTTACATAATTAAATACAGTACATCAAGATGGTGGACGACGGCACGAGGAATTTTCTCTCAAATTTGGAGTCCCATCTCTCAAATGTAAGCAGTTTAATGTTTTATTTATAAAGTTCACTCGTGCGAAAGCCTTCCAACACTCCCAACAGGCTCAGGACATTTCAACTGGCGCTCTTGTTGGAGGTACGTTTCGTAGGTAATAAACACTCACTCGGCACAGAATATGATGACCGAAGCAGTTATTCAACAAGACTCCTCTCACGGCCGAGATTTTGGTTCGAGAAATTAAAGGCTTCCAACAGTTCCCTTTATAGTTCTGTAATATAATGAGCAGACTGCAGTTTTGGGAAGGAGGGTAAAAGCTTTTAAATAGAGATAAACAAAACGGGCATTTCAGTAAATAATCTTTAGTCCAACAAATACCGATATGGACGCGATCAAAGAGCCGCAGGGTAGAAAGAACAGTAGAGAAATACAGTGATAGCTCCATCATTGGTGGACAGGATACAACTTATAATATGGGACAAATATAAACATAAATTTGAGACACTCATCTATTAGTACTCTGAACCTGCAGAACAGCAGACTAAATTAGGACCGAATTCGTATTTTTTTCGATAAAAAAAAAGAATCAATGCCTTCAGCTGCTTCAGTAAGATTCCTAGTCATATCAGTAATGGTGACTATATACCAAGCATTGTTGCTGGGGGAGATATAAGAGTGAATCCGGCGCTCAAAGAGATATGTCTCGGAGAATGAAGCATCGTTCAGACTGTACACCGCTAGTAGATCAGGTTTCTCATCTTTTCTCGGCCTTTTTGATCACTCACAGGAGGAGCTTTTCTGTTCCAAAACCTTTACAGCAAATTCAGTGAGAAATGTCAGCATTGGATAAATGTTTGTACAAGAGACCTTAAAAGCACAGAACAACGAGACTAGGTCTGGCAATGAAACGTAAGTGGCTATAAATTACTGAAACCCTGACTATGTATCCACCAGTAAACAATGAGAAGGAACTACTGTTCAACCATTAAGTTTACTTGAATTTATTAGTGGATTCTAAATAAATTTTGGAAGCAAAGCCTACATCTCCTACTCCTCCTTCTACTATCTTAGAAATATCGGGCGAATAAGGAAGTACATAAGCTTACAAACAGCGGAAATTCTAATGCATGCGTTCGTCACATCAAGACTTGATTTCTGCAACTCTCTTCTCTACGGACTACCTAAACACGTTACCAAGCGGCTACAGAGCGTACAGAATGCAGCAGCAAGAATTGTTACTTTAAGTAGAAAATCTGAACATATTACCCCTGTTTTATATAACTTACATTGGCTTCCTATCGAAGAACGGATTGTTTTTAAGATTCTTTTGCTGACATTCAAGTCCCTTCATGGTTTGGCACCTCCGTATATTGCTGATTTGGTCACTCGATATGTACCTACGCGTTCTTTGAGATCTGCCACCAGCGATAGGCTGGTTCAGGTGCCATATAAATTAAGTTCATATGGTTGTAGGGCATTTTCAACTGCTGCACCTGCCCTATGGAACGGCCTTCCACAAGACATTAGAAATTGTTTAACAATAAATGAATTTAAGAGTAAAGTAAAAACTTACCTTTTCAGGAAGGCTTATTCAGGACATTTTTAATTTTTCGTAGTACTTTTTATCACATATTTTTAGATCAGATTTAAGGATAGTTTTAATTTCTCTTAATGCTTTTTATCATATACATATTTATTCGCTATGATATTTTCGTTCTTTTAATATTAGATATGTGTATTTAAACCTATTGTAAAGCGCCATTGGACAGAGATGGAAATGGCGCTATATAAGAACTGTATATTATTATTATTATTATTATCTACAATGCTTTGATATATTTTCTGAGCACAAATGAAGTTAATTTCTTTCGGAGCTGCAGGTATTAAATTTGAAAACTCGATAAATGCAAACAATAACATAATGGTTTGAAAGAGCACACCAACATAAGCAAGATTGCCGAATTTTAGGATGCTATCAGTTCATAGTTTTAATGTATATGCTCTTCCAGCCATAACAGCTTTGGTCTCCGATGAGTTTTATTGAAGAAGATGATTGCACTCGGCATGCGGCTACATTCTTTTGTTTTTGCCTTAATACAGGAAAACCTGACCTTTGTAACTTTTCAATGTTTAGGTGAAGTCTTACAACGATATTGCATGGGAAAAGATGAGTTTGGGATACAGTTTAAATAGGACTTGACAGTCTATATAGTAAGCATGTCTCGTTGGTTGGCCAGCGAAGATGCAAAACTCGCTTGACAAGATCAACGTTTGTCGCTTTGTTTCAATCCTCTGTATTTCAGCCAAAGTTTAAGCTGTTCGACAGTATAATCATCAGGTTCCCTTTCAAAATATGGTCCAGGAAAGCAGTCATTTCTGGTAGAATAGACAGAGGACGAACTGAAGTGCTAGTCAATTCTTGTAAGTTGATACAAGAAAAGCGGTTTGTTTGTCTGAGTCTTGGCGGGGGGTCTAGACTTGTGACGTAATTACCGCGCTCTGCTATAAGCGTGCGTAACATGAACATGAATATTAAAGTAGAGGTCAACTTCTTTAATTTACATACACGAGAAAAACAAAAATATTAAATTACATATATATATATACTAGGGGAGCAGAGAATGAATGTCACCGCGCTACCAGCCACTCCTAAAGACTGCTAAATTCAGCTAATAATTCTTCCCTTCGGTTATTACTAGAGGATTTCAAATGAAAGTGTAATTTCATCTTCAATCTCATGTGGCCCGAGTGAAAGCCCAGATGGGCTCTTGTTATACATAATTCATGCCACTCACAGATATCTTTTGCGGTTCAGCTCACAAATCTTAGGTTGCAAACCGAAAACCGTGTCAAGTTAAATAACCTCCTACTTCATTTGCATGGGATGCTGGAGCCCAAAACAAATTCATAGCGTCTCTTAAAGCAATTATTTCAATGTGTGATTGCAAAGGATGTGAAATAAATTATAAATTCTGTAAGAAGACTGCTGGCTACAATGTTCTGAATCAAAGGAAATTTCAGAAAAATTCGACACTTGAGATCTGATTCGGTTGAAAAAAATCACGATATTGATAATGTGGTTGAAAGTTTTGGCACTATTATCACTGATGTTAAGAAAAATAATAGGAATAGAGACAACAACAAAATTAAAGTTAAACGACAGAGGTGGTATGATAAATCATGCTGGGAACTAAAGAAAGAATTGATTCGAGTCAGTAAACTCATACTTCAATGACTGCCATTATCATGTTGGTGTGTGGTGCCACTGCGCCGGTCCAACGTGCATTCGTTACTCTGTAAAAACTCTGGACACTGGTGTCAGAAGATCAACGGCCGCTCCTTACTATGGCAGTGGCTGGGGCTGGAATGGTTGCGACTGGCAGGTCTGGGGATCAGTCTGTAGGTGTAACCATGCACGAGCGCAAGGAAAGGATGGTCATTTGGTCAGGATCCAGCAAGTCAGCCCTGTACGCCAGCAGTGACGCTGCAGTGGGGTGCCGCCCAGGAGAGAGGTCGAGAACGAAAGAAAGATCAAGAAGGAGCTGTAACTAAAGCCTTTCAAAGTGGACATTGACCGCGCTTTTGAACCAATGGACGATGATACTTGACTGTCAAAGTGATCTAGTTGTTTAATCTGCTAATCTGGACTAACAGTTTTAGTCTTTCCGAATTTATATAGATGGTTATTTTCTGACTTTCATGTTTTATGCATGTGATCGATTTGGAACGATGAACCTTTTTCAATGAACCTATAGATAGCAATGAAGGTAGTATTGTCAATGAAGGTAGTATTGTCAAAGTTAGCGACCATTTAAGCTAAAGTACATTATGCTAAAAGATTATCAACGTGAGTTAGCTACGATTATTGATTACGGTTCATGGATTGTATTTAGCGTTATATATTCTATCAAATGTCATGTACTATTATTGTTAGCCAAACTTTCAATTTTATCCTTGGTTCAATTTTCGTTCTCTTTTGTTTTAGTCTATGCTAATTAATGTATCACCTTAAAAAAAAATATATTCCCAGCGATCAAATGAAAAAAAAAAATTTATTCCACTTAAAGTGGCCAAAAAAAAAAAAGGATTTCATATTCGAAACTCCCCACCCCCCCATCACTTTTCTAATGGTCCGTCCCTTATCCGCTGCATAGTAGAAATACTAAGTTACTTCAAAACTAATTAAAGGTATAAAACCGCTTTCTCTGCGCCAAACCCACCCAGTGACCAAGTGACCTTCTAAAACCTGCTCGTATCGTCTTTCAGTCAAAACAAAACAGATTTGATAAGAACTGGCGCTCAAAGCCGATTTTTGCATTGTGGTTTAGTCACTGGCGATAAGACACCAGAATGTTGACGATCACTGTTCTTATCACTTTGGCGGGCTGTTGCTTTGCTCAAGATCTCAACCTCGATCTTGGAGAAGTCGTATATACTCCAAACACAAACCTCCTTGGCGATGTACCAAAAGGAATTGTAGTGTTCAAGCCTTTTGATGCCAAGACGTGCTTCCAAATAGTTCCTGTAAATGTGACGAACAAGTATGATAACTATTTCAGGGAGACAGCTGCCTTCTACAAATCCATCTCAGTTGATACTAGTATGTCAGCATCGATGCAGTCCGATTTTACTATGGGAATCACACTAGATGCCACGACAAAGTCTATCAGTTCCAGCAAACGTACAGTGACGGGGAACACATTGAACCTGGCTGCAAAGTCTTTCAAACAAGTGCTCAAATCAGAATGCCTACTCTATGGAGAATTGGATGACCGGTTCGTTAATGCTTTCCTGAAGCTGAATAACACCATCAATACTCCCTGGCTGCCCGAGGCCTGGCGACCATTCGAGATATTCCTTAAATCCTACGGCTCGCACATTGTTACTCAGATCAGCTATGGCTCTAGTATCAACCAGTACTCTTTTGCCGAAACATCTTCACAGTACAACCAACGAGATTTTACCGTAAAAAGCTGCGTTTCGTTGGCTGGTCCAGGGCCTGTGAAAAGTATGAATTTGTCGATCTGTTCGAACGTTACTGATGAAGAGATATCCACCGTCAACAAAATGGACTTGACCGAGTCTCTCACAATAAGAGGGGGTACGCCAGAAACTCGCAATCAGCTACTTTTTGAACGTTCTTACGAACTCATGACCAAATTTATGAATGAAGGCTACACGGACCCGGCCGCAATCCAGTTCAAGCTGAAACCAATCTGGGAGATCTTGCAATCAAAGTTCTCGGACAGTGATCACCTCAGGAAAGCTATAAACCTGGAGTATTACTACACTGGTTATTTAAACTTTGGCTGTTCCTACCAACCTATTGGTGGATTTCCGCCGAAGGTGGAGGTCCAAAAGTTTGACTTGGCGCCACATTCCTCGGTAGAATACCCAGAATACGAATGTACGCTTGCTCCCCTGGGTTGTCACTCGTGGAAAGACGACTGCCATTATCATGTTGGTGTGTGGTGCCACTGCGCCGGTCCAACGTGCATTCGTTACTCTGTAAAAACTCTGGCCACTGGTGTCAGAAGATCAACGGCCGCTCCTTACTATGGCAGTGGCTGGGGCTGGAATGGTTGCGACTGGCAGGTCTGGGGATCAGTCTGTAGGTGTAACCACGAGCGCAAGGAAAGGATGGTCATTTGGTCAGGATCCAGCAAGTCAGCCCTGTACGCCAGCAGTGACGCTGCACGGAGAAGCTGCAGTGGGGTGCCGCCCAGGAGAGAGGTCGAGAACGAAAGAAAGATCAAGAAGGAGCTGTAAGCCTTTCAAAGTGGACATTGACCGCGCTTTTGAACTCCCCGCAATGGACGATGATACTTGACTGTCAAAGTGATCTAGTTGTTTAATCTGCTAATCTGGACTAACAGTTTTAGTCTTTCCGAATTTATATAGATGGTTATTTTCTGACTTTCATGTTTTATGCATGTGATCGATTTGGAACGATGAACCTTTTTCAATGAACCTATAGATAGCAATGAAGGTAGTATTGTCTAAGTGTTTGTTAGCGTGTCTTTGAAATGTTTTATCACTGATTGCACCACTAAGGTACATTTAGTATAGTTTAATGAAACAACTGGTGACCGTTTTCGAGGTTACTTTCATCAGTGATGTGTTTTTGAAGTGTTTAAGTGCTTAGAAACAAATATCTCACTATTATATCACGGCACAGTGTAATTTTAGTAAAAAAATCAGTGTTCATCACAATAAAATTCAGTTAAAAAACTACCGTCTCATTTTAACACAACCTCGAACATAAAATCCACACATTTTACTATATTTTCAGCATTGGAGAGCAAGTCCTTTTGTGTTGTCATTCTGTGAAAAAGTGTGTAATTTGTAAATTGTAAATTGACATCACTCACATGGGAAAACCTTGGCTTATTACAATTAGTCTCTCAGTAAATGACAATTTAAAATGATCGCGAATAGGAAATAAACAGAAACTCAGTCAATTTTTCCCCTGGCTTTCCGCGATCTTTACACGGAGTCAATATAATAAGCACAGTTTTTGTTGGATAAATTATTTCTCAATTTATTTTTCGCACATTTGTTTTACAAGATCAAAATGATACCTATTCTTAAAACACCTACACCCACTCAGTGAACGAAGTGACTTGTATAAGTGTAAGTGCATTGTTTGCGGTTCATTATACGCATATAAAATAAGCTAGTGCTGTGTACATCTGTTTTGGTAGGCGTCTGATAGCCAGTCAAACTTCACTAGATGTTCAACCGGATAATTGAAGATATCTATCTTTGATGACTGAGACTGGTGGTCAGTTTTATTTCAACTGGGCTTTGGAGGGTGGAATAACGTTTACACAACTCCAAAGCAGTATATTCTTGTGACCCAATTGTTTTTGCATTTTAGATTAGCTCCTATAATTATTCTGATTAGCCAATACTTTACTTTAGTTATTCTATGAACTTTATTTGATGCGGTATTCTCTGCCCACCCCCCGTGGCATTTGTGGCCAGGGACATTTGACATTATTGAATCAGAGCATTGCAAATTAGTGTCCCACCGTGGGTCAGCTAAGCTGTACAATTGCCCCACCGTGAGGCTTTGGAACGAGTGCAAATATCTTATAAGCATTGATGTAAAATTCGCTATGTTGACCGCTGTCTTTGACCAATTCCCCGTCTCCAACTTTTCTCTGCTGGCAAATGCCTTACCCCGCGGGACAGAAACTCAGTCAAATGCCCCACGTATGCCTAGGGAAGGGGCAATTTTAGTTATTGTCTTGCCGTACTTCTTACCCATTCACACGAAATCTGCTCTATCTAAAACCGAACTGAAAGCTTTTCTCCGCCACACCCAAACCTATCAACAGTAAGGGAAGCGTACACGTGCGTGTGTTTGGCAATAGCATCTGGTACGTGTTGGCAGTGGCATGTCCATCATTCTGAACTAGGCTTTAAATCTGATTTCTGTTGTGGAGAAAACTAAAGCTTTTCTCCGCCGCCACACCCAAACCTATGCTGGCACTCCGGCAGTGGTATGTCCATCATTCTGAACTAATCTTTAAATCAGATTTCTGTTGTGAAGAAACTAAAGCTTTTCTCCTCGCCTAACCCTTTACAACCAAACAATGGTGATACGTGCCGACAGTGGATATTTTTATTGGATGTATAGATATCTACCTTCCATCATTCTGAACTTAATTTTAAATATTTATATTGTTAAAAATAAAAAACATTCTAGATCTCTTCACTTCTCTATGGTGCGTGCCGGCAGCGTCTATATATTTTTACTAGAGGTCAATATACTTGTATGTGTTAATATCTATATAATGTACCAGAAAATAACCCGTCGCGTAGTGCCGAAATTCAATACAATAAACAGGGTGAAATCTGTGTACATTGAAAAAACAGGGTGTGTATGTATGTATTCTACAATCGGCACTATTTACTGAACTGATGAAGGTGTGAAAGTGGCCCAAGATATAGGTGACAACTAGTTGTAAGCCGTATATGACAACTTGTACCCGTGGTAAAGAGAAGCCGAGTTTCGTACAAACGTGAGTTGAAACGTTTTCTACATAAAATAGGTATTTACTGACTGAGTGGGAGGCCCGGAAAATATTTGGGACGAGATCACGCACGGACCGAGCGCAAACTGATACAAATTAAATCCTTTCTCGGTCGGCCTGACCTAACTCAGTCAATAAGCTGTTTATCATATGACTACTTAGTTTGTTTTTATAATGACAAAACAACGAGCATGAAATCGACCAGGGACGGACGGCTTTTCTGACCCTATTACGTGACACGTACGGCCCCATCACGTGACTTTTGTAAATGGTTCTGAAAGGAAAGCGCGCGCGCGGCCGTATCGGTAATATGATAATAAACTTTATTAAGAGTCCGCTTCGTCTGCATACGAGACTCCAAAGAGATATTTCTTCATAGTCCGATCGATTCTAACCGCGTGAACTGGTCCAATTAAATTGTTTTGAAGATACGTCTGGACCAGTTGATTTGATCCATGCACGGCGTTGCGATTTATTTTTTGAAGGCAGTGTTAAGTTCCTCCTCGTTTTCATATTGACCAGGGATGTTTTATCGATGAAATATATTTGAGTTAATTACGTTGTGTGGGTTCCTAGCTGAACTGTTATACAACATGATTAGCTTCTGTGTATCAGTTTAAGTTGATCTGCGGAGTGAGTACTAGTTTTAAAGGTGAATGTTTTTGAGGTTTCTCTTTCCTAATCGGCAAACAGGGAAATCCTCTCCCCATTCCTCCCTCCCCTCCCCACACCGCTTCAAAACATCACGCGCATTCGCTCTTGTTGAACCCAAACCTAACGAAAACAGAGGCAATCACCCATGTTTCTAATTTTAAAGGGAACCTCGGCTGAAAAACAATGTTTGTCCTCAAGTGTTTGTTATACATGCTCGCGGACTCGCTCGTTCGCGATATGATACGAAAACCTCGTGAATAAAAACAATATCAAGCTCTTAACATGTCATAATTTGTTTATTATACATTTAAAGTGAATACAATAACACAAAATTAAGCAATAGTAAAGTGAAGTGATATCGTATCACTTTACTGATATGGTTTTTATTCACGGCTTTATCACACGGATATCAACCCCAAATGTGTAATAATATTGTTTATTACACATTTGGGGTTGATATCCGTGTGATAAAGCCGTGAATAAAAACCACATGATATCACACTAACTATGTAAGATACGTGCAAATTCACGTATCTTACATCACATTACTATTCACACATCTTGTAGAAATTAATCAATTTATTACTTATTTGTTAATTAGTTCTGCATGACACACAACCACATCAGCTATGATGTACAAACTATCGTGTTTAAATAAATATTATTATTATTATTATTATTATTACTGATCTGCCACGTCACAATTACGCGCATGGACCTAATCGATATGTAACTAAGATATCAGTTTAATTATTACTATCTTTGTCACTTACTTTTTAATAACCACTTAAATTTATTAGCAACAATCTGATGTACCTATGCAGTACAAAGCTATACAGCTATTAATATTTGTTTGTCTGCCTCGCAGGAAACTGAGCTGGAGAAGAGGTTTCGCGTTACTAGTGTTAAATTCGGTCCTTCAATAAGGCTGGGGATATATTATTTAAAGCGCGAACACAATTGATTATACCATAGTTAGTGTCAATCTTTTCTCTTACATAGTCTTTTTTACAGTAAACCCACCTTGTTACTCGGGCTGCCTGTGGCAGCACCGAGTCTTAAAATGCAAGTCGTTATTATTATTATTTTTATTTCATGTCAGACGGCTTCTGCGCATGCGTTAAAGGTCAAATTCAAACCAATCAGATTGCACTGTGCTGGTCACGCAACAATCGCCAGGTTAATGTATTTACATAATTAAATACAGTACATCAAGATGGTGGACGACGGCACGAGGAATTTTCTCTCAAATTTGGAGTCCCATCTCTCAAATGTAAGCAGTTTAATGTTTTATTTATAAAGTTCACTCGTGCGAAAGCCTTCCAACACTCCCAACAGGCTCAGGACATTTCAACTGGCGCTCTTGTTGGAGGTACGTTTCGTAGGTAATAAACACTCACTCGGCACAGAATATGATGACCGAAGCAGTTATTCAACAAGACTCCTCTCACGGCCGAGATTTTGGTTCGAGAAATTAAAGGCTTCCAACAGTTCCCTTTATAGTTCTGTAATATAATGAGCAGACTGCAGTTTTGGGAAGGAGGGTAAAAGCTTTTAAATAGAGATAAACAAAACGGGCATTTCAGTTAATAATCTTTAGTCCAACAAATACCGATATGGACGCGATCAAAGAGCCGCAGGGTAGAAAGAACAGTAGAGAAATACAGTGATAGCTCCATCATTGGTGGACAGGATACAACTTATAATATGGGACAAATATAAACATAAATTTGAGACACTCATCTATTAGTACTCTGAACCTGCAGAACAGCAGACTAAATTAGGACCGAATTCGTATTTTTTTCGATAAAAAAAAAGAATCAATGCCTTCAGCTGCTTCAGTAAGATTCCTAGTCATATCAGTAATGGTGACTATACCAAGCATTGTTGCTGGGGGAGATATAAGAGTGAATCCGGCGCTCAAAGAGATATGTCTCGGAGAATGAAGCATCGTTCAGACTGTACACCGCTAGTAGATCAGGTTTCTCATCTTTTCTCGGCCTTTTTGATCACTCACAGGAGGAGCTTTTCTGTTCCAAAACCTTTACAGCAAATTCAGTGAGAAATGTCAGCATTGGATAAATGTTTGTACAAGAGACCTTAAAAGCACAGAACAACGAGACTAGGTCTGGCAATGAAACGTAAGTGGCTATAAATTACTGAAACCCTGACTATGTATCCACCAGTAAACAATGAGAAGGAACTACTGTTCAACCATTAAGTTTACTTGAATTTATTAGTGGATTCTAAATAAATTTTGGAAGCAAAGCCTACATCTACAATGCTTTGATATATTTTCTGAGCACAAATGAAGTTAATTTCTTTCGGAGCTGCAGGTATTAAATTTGAAAACTCGATAAATGCAAACAATAACATAATGGTTTGAAAGAGCACACCAACATAAGCAAGATTGCCGAATTTTAGGATGCTATCAGTTCATAGTTTTAATGTATATGCTCTTCCAGCCATAACAGCTTTGGTCTCCGATGAGTTTTATTGAAGAAGATGATTGCACTCGGCATGCGGCTACATTCTTTTGTTTTTGCCTTAATACAGGAAAACCTGACCTTTGTAACTTTTCAATGTTTAGGTGAAGTCTTACAACGATATTGCATGGGAAAAGATGAGTTTGGGATACAGTTTAAATAGGACTTGACAGTCTATATAGTAAGCATGTCTCGTTGGTTGGCCAGCGAAGATGCAAAACTCGCTTGACAAGATCAACGTTTGTCGCTTTGTTTCAATCCTCTGTATTTCAGCCAAAGTTTAAGCTGTTCGACAGTATAATCATCAGGTTCCCTTTCAAAATATGGTCCAGGAAAGCAGTCATTTCTGGTAGAATAGACAGAGGACGAACTGAAGTGCTAGTCAATTCTTGTAAGTTGATACAAGAAAAGCGGTTTGTTTGTCTGAGTCTTGGCGGGGGGTCTAGACTTGTGACGTAATTACCGCGCTCTGCTATAAGCGTGCGTAACATGAACATGAATATTAAAGTAGAGGTCAACTTCTTTAATTTACATACACGAGAAAAACAAAAATATTAAATTACATATATATATATACTAGGGGAGCAGAGAATGAATGTCACCGCGCTACCAGCCACTCCTAAAGACTGCTAAATTCAGCTAATAATTCTTCCCTTCGGTTATTACTAGAGGATTTCAAATGAAAGTGTAATTTCATCTTCAATCTCATGTGGCCCGAGTGAAAGCCCAGATGGGCTCTTGTTATACATAATTCATGCCACTCACAGATATCTTTTGCGGTTCAGCTCACAAATCTTAGGTTGCAAACCGAAAACCGTGTCAAGTTAAATAACCTCCTACTTCATTTGCATGGGATGCTGGAGCCCAAAACAAATTCATAGCGTCTCTTAAAGCAATTATTTCAATGTGTGATTGCAAAGGATGTGAAATAAATTATAAATTCTGTAAGAAGACTGCTGGCTACAATGTTCTGAATCAAAGGAAATTTCAGAAAAATTCGACACTTTAGATCTGATTCGGTTGAAAAAAATCACGATATTGATAATGTGGTTGAAAGTTTTGGCACTATTATCACTGATGTTAAGAAAAATAATAGGAATAGAGACAACAACAAAATTAAAGTTAAACGACAGAGGTGGTATGATAAATCATGCTGGGAACTAAAGAAAGAATTGATTCGAGTCAGTAAACTCATACTTCAATGACTGCCATTATCATGTTGGTGTGTGGTGCCACTGCGCCGGTCCAACGTGCATTCGTTACTCTGTAAAAACTCTGGACACTGGTGTCAGAAGATCAACGGCCGCTCCTTACTATGGCAGTGGCTGGGGCTGGAATGGTTGCGACTGGCAGGTCTGGGGATCAGTCTGTAGGTGTAACCATGCACGAGCGCAAGGAAAGGATGGTCATTTGGTCAGGATCCAGCAAGTCAGCCCTGTACGCCAGCAGTGACACTGCAGTGGGGTGCCGCCCAGGAGAGAGGTCGAGAACGAAAGAAAGATCAAGAAGGAGCTGTAACTAAAGCCTTTCAAAGTGGACATTGACCGCGCTTTTGAACCAATGGACGATGATACTTGACTGTCAAAGTGATCTAGTTGTTTAATCTGCTAATCTGGACTAACAGTTTTAGTCTTTCCGAATTTATATAGATGGTTATTTTCTGACTTTCATGTTTTATGCATGTGATCGATTTGGAACGATGAACCTTTTTCAATGAACCTATAGATAGCAATGAAGGTAGTATTGTCAATGAAGGTAGTATTGTCAAAGTTAGCGACCATTTAAGCTAAAGTACATTATGCTAAAAGATTATCAACGTGAGTCAGCTACGATTATTGATTACGGTTCATGGATTGTATTTAGCGTTATATATTCTATCAAATGTCATGTACTATTATTGTTAGCCAAACTTTCAATTTTATCCTTGGTTCAATTTTCGTTCTCTTTTGTTTTAGTCTATGCTAATTAATGTATCACCTTAAAAAAAAAAATATTCCCAGCGATCAAATGAAAAAAATAAATTTATTCCACTTAAAGTGGCCAAAAAAAAAAAGGATTTCATATTCGAAACTCCCCACCCCCCCATCACTTTTCTAATGGTCCGTCCCTTATCCGCTGCATAGTAGAAATACTAAGTTACTTCAAAACTAATTAAAGGTATAAAACCGCTTTCTCTGCGCCAAACCCACCCAGTGACCAAGTGACCTTCTAAAACCTGCTCGTATCGTCTTTCAGTCAAAACAAAACAGATTTGATAAGAACTGGCGCTCAAAGCCGATTTTTGCATTGTGGTTTAGTCACTGGCGATAAGACACCAGAATGTTGACGATCACTGTTCTTATCACTTTGGCGGGCTGTTGCTTTGCTCAAGATCTCAACCTCGATCTTGGAGAAGTCGTATATACTCCAAACACAAACCTCCTTGGCGATGTACCAAAAGGAATTGTAGTGTTCAAGCCTTTTGATGCCAAGACGTGCTTCCAAATAGTTCCTGTAAATGTGACGAACAAGTATGATAACTATTTCAGGGAGACAGCTGCCTTCTACAAATCCATCTCAGTTGATACTAGTATGTCAGCATCGATGCAGTCCGATTTTACTATGGGAATCACACTAGATGCCACGACAAAGTCTATCAGTTCCAGCAAACGTACAGTGACGGGGAACACATTGAACCTGGCTGCAAAGTCTTTCAAACAAGTGCTCAAATCAGAATGCCTACTCTATGGAGAATTGGATGACCGGTTCGTTAATGCTTTCCTGAAGCTGAATAACACCATCAATACTCCCTGGCTGCCCGAGGCCTGGCGACCATTCGAGATATTCCTTAAATCCTACGGCTCGCACATTGTTACTCAGATCAGCTATGGCTCTAGTATCAACCAGTACTCTTTTGCCGAAACATCTTCACAGTACAACCAACGAGATTTTACCGTAAAAAGCTGCGTTTCGTTGGCTGGTCCAGGGCCTGTGAAAAGTATGAATTTGTCGATCTGTTCGAACGTTACTGATGAAGAGATATCCACCGTCAACAAAATGGACTTGACCGAGTCTCTCACAATAAGAGGGGGTACGCCAGAAACTCGCAATCAGCTACTTTTTGAACGTTCTTACGAACTCATGACCAAATTTATGAATGAAGGCTACACGGACCCGGCCGCAATCCAGTTCAAGCTGAAACCAATCTGGGAGATCTTGCAATCAAAGTTCTCGGACAGTGATCACCTCAGGAAAGCTATAAACCTGGAGTATTACTACACTGGTTATTTAAACTTTGGCTGTTCCTACCAACCTATTGGTGGATTTCCGCCGAAGGTGGAGGTCCAAAAGTTTGACTTGGCGCCACATTCCTCGGTAGAATACCCAGAATACGAATGTACGCTTGCTCCCCTGGGTTGTCACTCGTGGAAAGACGACTGCCATTATCATGTTGGTGTGTGGTGCCACTGCGCCGGTCCAACGTGCATTCGTTACTCTGTAAAAACTCTGGCCACTGGTGTCAGAAGATCAACGGCCGCTCCTTACTATGGCAGTGGCTGGGGCTGGAATGGTTGCGACTGGCAGGTCTGGGGATCAGTCTGTAGGTGTAACCACGAGCGCAAGGAAAGGATGGTCATTTGGTCAGGATCCAGCAAGTCAGCCCTGTACGCCAGCAGTGACGCTGCACGGAGAAGCTGCAGTGGGGTGCCGCCCAGGAGAGAGGTCGAGAACGAAAGAAAGATCAAGAAGGAGCTGTAAGCCTTTCAAAGTGGACATTGACCGCGCTTTTGAACTCCCCGCAATGGACGATGATACTTGACTGTCAAAGTGATCTAGTTGTTTAATCTGCTAATCTGGACTAACAGTTTTAGTCTTTCCGAATTTATATAGATGGTTATTTTCTGACTTTCATGTTTTATGCATGTGATCGATTTGGAACGATGAACCTTTTTCAATGAACCTATAGATAGCAATGAAGGTAGTATTGTCTAAGTGTTTGTTAGCGTGTCTTTGAAATGTTTTATCACTGATTGCACCACTAAGGTACATTTAGTATAGTTTAATGAAACAACTGGTGACCGTTTTCGAGGTTACTTTCATCAATGATGTGTTTTTGAAGTGTTTAAGTGCTTAGAAACAAATATCTCACTATTATATCACGGCACAGTGTAATTTTAGTAAAAAAATCAGTGTTCATCACAATAAAATTCAGTTAAAAAACTACCGTCTCATTTTAACACAACCTCGAACATAAAATCCACACATTTTACTATATTTTCAGCATTGGAGAGCAAGTCCTTTTGTGTTGTCATTCTGTGAAAAAGTGTGTAATTTGTAAATTGTAAATTGACATCACTCACATGGGAAAACCTTGGCTTATTACAATTAGTCTCTCAGTAAATGACAATTTAAAATGATCGCGAATAGGAAATAAACAGAAACTCAGTCAATTTTTCCCCTGGCTTTCCGCGATCTTTACACGGAGTCAATATAATAAGCACAGTTTTTGTTGGATAAATTATTTCTCAATTTATTTTTCGCACATTTGTTTTACAAGATCAAAATGATACCTATTCTTAAAACACCTACACCCACTCAGTGAACGAAGTGACTTGTATAAGTGTAAGTGCATTGTTTGCGGTTCATTATACGCATATAAAATAAGCTAGTGCTGTGTACATCTGTTTTGGTAGGCGTCTGATAGCCAGTCAAACTTCACTAGATGTTCAACCGGATAATTGAAGATATCTATCTTTGATGACTGAGACTGGTGGTCAGTTTTATTTCAACTGGGCTTTGGAGGGTGGAATAACGTTTACACAACTCCAAAGCAGTATATTCTTGTGACCCAATTGTTTTTGCATTTTAGATTAGCTCCTATAATTATTCTGATTAGCCAATACTTTACTTTAGTTATTCTATGAACTTTATTTGATGCGGTATTCTCTGCCCACCCCCCGTGGCATTTGTGGCCAGGGACATTTGACATTATTGAATCAGAGCATTGCAAATTAGTGCCCCACCGTGGGTCAGCTAAGCTGTACAATTGCCCCACCGTGAGGCTTTGGAACGAGTGCAAATATCTTATAAGCATTGATGTAAAATTCGCTATGTTGACCGCTGTCTTTGACCAATTCCCCGTCTCCAACTTTTCTCTGCTGGCAAATGCCTTACCCCGCGGGACAGAAACTCAGTCAAATGCCCCACGTATGCCTAGGGAAGGGGCAATTTTAGTTATTGTCTTGCCGTACTTCTTACCCATTCACACGAAATCTGCTCTATCTAAAACCGAACTGAAAGCTTTTCTCCGCCACACCCAAACCTATCAACAGTAAGGGAAGCGTACACGTGCGTGTGTTTGGCAATAGCATCTGGTACGTGTTGGCAGTGGCATGTCCATCATTCTGAACTAGGCTTTAAATCTGATTTCTGTTGTGGAGAAAACTAAAGCTTTTCTCCGCCGCCACACCCAAACCTATGCTGGCACTCCGGCAGTGGTATGTCCATCATTCTGAACTAATCTTTAAATCAGATTTCTGTTGTGAAGAAACTAAAGCTTTTCTCCTCGCCTAACCCTTTACAACCAAACAATGGTGATACGTGCCGACAGTGGATATTTTTATTGGATGTATAGATATCTACCTTCCATCATTCTGAACTTAATTTTAAATATTTATATTGTTAAAAATAAAAAACATTCTAGATCTCTTCACTTCTCTATGGTGCGTGCCGGCAGCGTCTATATATTTTTACTAGAGGTCAATATACTTGTATGTGTTAATATCTATATAATGTACCAGAAAATAACCCGTCGCGTAGTGCCGAAATTCAATACAATAAACAGGGTGAAATCTGTGTACATTGAAAAAACAGGGTGTGTATGTATGTATTCTACAATCGGCACTATTTACTGAACTGATGAAGGTGTGAAAGTGGCCCAAGATATAGGTGACAACTAGTTGTAAGCCGTATATGACAACTTGTACCCGTGGTAAAGAGAAGCCGAGTTTCGTACAAACGTGAGTTGAAACGTTTTCTACATAAAATAGGTATTTACTGACTGAGTGGGAGGCCCGGAAAATATTTGGGACGAGATCACGCACGGACCGAGCGCAAACTGATACAAATTAAATCCTTTCTCGGTCGGCCTGACCTAACTCAGTCAATAAGCTGTTTATCATATGACTACTTAGTTTGTTTTTATAATGACAAAACAACGAGCATGAAATCGACCAGGGACGGACGGCTTTTCTGACCCTATTACGTGACACGTACGGCCCCATCACGTGACTTTTGTAAATGGTTCTGAAAGGAAAGCGCGCGCGCGGCCGTATCGGTAATATGATAATAAACTTTATTAAGAGTCCGCTTCGTCTGCATACGAGACTCCAAAGAGATATTTCTTCATAGTCCGATCGATTCTAACCGCGTGAACTGGTCCAATTAAATTGTTTTGAAGATACGTCTGGACCAGTTGATTTGATCCATGCACGGCGTTGCGATTTATTTTTTGAAGGCAGTGTTAAGTTCCTCCTCGTTTTCATATTGACCAGGGATGTTTTATCGATGAAATATATTTGAGTTAATTACGTTGTGTGGGTTCCTAGCTGAACTGTTATACAACATGATTAGCTTCTGTGTATCAGTTTAAGTTGATCTGCGGAGTGAGTACTAGTTTTAAAGGTGAATGTTTTTGAGGTTTCTCTTTCCTAATCGGCAAACAGGGAAATCCTCTCCCCATTCCTCCCTCCCCTCCCCACACCGCTTCAAAACATCACGCGCATTCGCTCTTGTTGAACCCAAACCTAACGAAAACAGAGGCAATCACCCATGTTTCTAATTTTAAAGGGAACCTCGGCTGAAAAACAATGTTTGTCCTCAAGTGTTTGTTATACATGCTCGCGGACTCGCTCGTTCGCGATATGATACGAAAACCTCGTGAATAAAAACAATATCAAGCTCTTAACATGTCATAATTTGTTTATTATACATTTAAAGTGAATACAATAACACAAAATTAAGCAATAGTAAAGTGAAGTGATATCGTATCACTTTACTGATATGGTTTTTATTCACGGCTTTATCACACGGATATCAACCCCAAATGTGTAATAATATTGTTTATTACACATTTGGGGTTGATATCCGTGTGATAAAGCCGTGAATAAAAACCACATGATATCACACTAACTATGTAAGATACGTGCAAATTCACGTATCTTACATCACATTACTATTCACACATCTTGTAGAAATTAATCAATTTATTACTTATTTGTTAATTAGTTCTGCATGACACACAACCACATCAGCTATGATGTACAAACTATCGTGTTTAAATAAATATTATTATTATTATTATTATTATTACTGATCTGCCACGTCACAATTACGCGCATGGACCTAATCGATATGTAACTAAGATATCAGTTTAATTATTACTATCTTTGTCACTTACTTTTTAATAACCACTTAAATTTATTAGCAACAATCTGATGTACCTATGCAGTACAAAGCTATACAGCTATTAATATTTGTCTGTCTGCCTCGCAGGAAACTGAGCTGGAGAAGAGGTTTCGCGTTACTAGTGTTAAATTCGGTCCTTCAATAAGGCTGGGGATATATTATTTAAAGCGCGAACACAATTGATTATACCATAGTTAGTGTCAATCTTTTCTCTTACATAGTCTTTTTTACAGTAAACCCACCTTGTTACTCGGGCTGCCTGTGGCAGCACCGAGTCTTAAAATGCAAGTCGTTATTATTATTATTTTTATTTCATGTCAGACGGCTTCTGCGCATGCGTTAAAGGTCAAATTCAAACCAATCAGATTGCACTGTGCTGGTCACGCAACAATCGCCAGGTTAATGTATTTACATAATTAAATACAGTACATCAAGATGGTGGACGACGGCACGAGGAATTTTCTCTCAAATTTGGAGTCCCATCTCTCAAATGTAAGCAGTTTAATGTTTTATTTATAAAGTTCACTCGTGCGAAAGCCTTCCAACACTCCCAACAGGCTCAGGACATTTCAACTGGCGCTCTTGTTGGAGGTACGTTTCGTAGGTAATAAACACTCACTCGGCACAGAATATGATGACCGAAGCAGTTATTCAACAAGACTCCTCTCACGGCCGAGATTTTGGTTCGAGAAATTAAAGGCTTCCAACAGTTCCCTTTATAGTTCTGTAATATAATGAGCAGACTGCAGTTTTGGGAAGGAGGGTAAAAGCTTTTAAATAGAGATAAACAAAACGGGCATTTCAGTTAATAATCTTTAGTCCAACAAATACCGATATGGACGCGATCAAAGAGCCGCAGGGTAGAAAGAACAGTAGAGAAATACAGTGATAGCTCCATCATTGGTGGACAGGATACAACTTATAATATGGGACAAATATAAACATAAATTTGAGACACTCATCTATTAGTACTCTGAACCTGCAGAACAGCAGACTAAATTAGGACCGAATTCGTATTTTTTTCGATAAAAAAAAAGAATCAATGCCTTCAGCTGCTTCAGTAAGATTCCTAGTCGTATCAGTAATGGTGACTATACCAAGCATTGTTGCTGGGGGAGATATAAGAGTGAATCCGGCGCTCAAAGAGATATGTCTCGGAGAATGAAGCATCGTTCAGACTGTACACCGCTAGTAGATCAGGTTTCTCATCTTTTCTCGGCCTTTTTGATCACTCACAGGAGGAGCTTTTCTGTTCCAAAACCTTTACAGCAAATTCAGTGAGAAATGTCAGCATTGGATAAATGTTTGTACAAGAGACCTTAAAAGCACAGAACAACGAGACTAGGTCTGGCAATGAAACGTAAGTGGCTATAAATTACTGAAACCCTGACTATGTATCCACCAGTAAACAATGAGAAGGAACTACTGTTCAACCATTAAGTTTACTTGAATTTATTAGTGGATTCTAAATAAATTTTGGAAGCAAAGCCTACATCTACAATGCTTTGATATATTTTCTGAGCACAAATGAAGTTAATTTCTTTCGGAGCTGCAGGTATTAAATTTGAAAACTCGATAAATGCAAACAATAACATAATGGTTTGAAAGAGCACACCAACATAAGCAAGATTGCCGAATTTTAGGATGCTATCAGTTCATAGTTTTAATGTATATGCTCTTCCAGCCATAACAGCTTTGGTCTCCGATGAGTTTTATTGAAGAAGATGATTGCACTCGGCATGCGGCTACATTCTTTTGTTTTTGCCTTAATACAGGAAAACCTGACCTTTGTAACTTTTCAATGTTTAGGTGAAGTCTTACAACGATATTGCATGGGAAAAGATGAGTTTGGGATACAGTTTAAATAGGACTTGACAGTCTATATAGTAAGCATGTCTCGTTGGTTGGCCAGCGAAGATGCAAAACTCGCTTGACAAGATCAACGTTTGTCGCTTTGTTTCAATCCTCTGTATTTCAGCCAAAGTTTAAGCTGTTCGACAGTATAATCATCAGGTTCCCTTTCAAAATATGGTCCAGGAAAGCAGTCATTTCTGGTAGAATAGACAGAGGACGAACTGAAGTGCTAGTCAATTCTTGTAAGTTGATACAAGAAAAGCGGTTTGTTTGTCTGAGTCTTGGCGGGGGGTCTAGACTTGTGACGTAATTACCGCGCTCTGCTATAAGCGTGCGTAACATGAACATGAATATTAAAGTAGAGGTCAACTTCTTTAATTTACATACACGAGAAAAACAAAAATATTAAATTACATATATATATATACTAGGGGAGCAGAGAATGAATGTCACCGCGCTACCAGCCACTCCTAAAGACTGCTAAATTCAGCTAATAATTCTTCCCTTCGGTTATTACTAGAGGATTTCAAATGAAAGTGTAATTTCATCTTCAATCTCATGTGGCCCGAGTGAAAGCCCAGATGGGCTCTTGTTATACATAATTCATGCCACTCACAGATATCTTTTGCGGTTCAGCTCACAAATCTTAGGTTGCAAACCGAAAACCGTGTCAAGTTAAATAACCTCCTACTTCATTTGCATGGGATGCTGGAGCCCAAAACAAATTCATAGCGTCTCTTAAAGCAATTATTTCAATGTGTGATTGCAAAGGATGTGAAATAAATTATAAATTATGTAAGAAGACTGCTGGCTACAATGTTCTGAATCAAAGGAAATTTCAGAAAAATTCGACACTTTAGATCTGATTCGGTTGAAAAAAATCACGATATTGATAATGTGGTTGAAAGTTTTGGCACTATTATCACTGATGTTAAGAAAAATAATAGGAATAGAGACAACAACAAAATTAAAGTTAAACGACAGAGGTGGTATGATAAATCATGCTGGGAACTCAAGAAAGAATTGATTCGAGTCAGTAAACTCATACTTCAATGACTGCCATTATCATGTTGGTGTGTGGTGCCACTGCGCCGGTCCAACGTGCATTCGTTACTCTGTAAAAACTCTGGACACTGGTGTCAGAAGATCAACGGCCGCTCCTTACTATGGCAGTGGCTGGGGCTGGAATGGTTGCGACTGGCAGGTCTGGGGATCAGTCTGTAGGTGTAACCATGCACGAGCGCAAGGAAAGGATGGTCATTTGGTCAGGATCCAGCAAGTCAGCCCTGTACGCCAGCAGTGACGCTGCACGGAGAAGCTGCAGTGGGGTGCCGCCCAGGAGAGAGGTCGAGAACGAAAGAAAGATCAAGAAGGAGCTGTAACTAAAGCCTTTCAAAGTGGACATTGACCGCGCTTTTGAACCAATGGACGATGATACTTGACTGTCAAAGTGATCTAGTTGTTTAATCTGCTAATCTGGACTAACAGTTTTAGTCTTTCCGAATTTATATAGATGGTTATTTTCTGACTTTCATGTTTTATGCATGTGATCGATTTGGAACGATGAACCTTTTTCAATGAACCTATAGATAGCAATGAAGGTAGTATTGTCTAAGTGTTTGTTAGCGTGTCTTTGAAATGTTTTATCACTGATTGCACCACTAAGGTACATTTAGTATAGTTTAATGAAACAACTGGTGACCGTTCTCGAGGTTACTTTCATCAGTGATGTGTTTTTGAAGTGTTTAAGTGCTTAGAAACAAATATCTCACTATTATATCACGGCACAGTGTAATTTTAGCAAAAAATCAGTGTTCATCACAATAAAATTCAGTTAAAAAACTACCGTCTCATTTTAACACAACCTCGAACATAAAATCCACACATTTTACTATATTTTCAGCATTGGAGAGCAAGTCCTTTTGTGTTGTCATTCTGTGAAAAAGTGTGTAATTTGTAAATTGTAAATTGACATCACTCACATGGGAAAACCTTGGCTTATTACAATTAGTCTCTCAGTAAATGACAATTTAAAATGATCGCGAATAGGAAATAAACAGAAACTCAGTCAATTTTTTCCCTGGCTTTCCGCGATCTTTACACGGAGTCAATATAATAAGCACAGTTTTTGTTGGATAAATTATTTCTCAATTTATTTTTCGCACATTTGTTTTACAAGATCAAAATGATACCTATTCTTAAAACACCTACACCCACTCAGTGAACGAAGTGACTTGTATAAGTGTAAGTGCATTGTTTGCGGTTCATTATACGCATATAAAATAAGCTAGTGCTGTGTACATCTGTTTTGGTAGGCGTCTGATAGCCAGTCAAACTTCACTAGATGTTCAACCGGATAATTGAAGATATCTATCTTTGATGACTGAGACTGGTGGTCAGTTTTATTTCAACTGGGCTTTGGAGGGTGGAATAACGTTTACACAACTCCAAAGCAGTATATTCTTGTGACGCAATTGTTTTTGCATTTTAGATTAGCTCCTATAATTATTCTGATTAGCCAATACTTTACTTTAGTTATTCTATAAACTTTATTTTATGCGGTATTCTCTGCCCACCCCCCGTGGCATTTGTGGCCAGGGACATTTGACATTATTGAATCAGAGCATTGCAAATTAGTGCCCCACCGTGGGTCAGCTAAGCTGTACAATTGCCCCACCGTGAGGCTTTGGAACGAGTGCAAATATCTTATAAGCATTGATGTAAAATTCGCTATGTTGACCGCTGTCTTTGACCAATTCCCCGTCTCCAACTTTTCTCTGCTGTCAAATGCCTTACCCCGCGGGACAGAAACTCAGTCAAATGCCCCACGTATGCCTAGGGAAGGGGCAATTTTAGTTATTGTCTTGCCGTACTTCTTACCCATTCACACGAAATCTGCTCTATCTAAAACCGAACTGAAAGCTTTTCTCCGCCACACCCAAACCTATCAACAGTAAGGGAAGCGTACACGTGCGTGTGTTTGGCAATAGCATCTGGTACGTGTTGGCAGTGGCATGTCCATCATTCTGAACTAGGCTTTAAATCTGATTTCTGTTGTGGAGAAAACTAAAGCTTTTCTCCGCCGCCACACCCAAACCTATGCTGGCACTCCGGCAGTGGTATGTCCATCATTCTGAACTAATCTTTAAATCAGATTTCTGTTGTGAAGAAACTAAAGCTTTTCTCCTCGCCTAACCCTTTACAACCAAACAATGGTGATACGTGCCGACAGTGGATATTTTTATTGGATGTATAGATATCTATCATTCTGAACTTAATTTTAAATATTTATATTGTTAAAAATAAAAAACATTCTAGATCTCTTCACTTCTCTATGGTGCGTGCCGGCAGCGTCTATATATTTTTACTAGAGGTCAATATACTTGTATGTGTTAATATCTATATAATGTACCAGAAAATAACCCGTCGCGTAGTGCCGAAATTCAATACAATAAACAGGGTGAAATCTGTGTACATTGAAAAAACAGGGTGTGTATGTATGTATTCTACAATCGGCACTATTTACTGAACTGATGAAGGTGTGAAAGTGGCCCAAGATATAGGTGACAACTAGTTGTAAGCCGTATATGACAACTTGTACCCGTGGTAAAGAGAAGCCGAGTTTCGTACAAACGTGAGTTGAAACGTTTTCTACATAAAATAGGTATTTACTGACTGAGTGGGAGGCCCGGAAAATATTTGGGACGAGATCACGCACGGACCGAGCGCAAACTGATACAAATTAAATCCTTTCTCGGTCGGCCTGACCTAACTCAGTCAATAAGCTGTTTATCATATGACTACTTAGTTTGTTTTTATAATGACAAAACAACGAGCATGAAATCGACCAGGGACGGACGGCTTTTCTGACCCTATTACGTGACACGTACGGCCCCATCACGTGACTTTTGTAAATGGTTCTGAAAGGAAAGCGCGCGCGCGGCCGTATCGGTAATATGATAATAAACTTTATTAAGAGTCCGCTTCGTCTGCATACGAGACTCCAAAGAGATATTTCTTCATAGTCCGATCGATTCTAACCGCGTGAACTGGTCCAATTAAATTGTTTTGAAGATACGTCTGGACCAGTTGATTTGATCCATGCACGGCGTTGCGATTTATTTTTTGAAGGCAGTGTTAAGTTCCTCCTCGTTTTCATATTGACCAGGGATGTTTTATCGATGAAATATATTTGAGTTAATTACGTTGTGTGGGTTCCTAGCTGAACTGTTATACAACATGATTAGCTTCTGTGTATCAGTTTAAGTTGATCTGCGGAGTGAGTACTAGTTTTAAAGGTGAATGTTTTTGAGGTTTCTCTTTCCTAATCGGCAAACAGGGAAATCCTCTCCCCATTCCTCCCTCCCCTCCCCACACCGCTTCAAAACATCACGCGCATTCGCTCTTGTTGAACCCAAACCTAACGAAAACAGAGGCAATCACCCATGTTTCTAATTTTAAAGGGAACCTCGGCTGAAAAACAATGTTTGTCCTCAAGTGTTTGTTATACATGCTCGCGGACTCGCTCGTTCGCGATATGATACGAAAACCTCGTGAATAAAAACAATATCAAGCTCTTAACATGTCATAATTTGTTTATTATACATTTAAAGTGAATACAATAACACAAAATTAAGCAATAGTAAAGTGAAGTGATATCGTATCACTTTACTGATATGGTTTTTATTCACGGCTTTATCACACGGATATCAACCCCAAATGTGTAATAATATTGTTTATTACACATTTGGGGTTGATATCCGTGTGATAAAGCCGTGAATAAAAACCACATGATATCACACTAACTATGTAAGATACGTGCAAATTCACGTATCTTACATCACATTACTATTCACACATCTTGTAGAAATTAATCAATTTATTACTTATTTGTTAATTAGTTCTGCATGACACACAACCACATCAGCTATGATGTACAAACTATCGTGTTTAAATAAATATTATTATTATTATTATTATTATTACTGATCTGCCACGTCACAATTACGCGCATGGACCTAATCGATATGTAACTAAGATATCAGTTTAATTATTACTATCTTTGTCACTTACTTTTTAATAACCACTTAAATTTATTAGCAACAATCTGATGTACCTATGCAGTACAAAGCTATACAGCTATTAATATTTGTCTGTCTGCCTCGCAGGAAACTGAGCTGGAGAAGAGGTTTCGCGTTACTAGTGTTAAATTCGGTCCTTCAATAAGGCTGGGGATATATTATTTAAAGCGCGAACACAATTGATTATACCATAGTTAGTGTCAATCTTTTCTCTTACATAGTCTTTTTTACAGTAAACCCACCTTGTTACTCGGGCTGCCTGTGGCAGCACCGAGTCTTAAAATGCAAGTCGTTATTATTATTATTTTTATTTCATGTCAGACGGCTTCTGCGCATGCGTTAAAGGTCAAATTCAAACCAATCAGATTGCACTGTGCTGGTCACGCAACAATCGCCAGGTTAATGTATTTACATAATTAAATACAGTACATCAAGATGGTGGACGACGGCACGAGGAATTTTCTCTCAAATTTGGAGTCCCATCTCTCAAATGTAAGCAGTTTAATGTTTTATTTATAAAGTTCACTCGTGCGAAAGCCTTCCAACACTCCCAACAGGCTCAGGACATTTCAACTGGCGCTCTTGTTGGAGGTACGTTTCGTAGGTAATAAACACTCACTCGGCACAGAATATGATGACCGAAGCAGTTATTCAACAAGACTCCTCTCACGGCCGAGATTTTGGTTCGAGAAATTAAAGGCTTCCAACAGTTCCCTTTATAGTTCTGTAATATAATGAGCAGACTGCAGTTTTGGGAAGGAGGGTAAAAGCTTTTAAATAGAGATAAACAAAACGGGCATTTCAGTTAATAATCTTTAGTCCAACAAATACCGATATGGACGCGATCAAAGAGCCGCAGGGTAGAAAGAACAGTAGAGAAATACAGTGATAGCTCCATCATTGGTGGACAGGATACAACTTATAATATGGGACAAATATAAACATAAATTTGAGACACTCATCTATTAGTACTCTGAACCTGCAGAACAGCAGACTAAATTAGGACCGAATTCGTATTTTTTTCGATAAAAAAAAAGAATCAATGCCTTCAGCTGCTTCAGTAAGATTCCTAGTCATATCAGTAATGGTGACTATACCAAGCATTGTTGCTGGGGGAGATATAAGAGTGAATCCGGCGCTCAAAGAGATATGTCTCGGAGAATGAAGCATCGTTCAGACTGTACACTGCTAGTAGATCAGGTTTCTCATCTTTTCTCGGCCTTTTTGATCACTCACAGGAGGAGCTTTTCTGTTCCAAAACCTTTACAGCAAATTCAGTGAGAAATGTCAGCATTGGATAAATGTTTGTACAAGAGACCTTAAAAGCACAGAACAACGAGACTAGGTCTGGCAATGAAACGTAAGTGGCTATAAATTACTGAAACCCTGACTATGTATCCACCAGTAAACAATGAGAAGGAACTACTGTTCAACCATTAAGTTTACTTGAATTTATTAGTGGATTCTAAATAAATTTTGGAAGCAAAGCCTACATCTACAATGCTTTGATATATTTTCTGAGCACAAATGAAGTTAATTTCTTTCGGAGCTGCAGGTATTAAATTTGAAAACTCGATAAATGCAAACAATAACATAATGGTTTGAAAGAGCACACCAACATAAGCAAGATTGCCGAATTTTAGGATGCTATCAGTTCATAGTTTTAATGTATATGCTCTTCCAGCCATAACAGCTTTGGTCTCCGATGAGTTTTATTGAAGAAGATGATTGCACTCGGCATGCGGCTACATTCTTTTGTTTTTGCCTTAATACAGGAAAACCTGACCTTTGTAACTTTTCAATGTTTAGGTGAAGTCTTACAACGATATTGCATGGGAAAAGATGAGTTTGGGATACAGTTTAAATAGGACTTGACAGTCAATATAGTAAGCATGTCTCGTTGGTTGGCCAGCGAAGATGCAAAACTCGCTTGACAAGATCAACGTTTGTCGCTTTGTTTCAATCCTCTGTATTTCAGCCAAAGTTTAAGCTGTTCGACAGTATAATCATCAGGTTCCCTTTCAAAATATGGTCCAGGAAAGCAGTCATTTCTGGTAGAATAGACAGAGGACGAACTGAAGTGCTAGTCAATTCTTGTAAGTTGATACAAGAAAAGCGGTTTGTTTGTCTGAGTCTTGGCGGGGGGTCTAGACTTGTGACGTAATTACCGCGCTCTGCTATAAGCGTGCGTAACATGAACATGAATATTAAAGTAGAGGTCAACTTCTTTAATTTACATACACGAGAAAAACAAAAATATTAAATTACATATATATATATACTAGGGGAGCAGAGAATGAATGTCACCGCGCTACCAGCCACTCCTAAAGACTGCTAAATTCAGCTAATAATTCTTCCCTTCGGTTATTACTAGAGGATTTCAAATGAAAGTGTAATTTCATCTTCAATCTCATGTGGCCCGAGTGAAAGCCCAGATGGGCTCTTGTTATACATAATTCATGCCACTCACAGATATCTTTTGCGGTTCAGCTCACAAATCTTAGGTTGCAAACCGAAAACCGTGTCAAGTTAAATAACCTCCTACTTCATTTGCATGGGATGCTGGAGCCCAAAACAAATTCATAGCGTCTCTTAAAGCAATTATTTCAATGTGTGATTGCAAAGGATGTGAAATAAATTATAAATTCTGTAAGAAGACTGCTGGCTACAATGTTCTGAATCAAAGGAAATTTCAGAAAAATTCGACACTTTAGATCTGATTCGGTTGAAAAAAATCACGATATTGATAATGTGGTTGAAAGTTTTGGCACTATTATCACTGATGTTAAGAAAAATAATAGGAATAGAGACAACAACAAAATTAAAGTTAAACGACAGAGGTGGTATGATAAATCATGCTGGGAACTCAAGAAAGAATTGATTCGAGTCAGTAAACTCATACTTCAATGACTGCCATTATCATGTTGGTGTGTGGTGCCACTGCGCCGGTCCAACGTGCATTCGTTACTCTGTAAAAACTCTGGACACTGGTGTCAGAAGATCAACGGCCGCTCCTTACTATGGCAGTGGCTGGGGCTGGAATGGTTGCGACTGGCAGGTCTGGGGATCAGTCTGTAGGTGTAACCATGCACGAGCGCAAGGAAAGGATGGTCATTTGGTCAGGATCCAGCAAGTCAGCCCTGTACGCCAGCAGTGACGCTGCACGGAGAAGCTGCAGTGGGGTGCCGCCCAGGAGAGAGGTCGAGAACGAAAGAAAGATCAAGAAGGAGCTGTAACTAAAGCCTTTCAAAGTGGACATTGACCGCGCTTTTGAACCAATGGACGATGATACTTGACTGTCAAAGTGATCTAGTTGTTTAATCTGCTAATCTGGACTAACAGTTTTAGTCTTTCCGAATTTATATAGATGGTTATTTTCTGACTTTCATGTTTTATGCATGTGATCGATTTGGAACGATGAACCTTTTTCAATGAACCTATAGATAGCAATGAAGGTAGTATTGTCTAAGTGTTTGTTAGCGTGTCTTTGAAATGTTTTATCACTGATTGCACCACTAAGGTACATTTAGTATAGTTTAATGAAACAACTGGTGACCGTTCTCGAGGTTACTTTCATCAGTGATGTGTTTTTGAAGTGTTTAAGTGCTTAGAAACAAATATCTCACTATTATATCACGGCACAGTGTAATTTTAGCAAAAAATCAGTGTTCATCACAATAAAATTCAGTTAAAAAACTACCGTCTCATTTTAACACAACCTCGAACATAAAATCCACACATTTTACTATATTTTCAGCATTGGAGAGCAAGTCCTTTTGTGTTGTCATTCTGTGAAAAAGTGTGTAATTTGTAAATTGTAAATTGACATCACTCACATGGGAAAACCTTGGCTTATTACAATTAGTCTCTCAGTAAATGACAATTTAAAATGATCGCGAATAGGAAATAAACAGAAACTCAGTCAATTTTTTCCCTGGCTTTCCGCGATCTTTACACGGAGTCAATATAATAAGCACAGTTTTTGTTGGATAAATTATTTCTCAATTTATTTTTCGCACATTTGTTTTACAAGATCAAAATGATACCTATTCTTAAAACACCTACACCCACTCAGTGAACGAAGTGACTTGTATAAGTGTAAGTGCATTGTTTGCGGTTCATTATACGCATATAAAATAAGCTAGTGCTGTGTACATCTGTTTTGGTAGGCGTCTGATAGCCAGTCAAACTTCACTAGATGTTCAACCGGATAATTGAAGATATCTATCTTTGATGACTGAGACTGGTGGTCAGTTTTATTTCAACTGGGCTTTGGAGGGTGGAATAACGTTTACACAACTCCAAAGCAGTATATTCTTGTGACGCAATTGTTTTTGCATTTTAGATTAGCTCCTATAATTATTCTGATTAGCCAATACTTTACTTTAGTTATTCTATAAACTTTATTTTATGCGGTATTCTCTGCCCACCCCCCGTGGTATTTGTGGCCAGGGACATTTGACATTATTGAATCAGAGCATTGCAAATTAGTGCCCCACCGTGGGTCAGCTAAGCTGTACAATTGCCCCACCGTGAGGCTTTGGAACGAGTGCAAATATCTTATAAGCATTGATGTAAAATTCGCTATGTTGACCGCTGTCTTTGACCAATTCCCCGTCTCCAACTTTTCTCTGCTGGCAAATGCCTTACCCCGCGGGACAGAAACTCAGTCAAATGCCCCACGTATGCCTAGGGAAGGGGCAATTTTAGTTATTGTCTTGCCGTACTTCTTACCCATTCACACGAAATCTGCTCTATCTAAAACCGAACTGAAAGCTTTTCTCCGCCACACTCAAACCTATCAACAGTAAGGGAAGCGTACACGTGCGTGTGTTTGGCAATAGCATCTGGTACGTGTTGGCAGTGGCATGTCCATCATTCTGAACTAGGCTTTAAATCTGATTTCTGTTGTGGAGAAAACTAAAGCCACACCGCCACACCCAAACCTGCTGGCACTCCGGCAGTGGTATGTCCATCATTCTGAACTAATCTTTAAATCAGATTTCTGTTGTGAAGAAACTAAAGCTTTTCTCCTCGCCTAACCCTTTACAACCAAACAATGGTGATACGTGCCGACAGTGGATATTTTTATTGGATGTATAGATATCTACCTTCCATCATTCTGAACTTAATTTTAAATATTTATATTGTTAAAAATAAAAAACATTCTAGATCTCTTCACTTCTCTATGGTGCGTGCCGGCAGCGTCTATATATTTTTACTAGAGGTCAATATACTTGTATGTGTTAATATCTATATAATGTACCAGAAAATAACCCGTCGCGTAGTGCCGAAATTCAATACAATAAACAGGGTGAAATCTGTGTACATTGAAAAAACAGGGTGTGTATGTATGTATTCTACAATCGGCACTATTTACTGAACTGATGAAGGTGTGAAAGTGGCCCAAGATATAGGTGACAACTAGTTGTAAGCCGTATATGACAACTTGTACCCGTGGTAAAGAGAAGCCGAGTTTCGTACAAACGTGAGTTGAAACGTTTTCTACATAAAATAGGTATTTACTGACTGAGTGGGAGGCCCGGAAAATATTTGGGACGAGATCACGCACGGACCGAGCGCAAACTAATACAAATTAAATCCTTTCTCGGTCGGCCTGACCTAACTCAGTCAATAAGCTATTTATCGTATGACTACTTAGTTTGTTTTTATAATGACAAAACAACGAGCATGAAATCGACCAGGGACGGACGGCTTTTCTGACCCTATTACGTGACACGTACGGCCCCATCACGTGACTTTTGTAAATGGTTCTGAAAGGAAAGCGCGCGCGCGGCCGTATCGGTAATATGATAATAAACTTTATTAAGAGTCCGCTTCGTCTGCATACGAGACTCCAAAGAGATATTTCTTCATAGTCCGATCGATTCTAACCGCGTGAACTGGTCCAATTAAATTGTTTTGAAGATACGTCTGGACCAGTTGATTTGATCCATGCACGGCGTTGCGATTTATTTTTTGAAGGCAGTGTTAAGTTCCTCCTCGTTTTCATATTGACCAGGGATGTTTTATCGATGAAATATATTTGAGTTAATTACGTTGTGTGGGTTCCTAGCTGAACTGTTATACAACATGATTAGCTTCTGTGTATCAGTTTAAGTTGATCTGCGGAGTGAGTACTAGTTTTAAAGGTGAATGTTTTTGAGGTTTCTCTTTCCTAATCGGCAAACAGGGAAATCCTCTCCCCATTCCTCCCTCCCCTCCCCACACCGCTTCAAAACATCACGCGCATACGCTCTTGTTGAACCCAAACCTAACGAAAACAGAGGCAATCACCCATGTTTCTAATTTTAAAGGGAACCTCGGCTGAAAAACAATGTTTGTCCTCAAGTGTTTGTTAGGCATGCTCGCGGACTCGCTCGTTCGCGATATGATACGAAAACCTGGTGAATAAAAACAATATCAAGCTCTTAACATGTCATAATTTGTTTATTATACATTTAAAATGAATACAATAACACAAAATTAAGCAATAGTAAAGTGAAGTGATATCGTATCACTTTACTGATATTGTTTTTATTCACGGCTTTATCACACGGATATCAACCCCAAATGTGTAATAATATTGTGATAAAGCCGTGAATAAAAACCACATGATATCACACTAACTATGTAAGATACGTGCAAATTCACGTATCTTACATCACATTACTATTCACACATCTTGTAGAAATTAATCAATTTTTTACTTATTTGTTAATTAGTTCTGCATGACACACAACCACATCAGCTATGATGTACAAACTATCGTGTTTAAATAAATATTATTATTATTATTACTGATCTGCCACAATTACGCGCATGGACCTAATCGATCTGTAACTAAGATATCAGTTTAATTATTACTATCTTTGTCACTTACTTTTTAATAACCACTTAAATTTATTAGCAACAATCTGATGTACCTATGCAGTACAAAGCTATACAGCTATTAATATTTGTCTGTCTGCCTCGCAGGAAACTGAGCTGGAGAAGAGGTTTCGCGTTACTAGTGTTAAATTCGGTCCTTCAATAAGGCTGGGGATATATTATTTAAAGCGCGAACACAATTGATTATACCATAGTTAGTGTCAATCTTTTCTCTTACATAGTCTTTTTTACAGTAAACCCACCTTGTTATACATAATTCATGCCACTCACAGATATCTTTTGCGGTTCAGCTCACAAATCTTAGGTTGCAAACCGAAAACCGTGTCAAGTTAAATAACCTCCTACTTCATTTGCATGGGATGCTGGAGCCCAAAACAAATTCATAGCGTCTCTTAAAGCAATTATTTCAATGTGTGATTGCAAAGGATGTGAAATAAATTATAAATTCTGTAAGAAGTCTGCTGGCTACAATGTTCTGAATCAAAGGAAATTTCAGAATAATTCGACACTTTAGATCTGATTCGGTTGAAAAAAATCACGATATTGATAATGTGGTTGAAAGTTTTGGCACTATTATCACTGATGTTAAGAAAAATAATAGGAATAGAGACAACAACAAAATAAAGTTAAACGACAGAGGTGGTATGATAAATCATGCTGGGAACTAAAGAAAGAATTGATTCGAGTCAGTAAACTCATACTTCAATGACTGCCATTATCATGTTGGTGTGTGGTGCCACTGCGCCGGTCCAACGTGCATTCGTTACTCTGTAAAAACTCTGAACACTGGTGTCAGAAGATCAACGGCCGCTCCTTACTATGGCAGTGGCTGGGGCTGGAATGGTTGCGACTGGCAGGTCTGGGGATCAGTCTGTAGGTGTAACCACGAGCGCAAGGAAAGGATGGTCATTTGGTCAGGATCCAGCAAGTCAGCCCTGTACGCCAGCAGTGACGCTGCACGGAGAAGCTGCAGTGGGGTGCCGCCCAGGAGAGAGGTCGAGAACGAAAGACAGATCAAGAAGGAGCTGTAAGTCTTTCAAAGTGGATATTGACCACGCTTTTGAACCAATGGACGATGATACTTGACTGTCAAAGTGATCTAGTTGTTTAATCTGCTAATCTGGACTAACAGTTTTAGTCTTTCCGAATTTATATAGATGGTTATTTTCTGACTTTCATGTTTTATGCATGTGATCGATTTGGAACGATGAACCTTTTTCAATGAACCTATAGATAGCAATGAAGGTAGTATTGTCTAAGTGTTTGTTAGCGTGTCTTTGAAATGTTTTATCACTGATTGCACCACTAAGGTACATTTAGTATAGTTTAATGAAACAACTGGTGACCGTTTTCGAGGTTACTTTCATGATGTGTTTTTGAAATGTTTAAGTGCTTAGAAAAAACTATCTCACTATTATATCACCACAGTGTAATTTTAGCAAAAAATCAGTGTTCATCACAATATAAAGTTCAGTTGAAAAACTACCGTCTCATTTCAACACAACCTCGAGCATGAAATCCACACATTTTACTATATTTTCAGCATTGGAGAGCAAGTCCTTTTTTGTTGTCATTCTTTGGCGAATTATGTTCGCCTGTATGGGAAAATGTAACAAAGTGTGTAATTTGTTAATTTGTAAACTAACATCACTCACAAGGAAAATCCTTGGCTTATTACAATTGGTCTCTCAGTGAATGATAATTTAAAATGATCGCGAATAGGAAATAAACAGAAACTCGGTCAATTTTTTTCCTGACTTTCCGCGATCTTTACACGGAGTCAATATAATAAGCACAGTTTTTGTCGGATAAATTCCTTCTCAATTTATTTTACAAGATCAAAATGATAGCTATTCTTAAAACACCTACACCCACTCAGTGAACGAAGTGACTTGTATAAGTGCATTGTTTGCGGTTCATTATTATACGCAAATAAAATAAGCTAGTGCTGTGTACATCTGTTTTGGTAAGCGTCTGATAGCCAGTCAAACTAAGTCAGTGGCTATTTTCACTAGATGTTCAGCCGGATAATTGAAGATATCTTTGATGACTGAGACTCGTAGTCAGTTTATTTCAACTGTGCTTTGGAGGGTGGAATAACGTTTACATAACTCCAAAGCAGTATATTCTTGTGACCTAATTGTTTTTGCATTCTAGATTAGCTCCTATAATTATTCTGATTAGCCAATACTTTACTTTAGTTATTCTATAAGCTTTTCTCCGCCGCCACACCCAAACCTATGCTAAATAAATAATAATAATAATAATAATAATTTATTGTAATAAGTAATATACAGGATTACAGTATATTGAACAGGGTCAGGTTATAATCTAGATGTGGAAAGATGTACAAGATGGTATAACAACAAATTATCATGCATGACATGGATCAAAACATATTACAGCAAACAGATAAATACTAAATAGACAGGGATAAATACAAGGTATTGGACACTTGGTAGTAGACACACATATATACAAGCTACTAAGTACGAATTGAAAATTTATGTTTTGAAAATGAAAATTGTAAATCAAATCTGTGTCTTGTGAAATGATCATGGTATTCCAGGTTAAATTTAAAAAATGAAGACAATGGATTCGGTAACATATCATTGATATAAGAGAAAATAAAGCATGAGGTCTGGAATTTGTAAATATTAAAAATTGTTAATATTTCAAGTTCATCAAATTGAGGTTTGATATGAGTACGTGGTGGAGAGTGAGTGATAATACATTCTGAACTTAATTTTAAATATTTATATTGTGAAATAAAAAACTCTTCTAGATCTCTTCACTTCTCTATGGTGCGTGCCGGCAGCGTCTATATATTTTTACTAGAGGTCAATATACTTGTATGTGTTAATATCTATATAATGTACCAGAAAGTAACCCGTCGCGTAGTGCCGAAATTCAATACAATAAACAGGGTGAAATCTGTGTACATTGAAAAAACAGGGTGTGTATGTATGTATTCTACAATCGGCACTATTTACTGAACTGATGAAGGTGTGAAAGTGGCCCAAGATATAGTGACAACTAGTTGTAAGCCGTATATGACAACTTGTACCCGTGGTAAAGAGAAGCCGAGTTTCGTACAAACGTGAGCTGAAATGTTTTCTACATAAAATACATGTAGGTATTTACTGACTGAGTGGGAGGGCCGGAAAATATTTGGGACGAGATCACGCACGGACCGAGCGCAAAATACAAAATGACGGAGAGCCAAATACTTTCTCGGTCGGCCTGACCTAACTCAGTCAATAAGCTGTTTATCATATGACTGCTTAGTTTGTTTTTATAATGACAAAACAACAAACATGAAATCGAGCAGGGCCGGACGGCTATTCTGGCCCTATCACGTGACACGTACGGCCCCATCACGTGACTTTTGTAAATGGTTCTGAAAGGAAAGCGCGCGCGCGGCCGTATGGGTGATATGATAATAAACTTTATTAAGAGTCCGCTTCGTCTGCATACGAGACTCCAAAGAGATATTTACAACGGAAACATTGAAGCACCAGAAATAACAAAGGTTGAAGTGCGCCGTATTTATTTTATTTTGGTCTACAACCAACCCATGAAACCCGTGTTATAGAATTTATCAAATAATTAAAAGTAGAAGCAGCGCTAAACAAATCTTGAGCTAAAGATTACATGTAATATTGTTATTAAATACTATTAATCTATCACCGTCTTGGCTTGTTTACTATAAGTTTACTTTAGTCACTGTCAGACGAGCTGTCGAGTCCTAACTTTTTTCCCACTTGGACAGTGCCCTAGTGTGGGCCTCGGCAGCTCGGTTGGCACTGGCCAAAAATTGGGGCATCTGGTCAAGGAGGCCCTCCAGTTTTATTGATGTAGTGGATTCCTTGGCCTTAGTTTTTCTTCTCTTTGTCGTGCATGAAAAAAGAAGATGGCATGGGGGAGTGATAATTCGCGAAAGCGTATTTTTCATTCAATACAGTAAACCATGTATAGGGAACTGAAACACCGTATTCCTTGCCGCTATATTTTTTGCGTAGCTTTTATTCTCCCTGGAGTTTTGCATTAATACCTTTTTACGAATTCAAAACAATCGTTGCCCGTACTCTTCTTTGTCGCGCTTTGCCTTTTTTTTATAGCACATCCGTGGGCGCTGCTTCTTTGAGCTCCTCCTTGGGATCCAGCCTGTGTCTTTCATCTCTTCTTTTGATTTTAGCCAGGATATCGTCCATTTCGTCACTCATTTCTTCCGATTCCTCATCTGACTCTGCTCGCCTCTCTCCAGAGTTGTCGCCGGCTAACATATCGTCTACCGTTCGAAATTCGTCTTCGATGGCAGTGGCATCATTGCGTGAAGGAATGGTCCTGAAATAGAGTTTAAGAAACGTTCCAGCATTAAAGTGAATAGAAACAAAAATGCATTCAATATTTTATACTCACTTCTTGTTGTCTTTGCTGGACAAAACTGGTCATATGATAAAACCCAATATAAATTGTACAAAACTTGGTTTTATCAAATAAAACGCATTCTCAACTAAAATCAGTTTTTATCATTTTGTGAAATTCCGCAAAAATTAAATGAAAACGCGATATTAAGAGGAATGCGTCCGCTAATAATGCAGTTTTCGCATATAACCAAGACGTGTTTCCCCAAAAGCATTAAAAAATAGACGTTGTATGTTGGCGGGCCACCGGTTTTTATTTCACCAAATAACTAGTATTTTGACGTTACCACAAAAATTACTATAGATACTCTATTAACATTATTTTGGCGGGTTGGACATTTTTGATATTTTTAACAACATAAAAAATACATTTTCTAACGGAAAGGCATTTTCATGCAAAAGGTAAGTGATGTTTAAGACTGAAATAAGCGGAACACAAAAAAATACAGAAAACTGGGATACCAAATACAAAGTTCTGGCGGATAAATCGAACTCCCGATTCCGCACTGCGGAATCAAGGGTTTCTCAAAATATCGCACAGATGACGATATCTGATGGACAAATCTGAAACAATTGATTTTAGTTGAGAATGCGTTAAAAGAAGGAATAAAAATCCACGTCTGGAGTGTGACACAACAGCACTTGAGACACATTCAAGCAAAATCATCCGCAGTCTATTGTCTTTTCCTATAGTTCTTACGCGAATGGTTTCGTTTGTCCTCCACTGAATGTATAATACATTTGAATTGCTGTACAATAACCAATCCGCATTATTTATTAATCAAAAATCAAAGGCTCTGCATTAAGATATAGCAAACAACTGAAGTTTGAGTGAAACGACGTTTAGCCAGGATCAAATAAGAAACAAAATTGTGGAACTCAACTACTTAACGTTACTAAAGGAGGAGGAGGAATAGTGGCCTACATCTCATGCAGTTTAGCGATCTCACAGCCAAAATAATTAAATAACCAATAACCTATATAATAACCTAGAACCTAACTACAAAACGTTAATTGAGCCTTTAGTCATTGAGGCAAATGATATATAAATGGAAATAATCATGATATGGTTACAGATGTAGCCTTAATTTCTAAAATTAGAAGAATAACTTAATTATTTATACTCCAGAACTGGTAGTAGTAATTGGACATTAATGTTGAATAAAATACGGAATGTACCTTACCTTATTCATATCTCATTATTCATATCTCACTCCACACGGAAAAAGGTCTGGTATCAGAGCGAGGCCGTGCAGTTCAGTCCCAATTAAGATCGCAAAATTGGAGTCGGTCATACATTTCTTAGTCTCTGAGTCTTACCGCACTGCTGTGTTCTTTTGTGTCATAAGGAAATTAACATTATTTTCCACCATCGATTGCGGTAGATTTTTCTCTTCCTGTGACAACCTGGAACGACTAGCCTCGCTTTGATACCTTTATGAATAAGGTCAATGCCGTGCCAATGCTGTTCCCAAAATGCTTGTTGTGTTAAAAGGGCATAAAGCAATCCTGACTCAGCAAAGAAGAAAAAGGTCTCACATAGTTTAGTATTGATTTCAGTTAGTAAAGCATTAGTGTGGCCAAGATTTCAATAGGACGTTTCGACGATGTTGCGCGCGCAGCTAGAACAATGGCTATCTTTTTTAAATAACAAAAGGCTGATGAACCAGAACGAGTCTTAGCAGCCCGCGTCTATTGTTCTACTGATGCGTGCGCAACATCGTCAAAATGGCCTATAGGACATTTGCATGATGACGTCACATACTACCAGCAGCCTCTTCGCGCTGATTCTTTTCTTCCTCTAATTTGAACATTGTCATGAAATTCTCAAAGGCCTTTTAAAATCTGAATGAGAAAGAGAATTTGAAAAGGATTCTGATAGTTGTAGCAAAATGACGCATTAATGAAATTTCCTATTCACTGTGAATTCCCTTTGGTGTTTTTCTCTCCTGTTGTGATACTTATATGTATAACTGCTAGTAGTTAATCATTTGTTTGAATATGGCAAATAAGCGATTCTGATTCTTTCAAGATTGTAGAGCTTATGGTCATGCATCGGTGATTAAATCACAGAAACTGCTTCGAGTATTTTAATGTAGTGTTATCAACAATAACTTAATGACATGAAACATGTAAAATCGGGAAGTTGGAGTAAAATGATTAAATAATCTAAGACTGAGGATACAAAAATATGATGGCGGAAGAAAGTTAGTCTGGGTAAGTGGATAGAGAAAGTGTTTTTTTATAAAACAGTGTCGTTTTGCATAGGAGATAGGGATTATGAATGTAATTTCATATACGCTATAGCGTATATAGTTAATGATTAATGTGATCATATAATTTAACTTATTTGTATAGTAAAGTATATTGAGAGGCTGACCAACGGTTTGTGTACGTTACGTTGTTGTTTCTGACAAGAAATTTGAAATATCTACATTGCAAGACAATAATAGATAGCTTAAGTAACCACGCCGGCAACGTCTAGGAAGACGGCATAAAACAATAGCCTTAATTACAAAATACAATAGCTGCACGTGAAAATGCACGCAGTCGCCTATATTTCCACCGTTCTCTGGAAAAACACAACCTTTTATGTGAAAACCCCACATTTTACGTCAACAAGAGACGCCAACGTAAGAAAGTAAATCACTCGTTTTTCGTTCGGCGTGAACGGAACTCTATGTTTATTATATTTATGGAAAATGAATGTGGAAAGTAATTAAAGGCGAACGAAGGAAATAGTAAACATCATATTTCGGAAGAAAACGTTTTTATAGGTCCCGTCCTCGCTGCAGTCGCCGCCGCTGATGCTTAAAGGGGCTATGTCATGGTACTGCGCATGTATCGAGTAATCTCTCGATTGTTGGCTGTTAATTGGATACAAACATTTAAACTTCCCTCCCTCAATGCTTGATTGAAAGGATTTTCAATATTTTCCCTGGAGACTGTTTATCTACACTGTTTGTTAGTCATTTTTTGCATATTTGCTTTGATTTGAAGCATCCCACATGGCCGAGAGGTTCGTTGGTTCATATCAAAATCAGTGGAAATAGCTGCTTCCGGCCCGGACGCGAATGTAAAGTCTATTACCGTGACACAGCCCCTTTAAAGTGCTACTGAAGCGAAATTTCATCATTAAAATTAAGATCTCACTTGAAAGTCCTTTCGAAATGAGGAAGAATAGCATTTTCTGTTTGTCAATATCTCATCTCGTTCCAGAGATATTAAGGTTTTTGGAATATGCAAAAAATGTATCTCCAAGCAGCCATGTAATTTACTTTTTATTACGAAAAACCAGTTGCTGAGCATTTTCATTTCTAATTTTGAAGATCAGCAAAATCACCAAACTGTCTTTAAAAGGCTGTCAAGCCAAGTCAAAATCAAACAAATTGCTTAATATTACATTGTCACAATTTAAAAGTAAACAGCACTTCTGTAGTTTGTCACGAACGACTAAGCATTATGCACGGAGCCTCGTATTGATTCATTTGTACGTAAGAAGTGAGGCATATCTCGGAAGTGGGTTATTGCTCAGGCAATTTTATTATTTTTGGCTTATTCAGGCATGTGGAATGTGGCTGAATATGAAAAATAGTAAATTGTATACAATTATAACACGTACCCAGGGTAAGCTATGTTACTCTTAGTGGCATTAGCATACCCAGTAGTATTAGCATACCCAGTAGTATTAGCATACCCAGTAGCATTAGCATACCCAGTAGCATTAGCATACCCAGTAGCCATCGCGCAGAATGAATGGACATATCTCGTTAACGAGGGCTAATTTACATATGAAGTGATCACTCAAGCGCGCGGGTATTTCAAAATTTTGATCAGATTTACAGAAGAATGGGCCAAATTTGAGCGAGGTCTCCCTCATTTTATCACTTCTTTAGTTTCTCAGATTTGGAAAGTATTAAAGTTTCACTGGACTTATGTGAGATTAAGGGCTAACGAAGCTTTTTGAAAAGTATTACGAAAGTTGAAGCTCGCTAAGTAGTATCGCTTTGCAGTCAAATATTGGGTAAATTTGACCAAAATTTGACTGAAGCGAAGTTTTGGACCGGTTTTGAATGGCTTTTTCTCGGTCTGTGTTGGAAAATGTTTCAAGTTTCACTCGGCAAATGAAAGGTATAAGTCAATAATCAGTCTAAGTAAAAATAATGACTTGAACTTTGCATTCCAAGTTGTATCGGTTTTGACTTTTTCCCCGTAATGAGGATCTAGCCAAACATGTCCCTTTACACAATGGTGAAAATCTCGAGCACTCAGTGCTAAGCTCCGCCTCCTCCGGCCTTCCGTAATCCCAGTGGACCTCAAATGTACGATTGTCAGGCCTGGCCTAATCAGCCAAGCGGGAAATTCAAATTGGAAAGCACCAAAATGTATTAATGTCAACAACATGTGCTTTTAGCGCGATCGATTATTTTAAGTTGCATCGCTCTTATCACATTTGTGTTCTTGTTTCAAGTTACGTAGGAAAACGTTAGGAATAGTGAATTCGAGCACTGGCGAGCACAAGCAGATATGGTTTGGGATCCTTGCGAGCACCGAGAAATAGGAAGCATTTTGTTAATTTTTGCGAGTATCCAATCTGAGGCTAAAAACGACGAGTACTTGGACATTTTGATAGACCATTCGCTAGCGCTAAACAGCTCCCTGCGCTAACATTATCAAGCTATCGCAAACTGCTTATCACCGACATCTTAAAGTGTCAATGAAACAAAAATTATTTTCACTTCTTTTATGAAACAAGGTTATCGGCTTCTGTTGTTAGAACTGAATATCCTATCCTCCAAAACTGCAAAAGCTCAGTGGAACATGGCAAAATTCATGCGACAAATTTCGCTCGGTCAGAAGCATGTAAATTAAGCCTGTGACGTAAATACCTTAGCTTTGCACGTTGTATCTGGTTGTATTGATCGATGTCTGTGATGTCAAAGTAAAGTTTTGCCGAGCATAAGCGGGACGGCTCTTGAAACGTTTTTATTATTAAACGACTTCTGGTTTTAAAGTCAATTTTAACACAAACGACAGTTCTTGAAAGTCGTAATAAACATGCAGACAGACGGTGTTATCAATGTGTGAAATCAAAGTAAAGTTTTGCCGAGCACTAGCAGGACAACCATGCAAGTACAAATGTAAGTAAAGTCGAATCAAGCGTTTAACTTAGCGTTCTGTTAGCGTTCTTACCGAAACTGATTCTTACACCAAGAGTTTTGAATTGAGCGCCGATAGTTTAACTAAGTGTTCTGTTAGCGTTCTGACCGAAACTTATTCTTAAACCAAGAGTTTTGAATTGAGCGCCGATTGTTTAACTTAGCGTTCTGTTAGCGTTCTTACCGAAACTGATTCTTACACCAAGAGTTTTGAATTGAGCGCCGATTGTTTAACTTAGCGTTCTGTTCTTCCCGAAACTTATTCTTTCACCAAGAGTTTTGAATTGAGCGCCGATTGTTTAACTTAGCGTTCTGTTAGCGTTCTTACCGAAACTTATTCTTACACCAATAATTTTGAATTGAGCGCCGATTGTTTAACTAAGCGTTCTGTTAGCGTTCTTCCCGAAACTGATTCTTACACCAAGAGTTTTGAATTGAGAGCCGATTGTTTAACTTAACGTTCTGTTAGCGTTCTTCCCGAAACTTATTCTTACACCAAGAGTTTTGAATTGAGCGCCGATTGTTTAACTTAGCGTTCTTACCGAAGTAGACGGTAAATATTTTTTTTAATTGAACTCGAAGCTCTTGGCCGAGTCAGTTTTTTGAAACAAAATGATAACATAAAACCGCGACGATTATCAAAGCTGCTATGCCCCTTTCAAACGATTACGTTCAAATCGTATCACAAACAAGTTTGAACACAGATTCCACATGCTTTAAGATTGAAAGTTCTGATCAAAATGAAACTCACAGTCGATAAGCTTTTATGTGGATTAAGTAATGATACTTAGAGTTGGTTCTAATTAATGCTTCTGCATGTTACTTTTATTGATAACTCTCTGGAGAATTTGTGTACAAGTTTTATCTATCAATCAACGTGAGATTGACAGGTTTGGCTTTGCGTTGAAGTGACGTAAATAACTTCACGTGACTGCTTGGACCAATCAAAAATCGTTTTCCACGGTCTATTGTGTAAGGGCAGCTCATTTGAATATGTCCATGAAACAAAGGTCATTCTGCGCGATGATTAGCATACCCAGTAGTATTAGCATACCCAGTAGTATTAGCATACCCAGTAGTATTAGCATACCCAGTAGCATTAGCATACCCAGTAGCATTGGCATACCCAGTAGCATTAGCATACCCAGTAGCATTAGCATACCCAGTAGTATTAGCATACCCAGTAGTATTAGCATACCCAGTAGTATTAGCATACCCAGTAGCATTAGCATACCCAGTAGTATTAGCATACCCATTAGCATACCCAGTAGTATTAGCATACCCAGTAGTATTAGCATACCCAGTAGCATTAGCATACCCAGTAGTATTAGCATGCCCAGTAACATTAGCATACCCAGTAGTATTATATACAATTTACCATTTTTCATATTCAGCCACATCCCACATGCTTCACAGCATGACAACTAATCAGACGGTCCGATAGTTCATTTCCAGTGGATGTGGTAGAATATAAGTGTTTTGCTCTTTTGCCATGCAAAAAAATATAAAATAAAAGGCCGCTGGAATTAAACAACTAGTATAGTGTTCCTCCGCTGATCCTGAGGTTTCTCAGGAATTTTAAAGATTTAAGGAAAATGTTGAAAGGCATTAGAATCAACAAATTTAAAATTACATTTCTTTATTATTTTTTGGTCTTAAGATTTTCTAGGTAGCGCCGATCTATCGTCGACGGCTCGGCGGTAACGCATTATTTCGATGTCAATCTCTGCTAGTCACAGATGTTGCAGCATCTTATTGTCTTGTATATCCTGGATAATAGAAAAATAGGTAATTAAAGGTTTTATTATTAGTTTCAATCATTCAATTAAAATGGACGTACATGTACGGTGTTGTACTTTTCTTTAGACTTAGATCTGGTCAGTACATGTCGTCCGGCAAAGCAGTATTGCCTTGAAGAAGTTTATCGTTAAGGAATTAAAAGTGACCAGACTGTCATCATAGACCTTTCCCGCATTCCGCTCCAATGCTCACGAACAATGGCACCAAGTCGAGGTTGGAGTAGACATTTTCACACATTCACTGTATTTTTATATACCCCAATTTCGACTTGGTGCCATTGTTCGATCGAATGCGGGAAATGTCTATTAACATATCTATATTTAAACTACGGTATATGAATTTCGCGGATACCCGAAAGGCCTGGCTGTTTAATCAAGTATTTTTAACAAAACATTTAACTGTAGATCGGTATCAAATGCAAGATACACTCTTTCAGAAAGTCAGAAAATCTAATCATAGTACGTCCCATTGCCTTGTACCAGAGCAGCTGTGAACGGCATCATCTTTCAAGATGGCGGTGCGCGCGAAATTCACGCGCTGCCAATGACAGGAATCGCTCAATATAGACTTCAAACCCAATCTATACCATAAACCCGGCCAAACCATAAAACCTACCCTAACCACTCTAAAATTTCGCTAGAGTTCCTAAGGACAGGAATAAGCCCTTTGCAGGACCTGGTCACGTAACCATTTTAGCCTGTCAATCAAAAACAAATTGGCGCTAGAACAACGTGGATGCTAGAAATGGAAAGAGCAAGCCAATATTAGTAAAAAGCCCAAGTTTTAGGTTCATATCCCTAAAACTGAAGGAATGGCAATTTTTTTTAACTCTATAATTTAGCTTAATTTAACAGAGTTTGTTAGGCTTTTTTTTTTGCTGACTGGCACAGCCGGCCAAAATGGTCACGTGATCAGGTCCTGCAAAGGGCCTATTGCTCTACAGATACGTCAACTGCCCTTGGCCGCTAAAGGACTGGGCACTAATCAAGCATTGAGCTGAGAATTTGTCACACTTATAATAGTATAATGGATTTGATGACGGAAGGTTATGAGTTTTGAATCCATAAAAACGCTGCTTAACTTTGTAGTCTTCCTACTTTCGGCAAATCGATTTTGTTATTGCCTTAAATTTCGCGGTAGATTAAAAGATCATTAAGTTGTATTGACGCCATTAAGAAACGTTTAAACAAGAAGTTCCAGTATAAAAGGGTAGGCCCCTTCTTTTTTCACGCATGGCGAACTCGAAATATGAAATTCAAATTACATGGCACTGAATAATGTAGGCGAATGAATCAGCCTCTCCTGTTAAAATGCGAAATTGTAACAAACAAGCCATAAAAAAAGTGAATCGAAGGAATATAGTTGTTTATTGAAGACTTCAGGCGGTATTTTATCACTGTTCACTAGTTACGAACTCCGTAGCCCTGGGCACTAATCAAGCATTGAGCTGAGAATTTGTCACACTTATAATAGTATAATGGATTTGATGACGGAAGGCTATGAGTTTTGAATCTATAAAAACGCTGCATTTTTTCTCTTCTGCAGTACCAGCGAAACCTGGAACACTAGCCCTAAAACCTCGTCGTTTACCTGGAAACTGGGTTTCGTAGAGGCTAGGATTCGGGTTCGGGTTTGTGTTTCAGATTGCGTTTGAAGTCTATTGGGCAATTCCTGTCAATAAGGGCGCCCTAGATATCCAACGCACGAAATGGCTGGTACTGTAGCGGTTTATTTTTTAATTTAAATACTTTTCGCTTATTTTTGATAACTGATAATTCAATATGCACTTTATAACCAACATTCTACAGGCGAGTTGTTTTAGCGGTCGGGGTTCCGATTCAGTGTCCAACATGTTACTTACTTAAGACTGTGTTTCAGATTGCGTTTGAAGTCTATTGGGCAATTCCTGTCAATAAGGGCGCCCTAGATATCCAACGCACGAAATGGCTGGTACTGTAGCGGTTTATTTTTTAATTTAAATACTTTTCGCTTATTTTTGATAACTGATAATTCAATATGCACTTTATAACCAACATTCTACAGGCGAGTTGTTTTAGCGGTCGGGGTTCCGATTCAGTTACTTACTTAAGACTGGGAAAAACAATGAATTTCCATAGACCATAATATGGAACAAACATGGAAATTACGATTTCCTTACAATGTTAATATATATTAATCTTGAAAATTCCAATTTACAACATTTTCCCATGGTGTTTCCTTACTATATAAATACATAATAATCTTGAAAATTTCAATTTACAGCATTTCCCCATGGTTTTTCCTTACTATGTAAATACATAATAATCTTGAAAATTCCAATTTAAATCATTTTCCCATGGTTTTTCCATGCTCAGTATGGACATTGGATGGTTTTTCCAGTGTATATATGCCTGAAGTCAACGTATTTATCACTGATTTAATACTTTCAAACAGATGTACTTTAATACTGGTTCAATAAATAAGTTAGAATTAAGAAGTACGTTCTAGTTGCATTTGGTTTAAAAGCCGGCGTAAAGATGTAGCTAGAGACATGATCAACAAACATGAGGCACGTTAACACGAAAATTGGCTTTAGATAGGAATTAGACTCCTTTCGTATCAGTTAACATGCTTCATCTTGTGTGCTTGTTAATTCGCTTTAAGAAGGAATAACGCACTTTCCAGTGTTTTATTTCAAGTGCAAATGAGTCTCTGATTTTTCTGGCCTTTCTATCCCATAATTTCTTTGTCTGAGTTATATCCCATAAGTTCTTTATTTGAGAGGCCGAGGTTAGAGTTAAGTTAGAAACAGACGTCATGTTTAAGGTTACTGGATACCTTCAAAAGTGATTCCGCAAAAATGCGTTTACACGGGCGCTCGGCGAACAAAATATGGGAACCTATATATCAATGGAAAGGTTGATAACTGAAGAATACCAGTAAAAAGTTATTTTATACGGAATCACTCTAGATTTAAAACTACAGTCACTTTAATCCGATGTCGAAGACGTTTATAAACGCGAATTACCAGCGCCGGGTTTTTATACTTATGAAGTAATTACACTTGTGTCAAGTTAAGCGGTCATTGATCTCCAATAGCGTGTGTGCGATTTTTGATATCTATTTTCTATGCGAAATTATTGCAGTTTAAAGTCGAGTCATTGATTATTTTTTGCCAAGCCATCACGCTTGGACCGACATCTTTAAAACTAAAAACAAATCGGAAAAAAGCACACACGCTTTTGGAGATTAGTTATCGTAGAATCACTGGACGAAATTTCAAAAAATTCCGGTTAATCTTATATGCAATCAATTCACATGAAGACTGCAGAAACGTTAAAAAATTGTAGCCGAGAAATCGGCATTAGAAGTTCAGCAACTGATTCACATGACAGAGCGGAAAAACGTAGCGCATGCGCACTAGCCACTTTATTAAAAGTGAATCAAGATGGCCGGCGAGCGGGAGTGGATTGTAGCTCTTTTTCAGGAACCTCTCACAGCTCAAGAAATACCACGATTACTTTATTACTTCACATCATGTACTGATATTCTTCAGTGACTTCTCTGAGCCCAAATAACACATACTCCAGACCACAGAAGGAATGCTACAATTGCTCGTTCAACTCTGTCTTCAAGAAAAACGAACCATTTCGAAATGTTCATATGCGACTGGAAAAACGCCAAAAATAAGGAACCTTGTGAATATATAGGCTTTATACTTCGGTAGAGAACTAAGGACGTAATGGGTTTCAACATATAAAATACCATATTCGAGATTTTCATACTATTTTTCAAACGAAGCATTTGAAGTTACAGTAGTAACTAGACTGTCTACACTATCCTGGAACAAGGTCAACGATCATTACCAAAGACTGTAAGTAAATCTACAGAGCTATTATTGTCAGGAAATTATACAATATTTCACTTGATTTGTTGTTATGGTATTACATCGGCGTTTTCACGAATAAGTTGACTCGTTTACCAATGTAAAGAAAACGAATTTTAATTTTGTTTTAAAATGAAGTGTTTATACATGTAAAAAAAATATGTTATTGTTGTTCTGTTTTCAGAACGCCAACAATAAAACAGTTGTAATCGAATGCCTTTGGCGAAGTAGTTTTGTGTTCATTTAATTTAATTTGTTCATGTTAGAAGTGGATGACTAATTATGTTGTGTGGGACTTTTGTGCGGTTCTGTATGGGAGGTACAAATGTATGGTACGTACCTGGTGGTTGGTGTATGAAGTCAAGAGCCTGCATGTGGACTTTCTCACCCAAGCTTTGTGTTTGCTTTACCCGAAACAGTACTTCCTGTTGTTTTCCCCGAAAAAAGGAAGCCTGCAATAGTATACCTTTCCCTTCCCAGCTCCCTCAGTGTTTACTTGATGTTATTGAATATCTGGACTAAACAGCAAAGGAGCATGTTTGCTTGTATAGACTATTTGAGAAATGGAGACTCTTCAAGCACCATCACTTCTCTTGATCTTCACTTTATTCTCGCCATGCAAGCACAAGCAAAGTGAGACAAATACGTGTGTAGGATAATTGAAGAGATATAAATAGCCTCCATAGCAAACTACATGCACATGTATGAGAACAAATCTACATTTTTCAATTATACTTTATTTGAGTGTTAATTGTAAACCTGTTCCACCTGTTTTTAATTGTAACATGGTACAACAGGAAGGTTTAAAAATATTTTTTAAAGTATTTGCTTTTAATTAATGTTTTTATCATGCAGCAGAATTCTCTATCTTGCTGAGTTTATATTATAGGTGAAATAACACAGGATGCAATAACTTTCCACAAAAGTTGAGTGGACCTTTAAAAAACTTGTCAAAAAGTATATTAACTCCATACCACTGCAACCAAATGTCAGGATCAACACTGATAAGTTCTCATACCACTAATATGTTTTATTTATGCATGCCTAACTTATTCATGTTTACTCGTCCAAGTGTTTACTTATACATTAGACATCCGCCTGTCCATTTGCACAACTACTCGCTTGTTCATCTAATTAAGTTATTAGTCAATTAGTTAGTCTTTCAACCATTTAGTTAGTATCATTCCAATATCTTATAATGCAATAGTCTTTCAATCAAAAACTTGTAATTTACATAATCAATGAGGTTAGCTAGATTTCTTTATCGTTCCTTTTGTATTATCACGGCCACATCAGCTCTGAATGCTGCAGTATCGCCAATACCGTGTTTAAATAAATGCTATTATTATTATTATTATTATTATTATTCTAACAGTTGAAATTGTTTGTATGTATACCTCTTTTTTTCATTTGCCTAATGGTTACTAATACATAAATTATGATATAATACATAATAATATTTGTACAGGAGTGAGCAATTACATATATTTATATCTATTTATATCGTATATTATATATATTTATACAAGATATAAGCAATTACATATAATATAATTAATTGTTAATTTATTTGAAAAACTTGGTAGCTAGCTTACTCTTTCATGAGCCCTTTTTGGAGTTACATAGAAACTACATTAGCATAAAGCAGAGGTTTCATTAATTTTCAGTGTAGCTGGCTTGGACTTTGAAAGTAGAGCTCTGTGAATATGCCTTCAGTAATAAATAAACTCGATCAGTGGCTATACATGCATGTATGTAGCTATTCCAGGCTAAGTGCAATGTAGATGCATGCTAGTCGTTCTGGAGCTCGACTGGCTGTAGCCAGGTTATTTTGAAACCCATGATAATTATAGTGACCATTTCCTGTATGGCCCATTTTCTGTACACCTGTAGTACATGTATAATATTTATTTTATGAAGTGTGTGAACATTAAGTGATGAGTATTTTCTGAAATTATGTGAAGGGCTAATCTGAGAAACATGTCAATAATAATAAGTGAACATGTTTTCTTAACTCGATTTGTTAAATGAAATGTGTATGAATTATATGAAAATATTTTAACGGTTAACTGTGAATTGTGTCTTTGCCAATAGTGCTTATAATTGTATATTATTTTGTGTGAACTTATTTCAGAGGTGAATCATGTACACGTATATGTTTGAATTGCTAATGCACCTAATTATATGAATCATATCAAGGCAGGAAGAGGGTCAGCTTTTTACTGGATAATTTTGAGGAAGGAGGGAGAAGGGTCAGGCGCCATGCAGTGAATGAATGTGATAGTCTAGTCTGTATAAGCACAATTAATTTGGGAAAGGAAAACATGTTTCCAATGACTTCCATTTTACAATAACAATAACAACAATCAGACAGTGTGTAAATAAATAAATAAAAATTAAAAATAGTTTTATTATAATAATGATATCAATGCTAAGAATCTCTGCTTATGATCATGCATGTTCATTTAAAATCAATTTTTTTAAACATAAGTTTTAAAATGCCAAGTGTGCATTCTGTATTAAGCAGACCCTTTTTAAATGGTTAGAAAGTCTGCTATGACCTAAAGCTCAGAGATGCTCTATGAGATGGTAAACTCTTTCTGAATTTAAGGTTTAGATATGTATGTTAATTGTAATTTATGATATTTAGTATTTTGATAACTATAGGTATTATTTTGTCTAAAATATAACTTTAAAAAATTAAAAACCTTGTGATTTGAATTAACATGAAAATGCAATGTACATGTGAGCAGAGATTCTTATTATTGATAATCATTAGTGAATTAGTTATTTTATGTCATGTTTTGCACAAATATCTGATTGTTAATGTTAAACCTCATTGGAATTAACCTCAATATCCATCATGATTTTCATTTCCCAAATACATTATCAAATCCACATAAACTGAATCAACTCTCACATTCTTTCAATGTTACCCTCCGTAGTTGCTCAAAATTTGAGTTACAACACCAACACATACATGATTTACCTCTAATTAAATTTTATAGAATAGTTTTGCATATTTTAAGAAAATAACTTATTTTTAATGTTTACATGTTTCATACATGTAGATACATATGCATTCTTGTTTTGGTAGAGAATAAAGATCAAGAGAAGTGATGGTGCTGAAGAGTATATATTTTTCGAGTCTTAATTCCATATAGATGTGTTCTTTCCAATGCTGTTTATGTGGGACCAGATAATTATGTCATTTTTTTCTACAGTAAAAATAAACAGGTTTATAACACTTACAGTCTCAAACAATGAGAAAGTATAGATGAAAAATGTACATGTTTGTATTTGTTTTCATATTTGCCTGTCTTTGCTTTTGTTTGGGGAGAATAGAGATAAAGACAAATTATGATATTTGAAGTCTGCATTTCTCAACAAGTAATCTGTATAAACCAGGTGCTCCTTTATTGTTTCGGTCCAGATATTCCAAAACAGCAAACAAACACAAAGTTTATTGGGAAGAGAATCAAGTTTTACTATTTTACAGGAAAATAAACCAGATCGAGGTACTGCTCCTTTGCTTGATCTGCATAAAATGTGTACAAAATTGGGTGACAAAGTCCACATGCAGGCTCTTGCAAAACCACAAATATTCCCACACAACATAATTGGTGTTAACCCACTTCTAACATGAACAAAATTAAATGAACGCATAACTACTTTGCCAATGGCATTCGATTACAGTTATGTTTTATTGTTGGCTTTCTGAAAACAGAATAATTATAACATATTAAGTTTTTTACATTTATATGACACTTCATTTTAAAACAAAATTAAAATTCGTTTTCTTTACATTGGTAAAACAGTCAACTAATTCGTCAAAATGCCGATGTAGTACCATAATAACCAAATCAAGTGAATTATTGTATAATTTCCTGACAATAGCTCTGTAGATTTTCTTACAGTCTTTGCATGGTAATGATCGTTGACGTTGTTCCAGGATAGTGGGATTAGTGTAGACAGTCTAGTTACTACTGTAATTTCAAATGCTTCGTTTGAAAAATAGTATGAAAATCTCGAATATGGTATTTTATATGTTGAAACCCATTACGTCCATAGTTCTCTACCGAAGTATAAAGCCTATATATTCACAAGGTTCCTTATTTTTGGCGTTTTTCCAGTCGCATATGAACATTTCGAAATGGTTCGTTTTTCTTGAAGACAGAGTTGAACGCAACTTCCTGGAGTCTCACAAAATTCCGCGGGAAAAACTTAAAGGTAGAGTTTCAATATGTAAATATAATTACAAGCCATAGTTCTCCTTGTATTCTCTTGTTTTAATATGTGGGTTCCAGAGGATATTGTAATCTAGGAATTAGAGAAATATATATATTTGCCGAGATGAATATTGTATGTTGATTTCCGATCAAAGGTACGCGCCGTATCTATAGCCGGCTTGTTTGACTTGAAAAAAAAAGACAAAAAGGTGAACCGTCAGACTTTACGTTTCCATCTTAGCTTTCTTGGAAACAAATATTCTCTCGGCTGGCTCCTATCAATTCTTCTTTATGTTCAGATGTGGATCACTCGGCACGCAAGTGAAAATTCGAACCTTTGTCGGGTTTTGCGACGACTTCTATTTGGCTCGAAGTCGTATGCGTTGTTTGGCCTTGTTTTGCCTTTCATTTTTCTTTGTTTTTCAAGCTAAGGGTATCCTGCCTGCTTTTTGGAAGACATAAGACCAACAACCGATGGAATTACGGAATCGTGTGTGGAAAAACGTTTCTCAATAAACGTTAACTTTGTTTATGAAATGAATTTATGCGCTAGCTTTCCCCACACTTTCGATACGGGCGAGTGAGCACTTGTCATGTGTTAATTGATCTGCTGTCAATCAAACAGAACCTTTTATTTCAGGTTAAAAACTTCCTTTTGGTATTTCTCCGTCAATATTATATTTTTTTTGAACTGAGTTTTTAGTATATCAAACACTGCTACTAAAACTACATTTCTGTGCGAAAAAAAAATGTTCACCCTCTTTTTCGTTTTGAAGGTATCCAGTAACCTTAATCATACGTGCCCATGGGTGACTCACGGATAAGAATGTTGAATCGTGTTGATCGCTTTGATTCCAAAACTAAGTAATCCATACGACGCGCTAATCATTTGACATTTAGCTGCGATTTTCCTGCAATTTTTGATCTGGTGCACAACAAACGTATATTTTATATAGAATATAATTCTCCCATGTGCTGAAGGTCGATCACGGCCTTAAAGTACTATTTTAAACAGGAATTCAAGTGTTTATCAGGGTTCCAAATAAAGCGGGGCGTAGCGCCAAGGATTTTATTGTTTTCGAGGTATTTGGAATTCCTGATTGACACAAAGAATGAGTGATGGAAAGAGCTTGTCACACGCGCGAATGACCATAACACCAACACCTGTATTAAATTCTTGGGTCATTAGGAAGTGTTATTTACCGGGTATTTTATTGCATAAATTATTGATTCCAAGGTTTTTATTGGCATTTTTTTCTTCATCATTTCAATGTATGATATAGGCCCTTTGCAGCTAACAAATCATGTGGTTGTACTGGAGAGCAAAAAATATGACTTCATTTATTTAAAGCCTTGTACGAGATCGGTAGTGTTATTAGCAAAACCTGTTTGTAAATGCTATTTTCCACCTTCAATCGATTGACGATCTTTCTAAAACTGCGTTTTTGAAGATAGCTTGCTCTCCAGTATTCATGGCAACGCCTTTCCCATGGGGATCACGAGCTCAAGCCATTCGTTAATGAAGTATTATATCAGCACATGACTGTTAGCTGCAAAGGGCCTATTGTAGTGGCAGGGATTAGAAGTAGGAAGTGTTCATGACGTCGATGGTTGATTCCAGTCATACTCCATACGCCTTTTTTATATTTCCATCTTATCACGACGAACAGTTACCATTTCGATTTGCCACTCTTTTTTAGTGTAAATAGGTCAATCAGTGTTAGAAATATGCGATTGCAGAATACCCCACCGCTTGGTTCATTAATAATGCATTTTCTCAAATTCTCATACAAACCTTCTAGAAACCTAACCCTGAAATAAACAAAAATCCTACCCATTTTCAACCCCAAATCAATTCATAGAACGAGTCTAAATGGTTAATTTTGCACAATTTGTAAGGGCTTTTCAAGTGATCTTTCGAAGTGGTGGGGTATTCTGCAATCTAGCCGAAATATCAAAATTAGTAAAAAATACTCGCAAAATGAGCAAGTTAAACCACAAAATTTTAGTAGAGTTTACCGGTAAAATCCTGTCCGTCATTACTGGAAGCCGTAAGGTTCCTTTATTCAGCGGAAGTGATGTTATACGCTCAACACGTCAACCATCGTGGCTACTTTTTTATACACACTATTTCGCGCGAACCTCGCAAGAATAAATATAACTTTCTTCTTGTGTACGGGAAGAAGTTTTTAGTAGAAATATGCCTCCCAGGCGTTGTGTGACCGCATCAATGATTAGCTCAGTTGGTAGAGTACGGTCTAGAGTACGGTCTAGAGTACGGTCTAGAGTACGGTCTAGAGTGCGGGAGGTCGGGTGTTCGAATCCCAGCCGCGTCCTTGCAATTGGGCGGGGACGTATAAGTCGTTGGCCTTGTCTCCTTTTTCGTCTGATCTATACGAGGGGACGTGTTATTTCGAGAAAGAGTAGAGGATTGTCTCCCGACACAACAGTCTGGTATTCCGAGGTACTAACAATCTCTCACGAATGTAAACTGCACGGCAGCACATTGCGCCACTGACAATAGCAGTCCCTATCACAAAAAATAACCTTGTGAAGCGCATTTGAATATATTCATGTAGAATTTGCGCTATCTAAATGAATCAGCAGTTGCCTTTTTTGTGTTGTGCAGGTGAGCGTGGCGCGTATTCCATCAATTTCGCTGAATCCAGTGATGGCGAACGTTTAGATTCAATATATACTCGGAGTTCAAAATATGACTTCCCATCGTCGTATCGGAAAACGGTTTGGACTGGTAATAATAGAGTGGAGAGGAACGGGTAGTGAAATCTCCCTCCTTCCTAAGTAACTTTTCTCAGCAGATCATGAATTATAGATCCCATTTTCTCCCTCCTCTCTGTACGCTAACTTTTCAATCCTCCCTAGTTTTTCTGGACATTTCTCCTTCCTTCCTAGTTATTTTTAGCCGTTTCTCCCTAGACCGTTCCTCTCCGCTATAAATAACATAGCAACTCTACTTTATGAATATGCAAAAACATGATATGTCAAAATTTGATCGTAGTGGCACTTTAACTTCTCCTTATGTAACTGAGCCATACCAGCAATGTTAAACTTCATGTCACTCTTTATAGAGGGTAACACGTTTACCGCCAACATGTAGCTCAGTAATCTTCCACATGGTCCTCTGTTGACCTAGTCCTACGATTTTACGTCCTTGTCCGAGAAGACGTGAAGGTCTAACCGTTTGCTGTTGGATTATGTAAATCGAATGTAAAGGCATTACCTTCTACCCAGTTATTTTAAGACCCTGCATCGATCACGTGATTTTGAGTACATGCCGATATCTCCCTCATTTCTAATGGCAGTCGGCTCAAACTTTGACAGACATCAGGTATTGGGTCCCCATAAATTACTTAGTGGTGATGACGTAACAATGACGTCATTGGTTACGTGATTTACAGGCTACACAGGCTATCACAACAGCAATAATAACTTGAACTTTGAACACTTCCACATGTTTATTCTTGAGAACACACTAAAATACACTTTACATCCACGAGTTCGCCATTTGGGCGCTGTTTAATATAGCTGGCCATGCTATTTCGTGTCTAATACCATAAAGGACAAATTAATCCTTAATTTCAACTCGAAATTTCACGCGTAATTTGTAATTTCGCATGTAAAATTTCAAACGCCGCCTACGCACGCTTAAAATAATGTTTTTCTGTATCGTAATTTGCCCTCCATAATATTAATGGCTAATCAAATAGTGACTCGTGAAATTAGAGAATAAATGTCACTTGTGTTTGTCAAAATCTAAGCAGCTCGGAAAATTACTTCGATTTTAACAAACACGCGTGAAATTTATCCCTAATTTCACTCGTCCCCATTTGATTACCTATACAAGTCGTTAACTGTACTCGTATTTTATTAAGTCAGAGTTTCTACATAATAATAATAATAATAATAATAATAATAACTATGTTTAGACAGGGTGCCCATATCTCCGGGGCCCTGCGTAACAACTAATAAAGTAAAATAAAGTTTAGATAGGATAGTTACAACTAATTAATAATAATGATAAGTAAAAATTGATAAAAATGTATATACAATAAGCAATCTATAAAGTTAAAGAGTAAAATGCGCTTTAAAATTGGCTAATGAGTTCGAATCTCGTATATTTCGGATGGGAGGGAATTCCAATCGTCCAAAGCCTGATATGTAAAAAAAATGCTTTCCCCAGTTTGTTCTTGCTTGTTTAAGATGGGCATTGTTCCTCTGCCAAGTGTTATAATTGGGTTAACCTCTAGACTTCTTTTAAGATGCCTTTCTAGTTTATCTGTACGTTATTACTTTGCTGATCTTGCTCTTACTGCCGGTATCTACAATGTTATATACAGTTTGCATCTTCAATAACCATGTGCATGTATGTAAACTATGTATGTATGTATGCATATATGTACGGTACGTAATACCTTAGTATCATTAGACCTATCTTAGAATCCTCCATCCATAGACATCCCAAAGTATGTCAGTGCATAGACAACCCAAAGTATTAGTCACTTAAACTTGAAATTAAGTATCCAAAAAGAGCATTTCGTACTATATATATATCCTCTTTATAGCTATGATACCCTGTTAAAAGCTGAAATCCCTACACTATATAGCTACAAGACGTTACGAACTGTGCAAACTATTTATCTCTCAACCAGTTAAGCGGCAGTGTAGCCAACATCCTATCAATTTTCTTTTAACTAAAATTGAAACCTCTGAACAGTCATAATTTAAGATCTGATTCAGGAATAGGAAGATTGGATATTTCACACGTTCAAGTATTCGTAAATATTCGTAATAATATCCATCAATCGTCAATTTCCATAGTTTGTCAGAATTGAATCATCGATTAACAATACATACATATCACATATGAATATCGTTCTGATGCTAACACCATAGTGAGTGACACGATGTCTCCCGGCCATCCCAATAACTCGTTGGAAATCTGATCAAACACTCCTAGCGCATTTGGAACTGGTGTTTCATTGGATGTCAAGATGCATCCACCTGACGAAGCTTCGAACAAGGGTTTGACCGGGTTTCAAGACCCATGCACGTAACCATAGTTAATAGCTAGAGTGGAATGGTTATGAAACCCAGCGACGTTCTTTGTCGTATATCTTTGTTCGCTTTTTCCAATTATTACCGTGCACAAAACACAATAGAAATTCCAATGTTAATAAATCATCTAATAGAAACGTGTGGGTTCAGTCGTTCAGGGGACGCTAATGAACTATGACCGTACACAATCTTTTGTATTACCCCCTTCCAACATAAATCTCAGAGCCCCTTTAAAGTTTGCCGGGTTTCCTAACCATTCTATTAACTATGATGTGGCCAAATACATTCCCACCATTGGATGAATATACTTTGAAGAATATTAGTGACTTCCACAAGATGCCAGATCAAGGTTACTCCGATTAGTTCAAACACTGATCAAGACACTTGCATTTTAATAAGCATTAAATCACAGACGAAAAGTAAAGGAAATTAACCAATGTCCTTGAAATGGTTATTATAATTAAAATTCAGCCCAAATTTGAGGTAAATAATTTTATTACTTTTGGTACCCCATACTCGGCTGGCAAATTCTGCAGTCTGATATTTCTCAGCTGGCAAATTCAGCAGTCTGATATTTCTCAGCTGGCAAATTCAGCAGTCTGATATTTCTCAGCTGGCAAATTCAGCTGGCAAATTCACTTTTTGTTTTAAATTCTTCAAAAACATTACAGTATGCAGGGCATCGCAATTTGTCTGACACACCAATAATGAAATTAAATTTGAAATCAGTATCAAGATTTTCTTGTTGGCCTGCCGTTATTTCAATAGCTGTTCGTCTGCCAGCTGAAAACAGTTTTTTTTTATAGTTTAAGTCATCGATTCTGTTATAAAAATGTCAGAATATCCGTTTTGTTATGAAGTTTTGCCGTTGGTTGACCCTGTTAACTCAGTATCACTCTTGGCATTGTATGTGGGTGCTTTCGGTGAGAATATATCACGATGTGTGCATCGTCACACGTAATTACACTGACTACGTGCTGTAATCCAACCCTTGTTTGCTATAGCAAATGATACAACGTTATGTTCTAGATGTTCAGATAGTTCCAATCAGTTTGAACTTAAATATTTAAATATTTCTGTTTTGAAAAAAACAAACGCATTTTTCTTCACCGGCCTAGCCTTGTTAATATTTGAGTTGAAGCGTGACTGTGTGTGACAACAAAACGTTTTATAACTTATGGGTACGTGACGTATAATTGTAAGATTTTTCTAGATGTTTAGATGCCATCATTCGACAACAACAACAATTTATTATGAAAAACACTTACAAAGAATTAAGATACTTGCCAACCCACAAATTAGCAAAAACAATACTATCCGAGGCGGGGACAGGTGAAAGATAACTAATTAAATAATAATAAGAAAACTAACTACCAGAAGCTTATCCGCTGCATATAGTAGAAATACTAAATTACTTCAAAACTAAGTAAAAGTATAAAACCGCTTTCTCTGCGCCAAACCCACCCAGTGACGAAGTGACCTTCTAAAACCTGCTCGTATATATCGTCTTTCAGTCAAAACAAAACAGATTTGATAAGAACTGGCGCTCAAAGCCGATTTTTGCATTGTGGTTTAGTCACTGGCGATAAGACACCAGAATGCTGACGATCGCAGTTCTTATCACTTTGGCGGGCTGTTGCGGCTTTGCTCAAGATCTCAACCTCGATCTTGGAGAAGTCATATATACTCCAAACACAAACCTCCTTGGCGATGTACCAAAAGGAATGGTAGTGTTCAAGCCTTTTGATGCTAAGAAGTGCTTCCAAATAGTTCCTGTAAATGTGACGAACAAGTATGATAACTATTTCAGGGAGACAGCTGCCTTCTACAAATCCATCTCAGTTGATACTAGTATGTCAGCATCGATGCAGTCCGATTTTACTATGGGAATCACACTGGATGCTACGACAAAGTCTATCAGTTCCAGCAATCGTACAGTGACCGGGAACACATTGAACCTGGCTGCAAAGTCTTAGTTTCAAACAAGTGCTCAAATCAGAATGCCTACTCTATGGAGAATTGGATGACCGGTTCGTTGATGCTTTCCTGAACCTGAATAACACCATCAATACTCCCTGGCTGCCCGAGGCCTGGCGACCTTTCGAGATATTCCTTAAAACCTACGGTTCGCACATTGTTACTCAGATCAGCTATGGCTCTAGTATCAACCAGTACTCTTTTGCCGAAACATCTTCATAGTACAACCAACGAGATTTTAACGTAAAAAGCTGCGTTTCGTTGGCTGGTCCAGGGCCTGTGAAAAGTATGAATTTGTCGATCTGTTCGAACGTTACCGATGAAGAGATATCCACCGTCAACAAAATGGACATGAACGAGTCTCTCACAATAAGAGGGGGTACGCCATAAACACGCAATCGGCAACTTTGTGATCGTTCTTACGAACTCCTGACCAAATTTATGAATGAAGGCTACACGGACCCGGCCGCAATCCAGTTCAAGCTGAACCAATCTGGGAGATCTTGCAATCAAAGTTCTCGGACAGTGATCACCCCAGGAAGGCTATAAACCTGGAGTATATTACTACACTGGTTATTTAAACTTTGGCTGTTTCTACCAACCCATTGGTGGATTTCCGCCGAAGGTGGAGGTCCAAAAGTTTGACTTGGCGCCACATTCCTTGATAGAATACCCAGAATACGAATGCACTCTTGCTCCCCTGTGTTCTCACTCGTGGAAAGACGACTGCCTGGACGACTGCCGACTGACTCATGTTGGAGTGTGGTGCCACTGAGCCGGTCCAACGTGCATTCGTTACTCTGTAAAAAACTCTGAGCACTGGTGTCAGAAGATCAACGGCCGCTCTTACTACGGCAGTGGCTGGGGCTGGAATGGTTGCGACTGGCAGGTCTGGGGATCAGTCTGTAGGTGTAACCACGAGCGCAAGGAAAGGATGGTGATTTGGTCAGGGTCCAGAAAGTCAGCCCTGTGTATTAGGGTGCCGCCCAGGAGAGAGGTCGAGAACGAAAGACAGATCAAGAAGGAGCTGTAAGTCTTTCAAAGTGGATATTGACCACGCTTTTGAACCAATGGACGATGATACTTGACTGTCAAAGTGATCTAGTTGTTTAATCTGCTAATCTGGACTAACACTTTTAGTCTTTCCGAATTTATATAGATGGTTATTTTCTGACTTTCATGTTTTATGCATGTGATCGATTTGGAACGATAAACCTTTTATATAGCAATGAAGTATTGTCTGAGTGTTTGTTAGCGTGTCTTTGAAAGTGATTTATCACTGATTGCACCACTAAGGTACATTTAGTATAGTTTAATGAAACAACTGGTGACCGTTCTCGAGGTTACTTTCATAATGTGTTTTTGAAGTGTTTAAGTGCTTAGAAAAAAATATCTCACTATTATATCACCACAGTGTAATTTTAGCAAAAAATCAGTGTTCATCACAATAAAGTTCAGTTGAAAAACTAACGTCTCATTTCAACACAACCTCAAACATGAAATCCACACATTTTACTATATTTTCAGCATTGGAGAGCAAGTCCTTTTTTGTTGTCATTCTTTGGCGAATTATGTTCGTTATGGCAAAATGTAAAAAGTGTGTAATTTGTTAATTTGTAAACTGACATCACTCACACACTGTTAATTTCAGGGAGTTGTTTCAACTCCAAAAGGGAGTAAAAAAGGTACATGAATTGTTTTAACTCCAATATTTTAACTCCTTTATTGAGTTAAATTAACTCCTGAAAGAGAGTCACTATGACTCTTCTAGTGGAGTTAAATTAACTCTAAAATGTCATCTATATATGGATGCTAAATAAACAATGCATTATTTCATGTGCATTATTTCACTTTTTAATTGTACTTAAAACGAATTTACAAGTACTTATCAATATACTTTACAAATGAAGAAACGTCAACAATATTTTACCTAGCTATTTACATGTCTATAATAGTATATTATATTACAATATTATTGCAGTCTCGTGAGACCGACTTTTGGAGATAATTGGCAAAGAAATGTATATGGGCTTGTTTTTTTTTCGGTCAAATCCATTTCCTTTTCTATTTAATCTATTACAAGCAGACTTTCAGTAGTTAGGAGAATAGTGTATTAAAATATATCTATGATTTTTATGGGATTCAAGTGAATTTTGCTGTGCTGCATGGTATACAGGGAATAATGTAAATAAAGTTTGGTAAAGCTCTGTATTATAGACTGTAAAATAATGTGAAAGAATGCATTGGAGATGCTAAACGAGAACCCACTTACCTAAGACTAGGCTGAATCCCACAAAAATCATAAATCTTTTAATACACCTTTTTCCTATCAGTACAGAAAGTTTCATTAATTGCAGTACATCGTACAGAAAGGAAATATAATTTCAAACTTACTACAACAGACAAACTTGTCCATACTTTTCTGTATAAAAAATGTCTTGCCAAAGGCAACTTTGTCCTATTTAATCTTCACCAACATTGCCATTCAGTCAAGACTACAACAAAAAATGGTAATTCACATGCATGTTACACACACAAGTTTCGCATATGTGTATTACATGATATAGCTAATAAGTTAAATTCAAATGACTAAAATTTATAGTTGGTTCAATAAAGTACCGGTAATAATAAAAAATATAAGATTACTAAAAAAACTATAATAATGTAAAATCTAATATTATCATATGGCACAAGCATGGGAGATCCAGATGAATTACAATCCTGCAATTTGATTGGTTGCTCACAGGTCCATATCATTCCATCTGGATCTCTCGATTTTGTTTTTCAAAATGCATTCAAACTGAATATGTTTAGTAAATATATATAAGAGAAAAAAGGTTCAAAGCTATGGATCCCGATGCTTTGGATTCAGATAAAGTTATCTCAGTGTTCCAGAAGCCATTTACGTTTTAAAAGTGCCATACAACAAACACCTTACTGACCAATCTTGGGGAAATGTTAGTCTTGTTCCTTTTTTGTTGGGCATTGAGGAACTCAGGCTTTGACAAGAAGCTACTTTAATGATAAAATATGCTAGTACTGTGTACATCTGTTTTGGTAAGCGTCTGATAGCCAGTCAAACTAAGTCAGTGGCTATTTTCACTAGATGATATCTATCTTTGATGACTGAGACTGGTGGTCAGTTTTATTTCAACTGGGCTTTGGAGGGTGGAATAACGTTTACATAACTCCAAAGCAGTATATTCTTGTGACCCAATTGTTTTTTCACTCTAGATTAGCTCCTATAATTATTCTGATTAGCCAAAACTTTACTTTAGTTATTCTATAAACAATCTGGCAGCTTCATATTGTACATTTTCTAGAAGATCGCTTTCATTTTTAGTGCATCCATCCCAAACGCAATCAGTATATTCCATAATTGGTCGAACAAGGCTTTTGTAAAGAACAATACGAGTTGATCTGTTTACTTTATACTTAATACGTCTGAGTAGATTTAAACGTTTAGAAGCTTTTTGTTGAATGCCTAAAATATAGTTTCTCCAAGATAAATTACTAGATAGTGTTAGCCCTAAATGAGTATGATTATCAACTTCTTTTATAATACCATTTCCTAAAATAAGGGGTGGTGCATTAGTTTGTTTATCTTAGCGGCAAACGTAATACTCCTAGTTTTGGTAGAATTCGTAGTAACTAACCAGCTATTTGACCAATCCGTAATATTAATTGTGTTTGGCAATAGCATCTGGTACGTGTTGGCAGTGGCATGTCCATCATTCTGAACTAGGCTTTAAAACAGATTGCTGTTGTGAAGAAACTAAAGCGGATTTTCTGGCCCTATCACGTGACACGTACGGCCCCATCACGTGACTTTTGTAAACTGGTTCTGCAAGAATAGCGCGCGGGGCCGTATGGGTAATATGATAATAAACTTTATTAAGAGTCCGCTTCGTCTGCATACGAGACTCCAAAGAGATATTTCTTCATAGTCCGATCGATTCTAACCGCGTGAACTGGTCCAATTAAATTGTTTTGAAGATGCGTCTGGACCAGTTGATTTGATCCATGCACGGCGTTGCGATTTATTTTTTGAAGGCAGTGTTAAGTTCCTCCTCGTTTTCATATTGACCAGGGATGTTTTATCGATGAAATATATTTGAGTTAATTACGTTGTGTGGGTTCCTAGCTGAACTGTTATACAAAATGATTAGCTTCTGTGTATCAGTTTAAGTTCATCTGCGGAGTGAGTACTAGTTTTAAAGGTGAATGTTTTTGAGGTTTCTCTTTCCTAATCGGCAAACAGGGAAATCCTCTCCCCATTCCTCCCTCCCCTCCCCACACCGCTTCAAAACATCACGCGCATGCGCTCTTGTTGAGCCCAAACCTAACGAAAACAGAGGCAATCACCCATGTTTCTAATTTTAAAGGGAACCTCGGCTGAAAAACAATGTTTGTCCTCAAGTGTTTGTTATACATGCTCGCGGACTCGCTCGTTCGCGATATGATACGAAAACCTCGTGAATAAAAACAATATCAAGCTCATAACATGTCATAATTTGTTTATTATACATTTCAGAACCATTTACAAAAGTCACGTGATGGGGCCGTACGTGTCACGTAATAGGGTCAGAAAAGCCGTCCGTCCCTGGTCGATTTCATGCTCGTTGTTTTGTCATTATAAAAACAAACTAAGTAGTCATATGATAAACAGCTTATTGACTGAGTTAGGTCAGGCCGACCGAGAAAGGATTTAATTTGTATCAGTTTGCGCTCGGTCCGTGCGTGATCTCGTCCCAAATATTTTCCGGGCCTCCCACTCAGTCAGTAAATACCTATTTTATGTAGAAAACGTTTCAACTCACGTTTGTACGAAACTCGGCTTCTCTTTACCACGGGTACAAGTTGTCATATACGGCTTACAACTAGTTGTCACCTATATCTTGGGCCACTTTCACACCTTCATCAGTTCAGTAAATAGTGCCGATTGTAGAATACATACATACACACCCTGTTTTTTCAATGTACACACATTTCACCCTGTTTATTGTATTGAATTTCGGCACTACGCGACGGGTTATTTTCTAGTACATTATATAGATATTAACACATACAAGTATATTGACCTCTAGTAAAAATATATAGACGCTGCCGGCACGCACCATAGAGAAGTGAAGAGATCTAGAATGTTTTTTTTTATTTAACAATATAAATATTTAAAATTAAGTTCAGAATGATGGAAGGTAGATATCTATACATCCAATAAAAATATCCACTGTCGGCACGTATCACCATTGTTTGGTTGTAAAGGGCTAGGCGAGGAGAAAAGCTTTAGTTTCTTCACAACAGAAATCTGATTTAAAGATTAGTTCAGAATGATGGACATACCACTGCCGGAGTGCCAGCATAGGTTTGGGTGTGGCGGCGGAGAAAAGCTTTAGTTTTCTCCACAACAGAAATCAGATTTAAAGCCTAGTTCAGAATGATGGACATGCCACTGCCAACACGTACCAGATGCTATTGCCAAACACACGCACGTGTACGCTTCCCTTACTGTTGATAGGTTTGGGTGTGGCGGAGAAAAGCTTTCAGTTCGGTTTTAGATAGAGCAGATTTCGTGTGAATGGGTAAGAAGTACGGCAAGACAATAACTAAAATTGCCCCTTCCCTAGGCATACGTGGGGCATTTGACTGAGTTTCTGTCCCGGTAAGGCATTTGCCAGCAGAGAAAAGTTGGAGACGGGGAATTGGTCAAAGACAGCGGTCAACATAGCGAATTTTACATCAATGCTTATAAGATATTTGCACTCGTTCCAAAGCCTCACGGTGGGGCAATTGTACAGCTTAGCTGACCCACGGTGGGGCACTAATTTGCAATGCTCTGATTCAATAATGTCAAATGTCCCTGGCCACAAATGCCACGGGGGTGGGCAGAGAATACCGCATAAAATAAAGTTTATAGAATAACTAAAGTAAAGTATTGGCTAATCAGAATAATTATAGGAGCTAATCTAAAATGCAAAAACAATTGGGTCACAAGAATATACTGCTTTGGAGTTGTGTAAACGTTATTCCACCCTCCAAAGCCCAGTTGAAATAAAACTGACCACCAGTCTCAGTCATCAAAGATAGATATCTTCAATTATCCGGTTGAACATCTAATGAAGTTTGACTGGCTATCAGACGCCTACCAAAACAGATGTACACAGCACTAGCTTATTTTATATGCGTATAATGAACCGCAAACAATGCACTTACACTTATACAAGTCACATCGTTCACTGAGTGGGTGTAGGTGTTTTAAGAATAGGTATCATTTTGATCTTGTAAAACAAATGTGCGAAAAATAAATTGAGAAATAATTTATCCAACAAAAACTGTGCTTATTATATTGACTCCGTGTAAAGATCGCGGAAAGCCAGGGGAAAAATTGACTGAGTTTCTGTTTATTTCCTATTCGCGATCATTTTAAATTGTCATTTACTGAGAGACTAATTGTAATAAGCCAAGGTTTTCCCATGTGAGTGATGTCAATTTACAATTTACAAATTACACACTTTTTCACAGAATGACAACACAAAAGGACTTGCTCTCCAATGCTGAAAATATAGTAAAATGTGTGGATTTTATGTTCGAGGTTGTGTTAAAATGAGACGGTAGTTTTTTAACTGAATTTTATTGTGATGAACACTGATTTTTTGCTAAAATTACACTGTGCCGTGATATAATAGTGAGATATTTGTTTCTAAGCACTTAAACATTTCAAAAACACATCACTGATGAAAGTAACCTCGAAAACGGTCACCAGTTGTTTCATTAAACTATACTAAATGTACCTTAGTGGTGCAATCAGTGATAAATCATTTCAAAGACACGCTAACAAACACTCAGACAATACTACCTTCATTGCTATCTATAGGTTCATTGAAAAAGGTTCATCGTTCCAAATCGATCACATGCATAAAACATGAAAGTCAGAAAATAACCATCTATATAAATTCGGAAAGACTAAAACTGTTAGTCCAGATTAGCAGATTAAACAACTAGATCACTTTAACAGTCAAGTATCATCGTCCATTGGTTCAAAAGCGCGGTCAATGTCCACTTTGAAAGGCTTACAGCTCCTTCTTGATCTTTCTTTCGTTCTCGACCTCTCTCCTGGGCGGCACCCCACTGCAGCTTCTCCGTGCAGCGTCACTGCTGGCGTACAGGGCTGACTTGCTGGATCCTGACCAAATGACCATCCTTTCCTTGCGCTCGTGGTTACACCTACAGACTGATCCCCAGACCTGCCAGTCGCAACCATTCCAGCCCCAGCCACTGCCATAGTAAGGAGCGGCCGTCAATTCTTCTTTATGTTCAGATGTGGACCACTCGGCACTCTGAAGTTGTCGGGTTTTGCGAGGCTCGTAGTCGTATGCATTGTTTGGCCTTGTTTTGCTTCTTTCCAAGCTAAGGGCATCCTGCTGGAGCTTAGCCCTGCTGGAGCATTTAGCCCTGCTTGCTTTTTGGAAGACATAAGGCCAACAACCCATGGATCGGGGCTGGAAAAACGTTTCTCAATAAACATGAAATGAATTTATGCTAGCTTTCCCCACACTTTCGTTACAGGCGAGTGAGCACATGTCATGTGTTAATTGACCTGCTGTCAATCAAACAAAACTTTTACTTCCGGTGAAAAACTTCCTTTTGCGTATTGATTTTTTTAAACAGTTTTTGGTATGTGAAAAATTGCTGCCAACACTTAGCCTGAATTTCTGCCGTCTCCTCCGGTTCGGAGGAACGAACTGGAGGAGACGGCTGAAATTCAGGCTAGCAAAAACTACATTTCTGTGGGAAAATATTTCCCCCCATTTTTTTTTATTGTAAAGGAACTTTGAGATCTTCGAATCACCGTATCACCGTATCACCGTATCACCGTATCACCGTATCACCGTATCACCGTATCACCGTATCACCGTATCACCGTATCACCGTATCACCGTATCACCGTATCACCGTATCACCGTATCACCGTATCACCGTATCACCGTATCACCGTATCACCGTATCACCGTATCACCGTATCACCGTATCACCGTATCACCGTATCACCGTATCACTGTATCACTGTATCACCGTATCTTGGTATTTCCGTATCATTGTATCTTGTAACACGTTATATACCAAGCCTCCTAAAGACTGCTAATATTCAGCTAATAATTCTTCCCTTTGGTTATTACTCCGGCGCTGCTATGGCAGCAGCCGGGGTCTTAAAATGCAGTCTGTGTCTTTTTTTTATTTTTATTTTTAATGTTTCTTGTAAAATTTTTGATCAGTTCTGACCTTTGCAACTAACAATGTGGGTCGGAGACGCTGTGATCGAGCGATAAAGCAGGAGGCATGCGCATTAAACGTTATAGATTTATTTAACACTGTTTACATCACATACTATCATCACCGTATAATTACCACTGTGGGAATGTGAAATGAGCAACACGTGAGACTTCGAGGCGCTACAGTTCTTTTTAACTACTTTTTAATCTTCTGATTCTTGTAAAAGAACTGTTATAGACCTAAAAATACACGAACAACGTAATACATTAGATCTGCGCTGTCTGGACAGATATAAAAACGTAAGCGAAATACAATCTCAGCTTAAGTGTTTCTAAACACGTTTAGATATAAAAGGTATCGAATTATAATCTCAGGGTAGATTTCGTCAGGCGCGCTCAGATAACAAAGGTCAAAGCTCTCAGACAAGGCGAGACAAGGAGATATCGATTTCTATGAGTCATTGTCAGAAATCTATTCCCGGCCGTAAAATTAGGCAATACCACCGTCTGTCAATGGGTAACTGAACTGTCAGGTCAACTACACAGCTTAGAGAGTCTTTCTACTAGATTGAGAGACATTAATATACTGTTACATGTCTGTTAATATGGGGAAAACTGAAGAAACCCTCATTGCATTGAGTTTGATAACTAGCCTGAAATACAGCCGCCTTCTCAGTTAGTTCCAGGGTCCTTGAATTTTCAAATGGCTCAACTCGTCGCGAGCGCAAGTGAACTTGTGAAATTATCGCCATCACGCCGCGTATACAGTCAAGTCTGTTTGTCTCGGAAAGTATTTATTGTAGTTTATATCTCTTCCCTAATTGCACTGATGAAGGACTCGAAACCCTAAACGTCCCAGCAGCTTGTGTTACAGCTGATAAACGGAGGAAATGGCTCTACTGAAACAAAATCAAAGCGGACGAGTTTCGTGTTGTTTAGCTTTGCGGCCGAAGTCCATCATTGTCTGTGGTTCGGCGGGGAAGAAGAGTGTTCGTTGGGATTACTTTCAACAAAGTACACTGTATTTCAACTCTGGTAAGTTTGGAGCGATTGAAAAATAAGGATGATTTTCAAAACCGGTGGCTTAAAGTCATCTGCATATGACATAAATATACATGGTAGCCGAATCTAGTACTTCGGCGAACGGGAAGCAAAGTAGCCTGCTTGCCGGGTCTTCTGTAATTGTTTTTTTCAGAATTCTCTAAAGATTGTCCACACACTTTCAGCGGACTCTGCTGACAGTTTCACGACAAAGGATAGAAATCGGAATTATCTACGGGCCAAGATTGTGTGCCAGACCTCAATTAAATTAAAACTCGACTTAACGAACGGGATTTTATTCAAGACTTGTCACTGTGTTGTCAAGACTCAATAGACTTACTCATTCAAAATTTACGGGATCGTGTTTGGGTATCGTTGCAAGACTTACGAGGATTCTATAGTCTGTTATTGTGCTTTTCGTTCTTTTATTTTAATTATCGCTCTGTTTTAAAGTCTGTGTGTCTGTGATGTCGAGTACATTTCAAACTACCAAGCGTGGTTGTGAAAAGTTCCACTCGTACAGGAATACACTGGCTTCCTGCCGAGGTCAAATCATATTCGAAGCATCCGGGGAAAATTCATGGGTTCGATTGTGTTTTTAATCCGCTAGAAATAATGAAATTCGTTACCCAAAGCGCATGTCTACTTCTTTCATGAAACAAATAAACAACGAGAGCATTTTACTTCGACAAGCTACTAGAAGTTGGATTTGTCATTGGAAACCGTATAAACTGAACAGGATAAGACTTTGGAAATCGAAACATAGCCTGGTACAGACACATTTTTTCACTCATAAATTCGAACTGCATTCATGAGTGAAAAAAACCCTCTCAGTTTGTCTGTTAATTGCTTTTTGTTCTAATTATCGCTCTATTTAATATGTGTCTGTGATGCCTGGTACATTTCAAGCTACCAAGAGTATTTGTTTGCTTGTGCTTTCGTAAATCCAATTTGAATCTAAAGTCCTAAACGAATATTACTGGCTTCCTGCCGAGGTCAAATCATATTCGAAGCACCGGGGAAATTCATGGGTTTGATTGTGTTTTTAATCCGGTAGAAATTATGAAATTTGTTACCCAAAGCACGTGTACTTCTTTCATGAAACAAATAAACAATCAATTGCAAGAGCATTTAATTTCTTCAACAAGCTACTAGTTCGACAAGTCCCGAAGCTATGCTCGGCAAGTCAGCATTTATTCAAGATCGTGAAGTATAATTTGAAATCATGTGGACTTCGGATGTTTTGGTATCTGCTCTTATTTTATGGAACTCGTTACCACTGGAAATGAGGTCTATTGATTCCTCGGGTTGTTTCTCTTAGTTCTTTTAATTATAGTGTTAAATTAAATAATGAACAATTATACACTCGTGTTCACTGGTGTACTGTGGAGTTAGAACAGATTAACAATAGTATTTGCATCCGAGCATTTTGAGCTACCTGTGTTATCCTAGGATAACCTAGCTTACTTGCAGTCACTCGTGTTCTACTTGTGTTCACTCGTTTTTAACTCGTGGATGCACGCATGTGAAGAACGAGTTATTGGGGTTATGTGGATGCGAGGTATTTCCTGTGGACTTCGAGTGAGATAATTTATTGATCGTTTTTTCCTGTTGATCGACGACTCGCCGTTGGCTTTCCGAATGACGTTTGATTTACCGAAGATATGGTACGGATGTTTATGATACGCGGCCAGGAAGGTTTCGAAAATATTTGGTCATGCTGGAGAAGATTTATTGACGGGCCCTTCTAATGCCAAACACTTCAGACCTGGACAGACATGGTAGTGCGTCCCTATCAATCACTTAGGTGTGATGACGTAACGATGACGTCATCGGTCACGTAATTTTAAGTACATGCCCATATCTCCCTCGTTTTAATGCCAGCCCGCTCAAACTGGACAGACATGGTAGTAGGTCCCTATCAAGTACCTAGTGGCGATGACGTCATCGGTCACGTGATTTTAAGTACATGCCATATCTACCTTATTTCTAATGCCAGCTTGCACAAACCTGGACAGGCATGGTAGTGGGTCCCTATCAAGCACCTAGTGGTGATGACGTCATCTGTCACGTGATTTTAAGTACATGCCCATATCTCCTTCATTTCTAATGTCAGCTTGCACAAACCTGGACAGACAAGGTACTGGGTTGCTTTCAATCACTTAGCGACGATGACGTAACGTTGACGTCATCGGTCACGTGATTTTAACTACATGCCCATATCTCCCTCATTTCTAATGCCAGACAGTTTAAAGGTATTGTTTCCCCACGATTCACTTAGTGGTGATGACGTAACGATGACGTCATTGCTCACGTGACTTTTAATATATGCCAAAATAGCTCACTGACCATCCACGAGTTGCACTTAGGGGCCCTATGTTTTACTCATGTTCTGACTCGTTTGAAATTTTAGATGGAATCGACTGTATGTGCGTACTTTCGCATCAGATTGTGCGTTTGTAATGTGCCAAACACGAAGGTATACGAGAGCGTCCGCGTTAAAAAGATATACGCCGGAGTTCAAGCTGTGTACAGCTTCTTGTTTTTATTAATGTTCAGTCCTGTAAAAATTTTGATCAGTTCTGACCTTTGCCGCTAACAATGTGGGTCGGAGACGCTGTGATCGAGCGATAAAGAGGAGGCATGCGCATTAGTTGAAAGATAAATGTTCGCTTGAGAGTTTTAGAGGGTCTAAGGCTACCGTCACGACGTCATGAAGACGATGAAGTACTTAATTTGCCTCAATCGTCTCTCTAACCGAATTATTAAACTGGAGGAAGTATTGTTGACTCAGGCGAAACTACGGCGCCTTCTAGTCTATGACCATATGAGTCATTGATAAAAAAACTGAAAACATAGCTATCAAAATACAATCCGGGATCAGATCTTCTCGTCAGACGGCAGATAAGAGGTCAAGCAATTAGACTAAACCAATTAACGTAAATGACAAGAGATCAATTTCGTCTGATATGACCAATTAGCTTTAATCTCATACAATCGTTCAACGAAGACACTGGGTTAGGGTTCATGCTTCACGAAAAATCTATTTTGCTTTCGTCTGTGCAAACGGTTACCGTTATATTGTACTACACAACGCTCTCGCTCTAAGGCATTCAATTAGAAAAGCATCTATATTTGTTGTCACATGACTGTTGCAATGGAGATTCAGGTTGTTCAAAGCGGGACAAATTCTGGGGAGTTTCACGTAAATATCCTGAAGAACTGAACTGAAATCGAAGAAGGTCAGTTGAGTTGATCTAAAAGCCGTAATTATTGTACTGGGTTTGATTTGATAAACCGTATGATCCGAACTGGAAAATGACTTAAGAAACCGTAATGACCGTAAAGAAACACTGGAATGACTTGAAAGGCTGTTAAGAGTAAATAGAAGTTGGATTTGTCATTGGAAACCGTATAAACTGAACAGGATAAGACTTTGGAAATCGAAACATAGCCTGGAAGGACGCAGCCGCATTTTTTCACTTTTATCAATTTGAACTGATTCTTTGCATTCATGAGTGAAAAAAACCCTCTCAGTTTGTCTGTTAATATCTTTTTGTTCTTATTATCGCTCTATTTAAAATCTCTGTGTCTGTGTGCCTAGTACATTTCAAGCTACCAAGAGTATTTGTTTGCTTGTCAGCTTTCGTAAACCCAATTTGAATCTAGAGGTCCTAAACGAATATTACTGGCTTCCTGCCGAGGTAAAATCATATTCGAAGCACCGGGGAAAATTCATAGCCTCGATTGTGTTTTTAATCCGGTATAAATTATGAAAGCACATGTGTACTTCTTTCATGAAACAAATAAACAATCAAGAGCATTTAATTACTTCAACAAGCTACTCAGTAGAATAATAATAATAATGGCTTAAAACTTTTCCAAGTTTTAAGACATTATTATTATTATTCAATTTTCTTTTTGGTATTAAATAGGGAATTACTTTTAAAACGATACTTTACATTATCTGTATTATTGCATAACAGTTTTTAGTAAGTTAGTTTTTAATACTTGTATTGTAAAGCGCTATGGGACTTTAGGGAATAGCGCTACATAAATCGATTATTATTATTATGTATTAGTTCTTATTTATGCGGCCGTTGATAAACAAACTCATAACGGTTAAGCAAACTCGTAAGGTTTTCTCAACTGACAATTTGCTGTTTTTAATTGCCATGCCAGTGGCACTCGATCTCTTCAGCAATCAACATTTTTGGTTCGAAGCTATATATGCTAAAATAAGGTAGCCTGGCATAGTTGTTTTGTTAGCACAAGTATAACACAGGTAGCCCGAAAATAAGAGAGGACATATTTTTGCACTTATTGTTACTTAAGTCTTAACTTAACTTTAAGCCTTCATCATTTATCTATTTAATTTTTTTATGACTTGCATATTCACTGTATGTGTACTATGTGTTAATATATTTATATGTATATATGTAATTCTTGAGAAGTCAATCCTTGCGGCAGAGTGCTCGATGCAATAGAATTGCAGAGCGTGTATACATATAGGAAGACGAATCAAACACACATAACTTTCTGTAACACTGTGTTTCACGCTTACGCGATCATCAGACAGGTATGTTTAATGAAGAATATACCGTTCCTAAACACTATATACGGGTAGCTAATTATAATTTCTATAGATTATGTCTTCTATTGTGTTTACATTCCTAAGGGGGCCGGGTTCTATAATTTTTAAAGCGGCTGGCTTTCATTGCAGTTTACATGAATTGTTAAATTACCATTTCTATGGCGATTGGTTTCTATTATTTGCACGATAACAAAGGCTAGTTTCTGTAATTCTAAGTTCTATTTACATGGAATGTTTGCTAAATAATATTTGTTCTCATGTCGGCATTTAGAGATTTATTTAGTTCAGTTCTCTTGTTTAAGTTCGTAGTTTTATCGGCTCTAAGAATGTGGAGTTTTTCTGTCAGACAGAGGAGGCATCGTTTTGTTGCGTTGTTATATGCGCTTGCTCGTGCGATGATGGTCCAGTCGATTCTGTAGTTAGCGTTGTTGTCCTTTAATTTCCAGATGTGCTTGGATAGCTCGGTGCTGTTGGTGTATTTTCTATTACGAAATGTTGATTTGTGTTGCGTGAAGCGTTGCTTGAATGTGCCTTCCGTCAGTCCAATGTAGTTCTTTGCAGTCTGGTTGTTGTCGGTAGTAACGGTGGCTTTGTAGATGACGTTAGTGGTTAGGCATTTATTGTCGAGCGGGCATTCGTTTTTCTTTCTGCAGTTATAGCTGCATGCCTAATATGAGCACCATAATTAGCAACCATAACAAGTCCATCCTCGACACTAACAACACCACGCCCCAAGATGAATGCAACTGCAGAAAGAAAAACGAATGCCCGCTCGACAATAAATGCCTAACCACTAACGTCATCTACAAAGCCACCGTTACTACCGACAACAACCAGACTGCAAAGAACTACATTGGACTGACGGAAGGCACATTCAAGCAACGCTTCACGCAACGCAAATCAACATTTCGTAATAGAAAATACACCAACAGCACCGAGCTATCCAAGCACATCTGGAAATTAAAGGACAACAACGCTAACTACAGAATCGACTGGACCATCATCGCACGAGCAAGCGCATATAACAACGCAACAAAACGATGCCTCCTCTGTCTGACAGAAAAACTCCACATTCTTAGAGCCGATAAAACTACGAACTTAAACAAGAGAACTGAACTAAATAAATCTCTAAATGCCGACATGAGAACAAATATTATTTAGCAAACATTCCATGTAAATAGAACTTAGAATTACAGAAACTAGCCTTTGTTATCGTGCAAATAATAGAAACCAATCGCCATAGAAATGGTAATTTAACAATTCATGTAAACTGCAATGAAAGCCAGCCGCTTTAAAAATTATAGAACCCGGCCCCCTTAGGAATGTAAACACAATAGAAGACATAATCTATAGAAATTATAATTAGCTACCCGTATATAGTGTTTAGGAACGGTATATTCTTCATTAAACATACCTGTCTGATGATCGCGTAAGCGTGAAACACAGTGTTACAGAAAGTTATGTGTGTTTGATTCGTCTTCCTATATGTATGTATATATGTATATATTTATTATGTTTATTATATTTTATTCCAATAATTTTAATTAGTCTCTTTCTTTCCTTGTATATTCACTTTGTAACTCTGTAATCATAAGTCTACATACTGTTTTTGTTCTATTAGATTTGAAATCAGTCTCTATTGTTCTTAAGTTCTATACATGTATGTAACCAAATCTACTTGCTATCCAAACACGTTGCATGGCACTACCCAACACACGCTATGACGTAGCTAGCGTCTAATACGCATGCTCACATCTTATTACCGGTAGAGTGGCAACCATGTACAGCTGTTTCGTCCTTGTTAGGACTCATCAGCATAGCATAGCCCCCAAGACCATTTACGGCAGTCAACTCAAAAGCTTCTGCTCCTTTGACTGCGGGCCGTTACTTGTTAAATAATTTTTATTTTTCTTGTAAACTATCCTACTATAACGATTGCTTAATTTGACACTTAATTTGTAATTCTTTGTTAAACAGTGTAAAATAAAAACTGAATTGAATTGTAAAACGAAAATAGATAATCTCAGAATTTTTTGGTTGTAAAAAAATCCTACCAGCAGACATTAGCTATGTGCATACTACCTAATAGCGATGTGACTGTACGTGGGTACTTCTGCAAACAAATATTTTTAATGACCACAATATCAGACTAATCAAAACATTGCTCACCTGTAACGATTCATGGGCACACAACGGGGTCACAGGTAGTAACGCAATCGGCTGCTTTTGCAGCTTCACGCGGCATTTACACAGGTAACCCGAAAAACTAAGACGATAACCGGGAATTTGTTTTTATTGTAAATGTTGGTTAATTAAATGATGAAACGCTTGCTGGTGTACTCGTGTTCGCTCGTGTTGAGTTTTAGATCAGATCCTCGTAGTATTTTGATGCAATTTGTTTTGGACTAGTACCGCACTGATACACAGGTAACCCGAAACAATTAAGACGATAAAACAATTATTATTTTTTATTATAATATTTTTTTGTTAATTAATTTATGAACCGTTGTGCACTCGTGTTCACTCGTGTCCTGATTCATGTGGAATTTTAGATCAGATGATCATAGTATTTGGATCCGAGTATTTTTGGGCTACCTGTGTTATCCTAGGGTATATGTAGTAATGATAGGAAATCATGTTTGCCGCGTAGCACTAGTAAGTGGAAAGGATGTGATGTAAAGTCACGAGGTAAGCTGTAGTGCTAAGTGTGCATGCCCTACGAGGGAAAGAGAAAAAATCTCTGACCCAAGTGGGACTCGAACCCAACGACCTCCAGGTTACATGTCTGGCGCTCTACTGAGCTATCAAGTCAGATGAGAGCAATCATGGGTATTGGTGCATTTTATGGGGTCACGGCGTTTATATATGTATATGTAGTTATGATAGGAAATCATGTTTGCCGCGTAGCACTAGTAAGTGTAAGGGATGTGATGTAAAGTCACGTGGTAAGCTGTAGTGCTAAGTGTGCACTACAGCTTGGAGGTCGTTGGGTTCGAGTTCCACTTGGGTCAGAGATTTTTTCTCTTTCCCTCGTAGGGCGTGCACACTTAGCACTACAGCTTACCACGTGACTTTCCATCACATCCTTTACACTTACTAGTGCTACGCGGCAAACAAGATTTCCTATCATAACTACATGTACCGTATAATCGCCGTGACACCATAAAACGAACCAATACCCACGATTGCTCTCATCTGCCGTCAAAGTCCGAAGTACTAGCGCCCGTCGATGTCTGTACTTGTCCCTGGTTAGGTCGAACCTTGCCTATGCCTCACAAGTATGGAGCCCACAAACTGTCGATCTGATGCAGGACATAGAAAGAACACAAAGGAGGGCTACTAAGTTTATTCTCCTATTGCCCTTCCAAACAGACATCTCCTACAAATCTAGACTCTTAACTCTAAAGCTTTTACCTTTATGTTACTGGTATGAATACCTTGACCTCATCTTCTTGTATAAGGCAAAACACGGTTTAGTAACCTTAGCTCCAGATGTTTTGCCAAAGCTTGTAAACAGGGTGAATTTAAGCATCTCTCTACGTTCGATGGATAACTCACTTAATCTTATTACTTATCAGATTCCTAATGTCAAGACCCTGTGTTACCAAAATAGTTATTTTATAAGAGCTTCCCGAACTTGGAATACACTTCCACACGAACTGCGTAAATCAGATATCTCTTTACCTAAGTTTAGATCATTACTATTTAAATATTACGTGTCTGCCATCACTTCTGTATTTGACATCGAGAACCCTAGGTCTTGGAAGTCTGTATGTCTGAAATGTCACCAGGCAAGACAGTTAACCGCACCTCTCAAATGCTGCTTTTAGGTTGAAATAGGTATTGTAATTAGATCATTTATTGTAATTTTATTTTTCATAGGAAACCAACGTAATTGGCTAACGCTGTGTTGGTTCTCCTGGCCTCTATGTTTTGTTTGTTGTATATTTTACTTTATTCTATTTTGTATCTTCTATTATGGCCGAAGTAAGTAAATAAAATAAATAAATAGCTCAGTTGGTAGAGCGCCAGACATGTAACCTGGAGGTCGTTGGGTTCGAGTCCCACTTGGGTCAGATATTTTTTCTCTTTCCCTCGTAGGGCGTGCACACTTAGCACTACAGCTTACCACGTGACTTTACATCACATCCTTTATCCTAGGGTAGCCTGGCTTACATGAAGTCACTCGTGTTCTGACTCGTGTGGAGTTTTATATGAAATCGACTGTGTGTACGTACTTTCGCATCTGATTGTGCGTTGTAATGTGCCAAACACGCAGGTATACGAGATCATCCGCGTTACAAAAGATACGCCGGAGTTTAAGCTGCGTGCAGCTTCTTGTTACTAAGAGGATTTCAAATGAAAGTGTATTTCATCTTCAATCTCATTGGGAACACAGGGCACCATCAGAACTCCGAAGAAAGGTAGTCCAAAATAAAAAATGAAAATCCTGGAACGCAAAATATCAAAGAAAATAACCTGCCCTGCACAACCAAGGGGCCAAAAAAATGTGCATCTTGAGGAAGTCCTACCTCCCCCATCCACATTTGTAATGGTGCTTCCCTTGGACACTGAAAACATTTTTTTTATGGGAGTACCCCTTCCTCCATAAAGGTGGGACATACTAGGGGACATGCAAAACGTCTCCTGGTGTGTGCTCACCTTAAAAGAGTGTCTGGCTGCATTGATGTATATATATAATAGTGGCCCGAGTGAAAGCCCAGATGGGCTCTTGTTTCAAATAGTTTTGACGTTGCATGGTTGACCCTGTTCACTCAGCATCACTCTTGGCATTGTATGTGGGTGCTCTCGGTGCACGATGTACATGCATCGTCACACGTAATTACACAGCTGCTGACTACGTGATGTAATCCAACCCTTGTTTGCTAGCAAATGATATAATGTTATGTTCTAGATGTTCAGATAGTTCCAATCAGTTTGAACTTAAATATTTAAATATTTCTGTTTTGAAAAAAAATAACGCTTTTCCTTCACCGGCCTAGCCTTGTTAATATTTGAGTTGAAGCGTGTCTGTGTGTGACAACCAAACATCTTATAACTTATGGGTACTGACGTATAATTGTAAGATTTTTCTAGATGTTTAGATGCCATCATTCGACAACAACAACAATTTATTATGAAAAACATTTACAAAGAACTAAGATACTTGCCAACCCGCAAATTAGCAAAAACAATACTATTCGAGGCGGGGGCAGGTGAAAGATAACTAATTAAATAATAATAAGAAAACTAACTATCAGAAGCTTATCCGCTGCATAGTAGAAATACTAAGTTACTTCAAAACTAATTAAAGGTATAAAACCGCTTTCTCTGCGCCAAACCCACCCAGTGACCAAGTGACCTTCTAAAACCTGCTCGTATCGTCTTTCAGTCAAAACAAAACAGATTTGATAAGAACTGGCGCTCAAAGCCGATTTTTGCATTGTGGTTTAGTCACTGGCGATAAGACACCAGAATGTTGACGATCACTGTTCTTATCACTTTGGCGGGCTGTTGCTTTGCTCAAGATCTCAACCTCGATCTTGGAGAAGTCGTATATACTCCAAACACAAACCTCCTTGGCGATGTACCAAAAGGAATTGTAGTGTTCAAGCCTTTTGATGCCAAGACGTGCTTCCAAATAGTTCCTGTAAATGTGACGAACAAGTATGATAACTATTTCAGGGAGACAGCTGCCTTCTACAAATCCATCTCAGTTGATACTAGTATGTCAGCATCGATGCAGTCCGATTTTACTATGGGAATCACACTAGATGCCACGACAAAGTCTATCAGTTCCAGCAAACGTACAGTGACGGGGAACACATTGAACCTGGCTGCAAAGTCTTTCAAACAAGTGCTCAAATCAGAATGCCTACTCTATGGAGAATTGGATGACCGGTTCGTTAATGCTTTCCTGAAGCTGAATAACACCATCAATACTCCCTGGCTGCCCGAGGCCTGGCGACCATTCGAGATATTCCTTAAATCCTACGGCTCGCACATTGTTACTCAGATCAGCTATGGCTCTAGTATCAACCAGTACTCTTTTGCCGAAACATCTTCACAGTACAACCAACGAGATTTTTCCGTAAAAAGCTGCGTTTCGTTGGCTGGTCCAGGGCCTGTGAAAAGTATGAATTTGTCGATCTGTTCGAACGTTACTGATGAAGAGATATCCACCGTCAACAAAATGGACATGACCGAGTCTCTCACAATAAGAGGGGGTACGCCAGAAACTCGCAATCAGCTACTTTTTGAACGTTCTTACGAACTCATGACCAAATTTATGAATGAAGGCTACACGGACCCGGCCGCAATCCAGTTCAAGCTGAAACCAATCTGGGAGATCTTGCAATCAAAGTTCTCGGACAGTGATCACCTCAGGAAAGCTATAAACCTGGAGTATTACTACACTGGTTATTTAAACTTTGGCTGTTCCTACCAACCTATTGGTGGATTTCCGCCGAAGGTGGAGGTCCAAAAGTTTGACTTGGCGCCACATTCCTCGGTAGAATACCCAGAATACGAATGGCGTTCCAAATACAAATGGGTTATTCCAATATGATATATTTGGCACAATTTAGACATTAATTGCCATTTCCTCCCAACTTTCTATATAAAAAGTGGAACACATTCGTTATTTTTATTTAATTCTTGACAGCTAACAAAACTTTGGGAAAAATATAATAATAAATACCTATTTTGTTATCAAACTACAAAAAAAAAAACGATGGAAACTATCATAAGATTGAATCCTTAATGTTCCATAAGAAAACAATTTTAGGAAAATGGAAAAGAAAACGAATTAACAGCTGTTATTTGCATAAACCGTGAGAAACAAGTCATGTAAAATTTAATGAACTTATGATGAATCCTTCTAACGACAATATTTGCATGGCAAAATATTGAACATATTACATTTTGCAATACAGGAATAATAATGATACATTTACAAGACTTTGACACGTTTTAAAATGAAAGTATTTTATTCTCTTGTTGAATCAGACATGATTCTGAAGACAAAATGTAAAACTGCAGCAGAAATTTCTGCTGCAACCACAAGGGCAAATGTTAAACTGCAGCAGAAATTTCTCCTGCAACCACAAAGCCAAATGTAAAACTGCAGCAGCAATTTCTGCTGCAACCACAAGGCCAAATTAAAGGTAAACTGACTGCAGCATAAATTTCTGCTGCAACCACAAGGGCAAATAGAAAACTGCAGCAGCAACTACAAGACTAAATAGAAAACTGCAGCAGAAATTTCTGCTGCAACCACAAAGCCAAATGTAAAACTGCAGCAGAAACAACAAGACCAAAGGTAAAACAGCAGCAGAAATTTCTGCTGCAACCACAAGACCAAACTAAGGTAAAACTGAAGCAGAAATTTCTGCTCCAACCAGAACGCCAAAGGTAAAACTGCAGCAGAAATTTATGCTGCAACCACAATGCCAAATGTGAAACTGCAGCAGAAATTTCTGCTGCAACCACAAAGCCAAATGTAAAACTGCACCAGAAACCACAAGGCCAAAGGTAAAACTGCAGCAGAAATTTCTGCTGCAACCACAAGGGCAAATAGAAAACTGCAGCAGCAACCACAAGACTAAATAGAAAACTGCAGCAGAAACCACAAGACCAAAGGTAAAACTGCAGCAGAAACCACAAAGCCAAAGGTAAAAGTGCAGCAGAAATTTCTGCTGCAACGTTCCACAAGACCAAATGTAAAACTGCAGCAGAAATTTCTGCTGCAACCACAACTCAGAGCCGAAATGTAAAACTGCAACAGAAATTTCTGCTGCAACCACAAGACGGAATGTAAAACTGCAGCAGAAATTTCTGCTGCAACCACAAGACCAAATGTAAAACTGCAGCAGAAATTTCTGCTGCAACCACAAGACCAAATGTAAAACTTCAGCAGAAATTTATGCTGCAACCACGACTGAGCCGACATGTAGAACTGCACCCGGCCTGATTAATCGATATTTCCGATAATCGATGCTAATCGATATTGATCAATACTAATCGATATTAATCAATCGATTAATATTGGAAATCGATGATTAATCGATGACCAAGGCCGTTGTGACCTTTTATCGATTAGTAATCGATCATCGATTATCATCGATCTTTAATATCGATTAATATCGATTAACATAAAGCCGATGGAAAGCAAATAGATAGAGTCGTTTTCGTATATGAGTGGGAAACTTGAGTATGACTTGATACCGCTATGATACGACAGGAATTTCGAATGTTTTTATCAAAACTACGGTTCAGATACGATACGACGAGGCAAGTCATACGAAAATGACTCAGACATCATCATAAAGATATAATAAAGTATTCATTATAACCGTACAAAAATTTGTTACCGTTTCATCTCATGTTGTATCAGGAGTGCTTTCGAAAAAAAAACCGATATCAATCGATGTCAATCGATACTAATCGATGTAATTAGTGGCCCAACTTCGTGTGACTATCGATTAATCATCGATTAACCGATACTAATCGATATTAATCAGCTAATTTCATCGATTAATATCGATTTATCGATTAGTTTTCGATCATCGATCGTCATCGATTAATCAGGCCGGGAACTGCAGCAGAAATTTCTGCTGCAACCACCAGGCCAAAATTATGTAAAACGCAACGTTCCACAAGACCAAATGTAAAACTGCAGCAGAAATTTCTGCTGCAACCACAATTAACTGAGCCGAAATGAAACTACAGCAGAAATGTAACCTTTTATTAACTCTTTGCCTCCTCCGCAGGCAACTCCTAATTATATTCGATAATGTTCCCTCTCGGCGTCGCCGCTCGTCGGATCCTTAGCCGGAAGGCTTCGTCGGTTACCGGATCTAAAAATTATTAAGAGTTGCCTGCGGAGGAGGTCTATAGGTTACTTTATTTTATCAACTTTTCACATTCCACATCATTTAAATCACAATGCTGCTATGCACCACATTGGCGCGAAGACAATGTGTTTGTGTGGCAGGTTGTATTTAGATTATTGTTGTCCTTGTGGCTTAGTACAGAAAGTCTTAACGATTTTGGAAGGTTTTGTGTTGGCTTAGATTTGCTGTATTAAGCCATTTGGACGACAATACACATCAGTGGAGCAAATTTATATTTACTTCGTGTTCAAATATGCATCTTCTTTGCGATATTTCGCAACACTTCGACCTCCCGGTAATTCTCATATACCTCAGTATTATTAAATACAAACGGCCACATAAACACAACCGCCAACTTCTAAACAACAGACATTTCTGCGCACTCACAACACCGAAGTATTCATTTGCAGTTAATAAGATGAATGGGAATATTTACTGACTTTAAGCTGTGGTCGATCCTTTAGTATACGTTAAATAGGCGCGAAGCTAATGTAGTAACGGCCGGGAATAATAGAGAGTATAGACAATTATTAAACATATGGTCTCTCAATTGGCATACAAATGCACACCTTTTGGACATATTCTACCCGAAGAAAGATCTCCCTTTGATCTTGATGAATCTACTTCTTGCTCAGTGTTGTTATAATGCTTCAAACTCATGAAACTGTTCGGCTTCACTGACGGTTACTGTTTTGTTTAATTCAAGTTCCTTTGAGTTAAATCTGCTCAGTGCTTCAGTACCATTGGATGCGTGATTCACCGGCCGGCAGAATTTGTAGTAGATACAGCTATGCAGACTTAAAGCGATCGTCTGATACTTTTCTATACGTACCTCTAGATTTGAAGCGGCATAAGATACTCAGTCATGATCACGTTCATGTAGTTGGCTGGAGTCCCATAGTCGGATCGGAGATCAGCAGGGGAGTCATGCTCTCAAGCCACTGCAGAAACTTCATTCGCCGAAATAATTTTTCGCGTTCTTGTTCTCTGGTCATCTGATAACTATTAGTTTCGGATGGACAGGATTTGGGGGATTTACTATGAGAATAGAGATGCTTCGGCAGTCTTGAATACAATTTGAATATTCAGAGCTAATCCAAGGCTAACACCTAAATGTGAAATTGAAAACACCTTCACCAGCGGGATATTCAATTCATGTTTGTAATACAAACATGAATTGAATATCCCGCTGATGCGAAGTGTCAACTTTAACCAATCGGATCACAGACTGGTACAATTGAAAGCGCGTGAAATTAGAACACTGGCAAAGACCGATTAACCGTCACTAAAGTTTTAGTTGCACGGCGGCATTTTCTGATCGCCATTCGTTTCTCTTGCAAGCCTTGTTCTTAGTAGGAATCTTCAAATTGCACGCACATTGAAGGTAAGTAGACTTTGCTCTATTAATGTGAAAAAGATAATTGATAATACATTCAGATACTTAACTTGGAGGAAAGCGTGTCATTTAGGTCAAAATTACTTTCACTGTACCGGGGTGTGTGAGCTGTACCTCGACCGTATCGAAGCAAAAACAATTGAAGTCTGGTCGACGACATATTTCAGAACCGATATTTTCTTTATGATCAGTCCATTAAAGTATATTGGGCTCCGTATATTGTAGTATTATTGTGTTTCTGAAATAGAAAGTCAATCGATATATATATACTGAGAAGGTTTCCTTTCAGCACGGTTTCAACGATTTAATTAATTTATGATTAGAACAAATTTGCAACGAATCCACCGGTATTACAATGTATTACCGTTCCATGCATCCGCTATTTTGTGAAGCGAGTCTCGGAATCGGGCGTTGAGAAATTTGGGTTTTCTCTCTTCTCTCCTCGGCGCCCGCGGCTAGGTAGTGGATTAATTCAATCATCCTTATTCTTCCGCCATCAATAATTGAAAACATATCAGGACATAGTGACCGGTCAGCTTGCTCGCCGAAAAGTTTGCAAAGTTTTAACATTTTGTGTAAAAAGTAGATATGTTGGGGGAGAGGGAGGCTGGGGAAAGCACGCCGGAACGACGAACGGCTTGTATTTATAAGAAGAAGCCTTAAGCTCTCAGGAAAAATAAACGGGTAATTATAAGTGATCGATCATCAGATCTGAGATACAAACACCCCTTGTCTAGAAACAGCCAAAAAGTTAACTTTAATACTTGCGAAATGCCTCTTGCCCTTTTAATTATGCGAATCATAGAAAAGAATCGAACCTACATCATGCCAGTATAAATAAGCGGCAGGCCAAGCGCAAATTACCTCAGGGTCAAAGATTGTGCTTGACATGATCATGACTAGCGACTGGACAGCCCCTCCCAGAGATGTTTGACGCCATTTGGAATGCAGCGTACGATCGGCGCATTTGCCTTTGCCGGTGGAAATGAAACTGATCTGGTTTATTTGAATACAATATATCCTAGCAGTCTAGCAATAACGTGGTAGTTGATGGTATTTGATGCGAGAGTCTTGAGTGATTGTTAAGAATATTGATCTTCATCTTCAAAACTGCGCGCTTAATATATCAGGCGGACTGACCCATTCCAATTCATGAAAGTCCCGCTTCCGGAGAAATTACTAGTTGACGTTTTTAAGGATCCAATTGCCCACGTTTCAGTCGTACTCATTTCGAGATTCTGATTCTACCAACTTTCTAAAATCTCGATTTACGTGTATCGTAAAGGCTGTGAAAATTACGATGCCAAACCTAGTTAAAAAGTGCGGTATACAAAAGAGTAAAATTTGCATGTGTGAAATTGACACTTAATGACCAGGATTTAGTTTAGGAAGCCGACTGGAATTTTCAAAGTGTGGCCAGACAATGCTGCCATTGTGATATTATTTCTGTATCATGGCATCTGACAGCTATACACCTATTGTTTATTTATCTCGACTTAAGCCTGAGTCTCGAACTTCAGTCGTTTTTGCAGCAGCTGTTGTCATCAAACTTGCGGGAGACGGAAATTCTTCTTTAACCGCTCTAAGAAGTAGATTTTTTTGCTGAAAATCGGAAAAGCAGATTTTTTTTTTTTTTAAATTAGTATTTACATTCATGTCACAAAATGTTAAGATTCTTTTGAAACGTATGTTTTTATCACCATTTGTTTACGAATCTTGCAGATTACAGCATTTAGAGTCATCTTGCTGCTCACTGAACTGCCATAATAATAAAATGAATTATTTAGTCTACTATATAGTGGTGCAATTAATGTGTTCTCTCCCTTAGTTCTTTTTTCGTTTGTTTTCTTAAGAAAGGCAACAATTTATGTTGGTTTGAGAAATGAGTAAAAGTGGCCAATTAGGGATTGTTCGAGTGATTAAAACATTATGTTGGATTATTTGTAGCTGGAAGCCTTGAAACTTATGATGGAGATGAACTCCTGCCAGATGATGATTATGAACATATACTGATGATCGACCAATGCATGGATGAAGAATTCAGTGATGCATGAGAATGACATTCTCAATTATGATGATGATAGTGGTGGTGGCCACTGCAGTCCATGCATGACCACAATGTAAAAGTACATTTAAACAAAAATTCCAAACACATTCTGTTTTATGCAAACAATTATATATCTATCATAGATTTAGAAGGGAATGACATTAAATATTAATGGACAATGCATATATTTCGTGTGTGCGATATATATCGGATAAAATTAAAAGTATTAAGATTATACATGTAGATGCACATACCTGTATATACGATTCATTGGTATATACCACGCCAGTGAATATCACTTTTCGCGCGCTCTGATTGCCTATACTCAAACAGTGAATATGATTTTATATTCACCTCCGAGCAAAGCAGCGATCATCTCGCGCGAGTTTTTGTCCATTTGACAGAAAATAAAATAACTATTTGGTGCTGGCTATTCACCTGGAGTGTGGTATATACTAAAACAATTATTCACCTCGGTGTTGGTGACTAGTGGTAGATATTTACCTCGCCGAAGCGGCTCGGTAAATATCCACCACTACTCACCTCCACTTCGGTGAATAATTGTTAAATATTCGGTTGGTAGTTGTTTACTGGCACAAACAGTTTAAGTCTCCTTTCGATACTTAGTGTATCGATCTAAACATAGTTTGTTCGTAATTTTTAAGTACTTGCTCTCAGATTCTAACATCCGACATGTGAATGAAGCGCAGTTCCACGCTGTTTATGCTGATACATGGATGTCAAATAAAGTCATACCTACAAAAAGAATGGTTCTGAAAATTATTAGATTTCAACGTATATGCACTTCCTTTCATTCGACTTGAAGCAAATAATGCATTTATAGGTACATCAGAATGTTTGCTTCAGTTTTACACTTGGTCTTGTGGTTGCAGCAGAAATTTCTGCTGCAGTTTTTCACTTGCCTTGTGGTTGCAGCAGAAATTTCTGCTGCAGTGTGACATTTCGGCTCAGTTGCATGTGGTGGCAGCAGAAATTTCTACTGCAGTTTTCCCTTTGGTCTTGTGGTTTCTGTTGCAGTTTTACATTTGGCTTTGTGGTTGCAGCAGAAATTTCTGCTGCAGTTTTACTTTTGGCCTTGTGGTTGCAGCAGAAATTTCTGCAGCAGTTTTCTCTTTGGTCTTGTGGTTTCTGCTGCAGTTTTACCTTTGGCCTTGTGGTTGCAGCAGAAATTTCTGCTGCAGTTTTACATTTGTCCTTGTGGTTGCAGCAGAAATTTCTGCTGCAGTTTTACATTTCGTCTTGTGGTTTCTGCTGCAGTTTTACATTTGGCTTTGTGGTTGCAGCAGAAATTTCTGCTGCAGTTTTACATTTGGCTTTGTGGATGCAGCAGAAATTTCTGCTGCAGTTTGACATTTGGCTTTGTGGTTGCAGCAGAAATTTCTGCTGCAGTTTTACCTTTAGCTTTGTGGTTGCAGCAGAAATTTCTGCTGCAGTTTTACCTTTGGTCTTGTGGTTTCTGCTGCAGTTTTACATTTGGCCTTGTGGTTGCAGCATAAATTTCTGCTGCAGTTTTTCACTTGCCTTGTGCTTGCATTACATGTTTTTTTTGTGTTTACAGCCGAAGGTCGTCAATGTTTGTGCATTTTGATGGCATGACGCATTTTAGGCCTCTTTTAAAATATTTTAACATTTCATTATTTCACTTGGTAAGATTTAACATGATTCCTTTGATTTTGCCATTTATTATTCCTGTATATCTCCTTTTGCAAATTTCATCTATAAACTCCTGTATTGTTCGGAAAATCACAGCTTTGGAATATCCCATCTGTGTTTGGAACGTGTTGCTTGCTCCCCTGGGTTGTCACTCGTGGAAAGACGACTGCCATTATCATGTTGGTGTGTGGTGCCACTGCGCCGGTCCAACGTGCATTCGTTACTCTGTAAAAACTCTGGACACTGGTGTCAGAAGATCAACGGCCGCTCCTTACTATGGCAGTGGCTGGGGCTGGAATGGTTGCGACTGGCAGGTCTGGGGATCAGTCTGTAGGTGTAACCACGAGCGCAAGGAAAGGATGGTCATTTGGTCAGGATCCAGCAAGTCAGCCCTGTACGCCAGCAGTGACGCTGCACGGAGAAGCTGCAGTGGGGTGCCGCCCAGGAGAGAGGTCGAGAACGAAAGAAAGATCAAGAAGGAGCTGTAAGCCTTTCAAAGTGGACATTGACCGCGCTTTTGAACCAATGGACGATGATACTTGACTGTCAAAGTGATCTAGTTGTTTAATCTGCTATTCTGGACTAACAGTTTTAGTCTTTCCGAATTTATATAGATGGTTATTTTCTGACTTTCATGTTTTATTCATGTGATCGATTTGGAACGATGAACCTTTTTCAATGAACCTATAGATAGCAATGAAGGTAGTATTGTCTGAGTGTTTGTTAGCGTGTCTTTGAAATGATTTATCACTGATTGCACCACTAAGGTACATTTAGTATAGTTTAATGAAACAACTGGTGACCGTTTTCGAGGTTACTTTCATCAGTGATGTGTTTTTGAAATGTTTAAGTGCTTAGAAACAAATATCTCACTATTATATCACGGCACAGTGTAATTTTAGCAAAAAATCAGTGTTCATCACAATAAAATTCAGTTAAAAAACTACCGTCTCATTTTAACACAACCTCGAACATAAAATCCACACATTTTACTATATTTTCAGCATTGGAGAGCAAGTCCTTTTGTGTTGTCATTCTGTGAAAAAGTGTGTAATTTGTAAATTGTAAATTGACATCACTCACATGGGAAAACCTTGGCTTATTACAATTAGTCTCTCAGTAAATGACAATTTAAAATGATCGCGAATAGGAAATAAACAGAAACTCAGTCAATTTTTCCCCTGGCTTTCCGCGATCTTTACACGGAGTCAATATAATAAGCACAGTTTTTGTTGGATAAATTATTTCTCAATTTATTTTTCGCACATTTGTTTTACAAGATCAAAATGATACCTATTCTTAAAACACCTACACCCACTCAGTGAACGATGTGACTTGTATAAGTGTAAGTGCATTGTTTGCGGTTCATTATACGCATATAAAATAAGCTAGTGCTGTGTACATCTGTTTTGGTAGGCGTCTGATAGCCAGTCAAACTTCACTAGATGTTCAACCGGATAATTGAAGATATCTATCTTTGATGACTGAGACTGGTGGTCAGTTTTATTTCAACTGGGCTTTGGAGGGTGGAATAACGTTTACACAACTCCAAAGCAGTATATTCTTGTGACCCAATTGTTTTTGCATTTTAGATTAGCTCCTATAATTATTCTGATTAGCCAATACTTTACTTTAGTTATTCTATAAACTTTATTTTATGCGGTATTCTCTGCCCACCCCCCGTGGCATTTGTGGCCATGGACATTTGACATTATTGAATCAGAGCATTGCAAATTAGTGCCCCACCGTGGGTCAGCTAAGCTGTACAATTGCCCCACCGTGAGGCTTTGGAACGAGTGCAAATATCTTATAAGCATTGATGTAAAATTCGCTATGTTGACCGCTGTCTTTGACCAATTCCCCGTCTCCAACTTTTCTCTGCTGGCAAATGCCTTACCCCGCGGGACAGAAACTCAGTCAAATGCCCCACGTATGCCTAGGGAATGGGCAATTTTAGTTATTGTCTTGCCGTACTTCTTACCCATTCACACGAAATCTGCTCTATCTAAAACCGAACTGAAAGCTTTTCTCCGCCACACCCAAACCTATCAACAGTAAGGGAAGCGTACACGTGCGTGTGTTTGGCAATAGCATCTGGTACGTGTTGGCAGTGGCATGTCCATCATTCTGAACTAGGCTTTAAATCTGATTTCTGTTGTTGAGAAAACTAAAGCTTTTCTCCGCCGCCACACCCAAACCTATGCTGGCACTCCGGCAGTGGTATGTCCATCATTCTGAACTAATCTTTAAATCAGATTTCTGTTGTGAAGAAACTAAAGCTTTTCTCCTCGCCTAACCCTTTACAACCAAACAATGGTGATACGTGCCGACAGTGGATATTTTTATTGGATGTATAGATATCTACCTTCCATCATTCTGAACTTAATTTTAAATATTTATATTGTTAAAAAAAAAAAACATTCTAGATCTCTTCACTTCTCTATGGTGCGTGCCGGCAGCGTCTATATATTTTTACTAGAGGTCAATATACTTGTATGTGTTAATATCTATATAATGTACCAGAAAATAACCCGTCGCGTAGTGCCGAAATTCAATACAATAAACAGGGTGACATCTGTGTACATTGAAAAAACAGGGTGTGTATGTATGTATTCTACAATCGGCACTATTTACTGAACTGATGAAGGTGTGAAAGTGGCCCAAGATATAGGTGACAACTAGTTGTAAGCCGTATATGACAACTTGTTCCCGTGGTAAAGAGAAGCCGAGTTTCGTACAAACGTGAGTTGAAACGTTTTCTACATAAAATAGGTATTTACTGACTGAGTGGGAGGCCCGGAAAATATTTGGGACGAGATCACGCACGGACCGAGCGCAAACTGATACAAATTAAATCCTTTCTCGGTCGGCCTGACCTAACTCAGTCAATAAGCTGTTTATCATATGACTACTTAGTTTGTTTTTATAATGACAAAACAACGAGCATGAAATCGACCAGGGACGGACGGCTTTTCTGACCCTATTACGTGACACGTACGGCCCCATCACGTGACTTTTGTAAATGGTTCTGAAAGGAAAGCGCGCGCGCGGCCGTATGGGTAATATGATAATAAACTTTATTAAGAGTCCGCTTCGTCTGCATACGAGACTCCAAAGAGATATTTCTTCATAGTCCGATCGATTCTAACCGCGTGAACTGGTCCAATTAAATTGTTTTGAAGATACGTCTGGACCAGTTGATTTGATCCATGCACGGCGTTGCGATTTATTTTTTGAAGGCAGTGTTAAGTTCCTCCTCGTTTTCATATTGACCAGGGATGTTTTATCGATGAAATATATTTGAGTTAATTACGTTGTGTGGGTTCCTAGCTGAACTGTTATACAACATGATTAGCTTCTGTGTATCAGTTTAAGTTGATCTGCGGAGTGAGTACTAGTTTTAAAGGTGAATGTTTTTGAGGTTTCTCTTTCCTAATCGGCAAACAGGGAAATCCTCTCCCCATTCCTCCCTCCCCTCCCCACACCGCTTCAAAACATCACGCGCGTTCGCTCTTGTTGAACCCAAACCTAACGAAAACAGAGGCAATCACCCATGTTTCTAATTTTAAAGGGAACCTCGGCTGAAAAACAATGTTTGTCCTCAAGTGTTTGTTAGGCATGCTCGCGGACTCGCTCGTTCGCGATATGATACGAAAACCTCGTGAATAAAAACAATATCAAGCTCTTAACATGTCATAATTTGTTTATTATACATTTAAAGTGAATACAATAACACAAAATTAAGCAATAGTAAAGTGAAGTGATATCGTATCACTTTAATGATATGGTTTTTATTCACGGCTTTATCACACGGATATCAACCCCAAATGTGTAATAATATTGTTTATTACACATTTGGGGTTGATATCCGTGTGATAAAGCCGTGAATAAAAACCACATGATATCACACTAACTATGTAAGATACGTGCAAATTCACGTATCTTACATCACATTACTATTCACACATCTTGTAGAAATTAATCAATTTATTACTTATTTTATTAATTAGTTCTGCATGACACATGACCACATCAGCTATGATGTACAAACTATCGAATAAATATTATTATTATTATTACTGATCTGCCACAATTACGCGCATGGACCTAATCGATCTGTAACTAAGATATCAGTTTAATTATTACTATCTTTGTCACTTACTTTTTAATAACCACTTAAATTTATTAGCAACAATCTGATGTACCTATGCAGTACAAAGCTATACAGCTATTAATATTTGTCTGTCTGCCTCGCAGGAAACTGAGCTGGAGAAGAGGTTTCGCGTTACTAGTGTTAAATTCGGTCCTTCAATAAGGCTGGGGATATATTATTTAAAGCGCGAACACAATTGATTATACCATAGTTAGTGTCAATCATTTCTCTTACATAGTCTTTTTTACAGTAAACCCACCTTGTTATACATAATTCATGCCACTCACAGATATCTTTTGCGGTTCAGCTCACAAATCTTAGGTTGCAAACCGAAAACCGTGTCAAGTTAAATAACCTCCTACTTCATTTGCATGGGATGCTGGAGCCCAAAACAAATTCATAGCGTCTCTTAAAGCAATTATTTCAATGTGTGATTGCAAAGGATGTGAAATAAATTATAAATTCTGTAAGAAGACTGCTGGCTACAATGTTCTGAATCAAAGGAAATTTCAGAAAAAATCGACACTTTAGATCTGATTCGGTTGAAAAAAATCACGATATTGATAATGTGGTTGAAAGTTTTGGCACTATTATCACTGATGTTAAGAAAAATAATAGGAATAGAGACAACAACAAAATTAAAGTTAAACGACAGAGGTGGTATGATAAATCATGCTGGGAACTAAAGAAAGAATTGATTCGAGTCAGTAAACTCATACTTCAATGACTGCCATTATCATGTTGGTGTGTGGTGCCACTGCGCCGGTCCAACGTGCATTCGTTACTCTGTAAAAACTCTGAACACTGGTGTCAGAAGATCAACGGCCGCTCCTTACTATGGCAGTGGCTGGGGCTGGAATGGTTGCGACTGGCAGGTCTGGGGATCAGTCTGTAGGTGTAACCACGAGCGCAAGGAAAGGATGGTCATTTGGTCAGGATCCAGCAAGTCAGCCCTGTACGCCAGCAGTGACGCTGCACGGAGAAGCTGCAGTGGGGTGCCGCCCAGGAGAGAGGTCGAGAACGAAAGAAAGATCAAGAAGGAGCTGTAAGCCTTTCAAAGTGGACATTGACCGCGCTTTTGAACCAATGGACGATGATACTTGACTGTCAAAGTGATCTAGTTGTTTAATCTGCAAATCTGGACTAACAGTTTTAGTCTTTCCGAATTTATATAGATGGTTATTTTCTGACTTTCATGTTTTATGCATGTGATCGATTTGGAACGATGAACCTTTTTCAATGAACCTATAGATAGCAATGAACCTATAGATAGCAATGAAGGTAGTATTGTCTGAGTGTTTGTTAGCGTGTCTTTGAAATGATTTATCACTGATTGCACCACTAAGATACATTTAGTATAGTTTAATGAAACAACTGGTGACCGTTTTCGAGGTTACTTTCATGATGTGTTTTTGAAATGTTTAAGTGCTTAGAAAAAACTATCTCACTATTATATCACCACAGTGTAATTTTAGCAAAAAATCAGTGTTCATCACAATATAAAGTTCAGTCGAAAAACTACCGTCTCATTTCAACACAACCTCGAGCATGAAATCCACACATTTTACTATATTTTCAGCATTGGAGAGCAAGTTATGTTCGTTATGGGAAAATGTAACAAAGCAATTATGTTCGTTATGGGAAAATGTAACAAAGTGTGTAATTTGTTAATTTGTAAACTAACATCACTCACAAGGAAAATCCTTGGCTTATTACAATTGGTCTCTCAGTGAATGATAATTTAAAATGATCGCGAATAGGAAATAAACAGAAACTCGGTCAATTTTTTTCCTGACTTTCCGCGATCTTTACACGGAGTCAATATAATAAGCACAGTTTTTGTCGGATAAATTCCTTCTCAATTTATTTTACAAGATCAAAATGATAGCTATTCTTAAAACACCTACACCCACTCAGTGAACGAAGTGACTTGTATAAGTGCATTGTTTGCGGTTCATTATTATACGCAAATAAAATAAGCTAGTGCTGTGTACATCTGTTTTGGTAAGCGTCTGATAGCCAGTCAAACTAAGTCAGTGGCTATTTTCACTAGATGTTCAGCCGGATAATTGAAGATATCTTTGATGACTGAGACTCGTAGTCAGTTTATTTCAACTGTGCTTTGGAGGGTGGAATAACGTTTACATAACTCCAAAGCAGTATATTCTTGTGACCTAATTGTTTTTGCATTCTAGATTAGCTTCTATAATTATTCTGATTAGCCAATACTTTACTTTAGTTATTCTATAAGCTTTTCTCCGCCGCCACACCCAAACCTATGCTAAATAAATAAATAATAATAATAATAATTTATTGTAATAAGTAATATACAGGATTACAGTATATGGCACAGGGTCAGGGTATAATCTAGATGTGGAAAGATGTACAAGATGGTATAACAACAAATTATCATGCATGACATGGATCAAAACATATTACAGCAAACAGATAAATACTAAATAGACAGGGATAAATACAAGGTATTGGACACTTGGTAGTAGACACACATATATACAAGCTACTAAGTACGAATTGAAAATTTATGTTTTGAAAATGAAAAGTGTAAATCAAATCTGTGTCTTGTAAAATGATCATGGTATTCCAGGTTAAATTTAAAAAATGCAGACAATGGATTCGGTAACATATCATTGATATGAGAGAAAATAAAGCATGAGGTCTGGAATTTGTAAATATTAAAAATTGTTAATATTTCAAGTTCATCAAATTGAGGTTTGATATGAGTACGTGGTGGAGAGTGAGTGATAATACATTCTGAACTTAATTTTAAATATTTATATTGTGAAATAAAAAAAGTCTTCTAGATCTCTTCATTCTCTATGGTGCGTGCCGGCAGCGTCTATATATTTTTACTAGAGGTCAATATACTTGTATGTGTTAATATCTATATAATGTACCAGAAAGTAACCCGTCGCGTAGTGCCGAAATTCAATACAATAAACAGGGTGAAATGTGTGTACATTGAAAAAACAGGGTGTGTATGTATGTATTCTACAATCGGCACTATTTACTGAACTGATGAAGGTGTGAAAGTGGCCCAAGATATAGTGACAACTAGTTGTAAGCCGTATATGACAACTTGTACCCGTGGTAAAGAGAAGCCGAGTTTCGTACAAACGTGAGCTGAAATGTTTTCTACATAAAATACATGTAGGTATTTACTGACTGAGTGGGAGGGCCGGAAAATATTTGGGACGAGATCACGCACGGACCGAGCGCAAAATACAAAATGACGGAGAGCCAAATACTTTCTCGGTCGGCCTGACCTAACTCAGTCAATAAGCTGTTTATCATATGACTGCTTAGTTTGTTTTTATAATGACAAAACAACAAGCATGAAATCGAGCAGGGCCGGATGGCTATTCTGGCCCTATCACGTGACACGTACGGCCCCATCACGTGACTTTTGTAAATGGTTCTGAAAGGAAAGCGCGCGCGCGGCCGTATGGGTGATATGATAATAAACTTTATTAAGAGTCCGCTTCGTCTGCATACGAGACTCCAAAGAGATATTTACAACGGAAACATTGAAGCACCAGAAATAACAAAGGTTGAAGTGCGCCGTATTTATTTTATTTTGGTCTACAACCAACCCATGAAACCCGTTTTATAGAATTTATCAAATAATTAAAAGTAGAAGCAGCGCTAAACAAATCTTGAGGTAAAGATTACATGTAATATTGTTATTAAATACTATTAATCTATCACCGTCTTGGCTTGTTTACTATAAGTTTACTTTAGTCACTGTCAGACGAGCTGTCGAGTCCTAACTTTTTTTCCCACTTGGACAGTGCCCTAGTGTGGGCCTCGGCAGCTCGGTTGGCACTGGCCAAAAATTGGGGCATCTGGTCAAGGAGGCCCTCCAGTTTTATTGATGTAGTGGATTCCTTGGCCTTAGTTTTTCTTCTCTTTGTCGTGCATGAAAAAAGAAGATGGCATGGGGGAGTGATAATTCGCGAAAGCGTATTTTTCATTCAATACAGTAAACCATGTATAGGGAACTGAAACACCGTATTCCTTGCCGCTATATTTTTTGCGTAGCTTTTATTCTCCCTGGAGTTTTGCATTAATACTTTTTTACGAATTCAAAACAATCGTTGCCCGTACTCTTCTTTGTCGCGCTTTGCCTTTTTTTTATAGCACATCCGTGGGCGCTGCTTCTTTGAGCTCCTCCTTGGGATCCAGCCTGTGTCTTTCATCTCTTCTTTTGATTTTAGCCAGGATATCGTCCATTTCGTCACTCATTTCTTCCGATTCCTCATCTGACTCTGCTCGCCTCTCTCCAGGGTTGTCGCCGGCTAACATATCGTCTACCGTTCGAAATTCGTCTTCGATGGCAGTGGCATCATTGCGTGAAGGAATGGTCCTGAAATAGAGTTTAAGAAACGTTCCAGCATTAAAGTGAATAGAAACAAAAATGCATTCAATATTTTATACTCACTTCTTGTTGTCTTTGCTGGACAAAACTGGTTATATGATAAAACCCAATATAAATTGTACAAAACTTGGTTTTATCAAATAAAACGCATTCTCAACTAAAATCAGTTTTTATCATTTTGTGAAATTCCGCAAAAATTAAATGAAAACGCGATATTAAGAGGAATGCGTCCGCTAATAATGCAGTTTTCGCATATAACCAAGACGTGTTTCCCCAAAAGCATTAAAAAATAGACGTTGTATGTTGGCGGCCACCGGTTTTTATTTCACCAAATAACTAGTATTTTGACGTTACCACAAAAATTACTATAGATACTCTATTAACATTATTTTGGCGGGTTGGACATTTTTGATATTTTTAACAACATAAAAAAATACATTTTCTAACGGAAAGGCATTTTCATGCAAAAAGTAAGTGATGTTTAAGACTGAAATAAGCGGAACACAAAAAAAATACAGAAAACTGGGATACCAAATACAAAGTTCTGGCGGATAAATCGAACTCCCGATTCCGCACTGCGGAATCAAGGGTTTCTCAAAATATCGCACAGATGACGATATCTGATGGACAAATCTGAAACAATTGATTTTAGTTGAGAATGCGTTAAAAGAAGGAATAAAAATCCACGTCTGGAGTGTGACACAACAGCACTTGAGACACATTCAAGCAAAATCATCCGCAGTCTATTGTCTTTTCCTATAGTTCTTACGCGAATGGTTTCGTTTGTCCTCCACTGAATGTATAATACATTTGAATTGCTGTACAATAACCAATCCGCATTATTTATTAATCAAAAATCAAAGGCTCTGCATTAAGATATAGCAAACAACTGAAGTTTGAGTGAAACGACGTTTAGCCAGGATCAAATAAGAAACAAAATTGTGGAACTCAACTACTTAACGTTACTAAAGGAGGAGGAGGAATAGTGGCCTACATCTCATGCAGTTTAGCGATCTCACAGCCAAAATAATTAAATAACCAATAACCTATATAATAACCTAGAACCTAACTACAAAACGTTAATTGAGCCTTTAGTCATTGAGGCAAATGATATATAAATGGAAATAATCATGATATGGTTACAGATGTAGCCTTAATTTCTAAAATTAGAAGAATAACTTAATTATTTATACTCCAGAACTGGTAGTAGTAATTGGACATTAATGTTGAATAAAATACGGAATGCACCTTACCTTATTCATATCTCATTATTCATATCTCACTCCACACGGAAAAAGGTCTGGTATCAGAGCGAGGCCGTGCAGTTCAGTCCCAATTAAGATCGCAAAATTGGAGTCGGTCATACATTTCTTAGTCTCTGAGTCTTACCGCACTGCTGTGTTCTTTTGTGTCATAAGGAAATTAACATTATTTTCCACCATCGATTGCGGTAGATTTTTCTCTTCCTGTGACAACCTGGAACGACTAGCCTCGCTTTGATGCCTTTATGAATAAGGTCAATGCCGTGCCAATGCTGTTCCCAAAATGCTTGTTGTGTTAAAAGGGCATAAAGCAATCCTGACTCAGCAAAGAAGAAAAAGGTCTCACATAGTTTAGTATTGATTTCAGTTAGTAAAGCATTAGTGTGGCCAAGAATTCAATAGGACGTTTCGACGATGTTGCGCGCGCAGCTAGAACAATGGCTATCTTTTTTAAATAACAAAAGGCTGATGAACCAGAACGAGTCTTAGCAGCCCGCGTCTATTGTTCTACTGATGCGTGCGCAACATCGTCAAAATGGCCTATAGGACATTTGCATGATGACGTCAAATACTACCAGCAGCCTCTTCGCGCTGATTCTTTTCTTCCTCTAATTTGGACATTGTCATGAAATTCTCAAAGGCCTTTTAAAATCTGAATGAGAAAGAGAATTTGAAAAGGATTCTGATAGTTGTAGCAAAATGACGCATTAATGAAATTTCCTATTCACTGTGAATTCCCTTTGGTGTTTTTCTCTCCTGTTGTGATACTTATATGTATAACTGCTAGTAGTTAATCATTTGTTTGAATATGGCAAATAAGCGATTCTGATTCTTTCAAGATTGTAGAGCTTATGGTCATGCATCGGTGATTAAATCACAGAAACTGCTTCGAGTATTTTAATGTAGTGTTATCAACAATAACTTAATGACATGAAACATGTAAAATCGGGAAGTTGGAGTAAAATGATTAAATAATCTAAGACTGAGGATACAAAAATATGATGGCGGAAGAAAGTTAGTCTGGGTAAGTGGATAGAGAAAGTGTTTTTTTATAAAACAGTGTCGTTTTGCATAGGAGATAGGGATTATGAATGTAATTTCATATACGCTATAGCGTATATAGTTAATGATTAATGTGATCATATAATTTAACTTATTTGTATAGTAAAGTATATTGAGAGGCTGACCAACGGTTTGTGTACGTTACGTTGTTGTTTCTGACAAGAAATTTGAAATATCTACATTGCAAGACAATAATAGATAGCTTAAGTAACCACGCCGGCAACGTCTAGGAAGACGGCATAAAACAATAGCCTTAATTACAAAATACAATAGCTGCACGTGAAAATGCACGCAGTCGCCTATATTTCCACCGTTCTCTGGAAAAACACAACCTTTTATGTGAAAACCCCACATTTTACGTCAACAATGTGATCATATAATTTAACTTATTTGTATAGTAAAGTATATTGAGAGGCTGACCAACGGTTTGTGTACGTTACGTTGTTGTTTCTGAGAAGAAATTTGAAATATCTACATTGCAAGACAATAATAGATAGCTTAAGTAACCACGACGGCAACGTCTAGGAAGACGGCATAAAACAATAGCCTTAATTACAAAATACAATAGCTGCACGTGAAAATGCACGCAGTCGCCTATATTTCCACCGTTCTCTGGAAAAACACAACCTTTTATGTGAAAACCCCACATTTTACGTCAACAAGAGACGCCAACGTAAGAAAGTAAATCACTCGTTTTTCGTTCGGCGTGAACGGAACTCTATGTTTATTATATTTATGGAAAATGAATGTGGAAAGTAATTAAAGGCGAACGAAGGAAATAGTAAACATCATATTTCGGGAGAAAACATTTTTATAGGTCCCGTCCTCGCTGCAGTCGCCGCCGCTGATGCTTAAAGGGGCTATGTCATGGTACTGCGCATGTATCGAGTAATCTCTCGATTGTTGGCTGTTAATTGGATACAAACATTTAAACTTCCCTCCCTCAATGCTTGATTGAAAGGATTTTCAATATTTTCCCTGGAGACTGTTTATATACACTGTTTGTTAGTCATTTTTTGCATATTTGCTTTGATTTTAAGCATCCCACATGGCCGAGAGGTTCGTTGGTTCATATCAAAATCAGTGGAAATAGCTGCTTCCGGCCCGGACGCGAATGTAAAGTCTATTACCGTGACACAGCCCCTTTAAGCTCTCTCTTAACTGAGGACAAGGTACATGCTATTATAGTTTTGAGCGGCTTTAGATTTGAAGGAGCCATCAATAAGTACGACTTACCTATCGAGAACCGAGGCATTACGCTCTATATAACTCGAGGGCCTTTTAATTTCTTTTCCTTTCGAAGCATCAATGTTAGTTTAACTGAGTGAAAATAAAGATGATATAACTCTCTTGAGACGAATCTGAATCTCATTCGGAATAGACAATCGATCACATGGTGTTCCAAGTAAGGCGCGCCGGTGAATTTGGTAGTTCCGGGAAAGAGTGACAGAGGTCACCGCTGAGGGCCACGAAATGGAAAAGAGAAAGCAGGGATGCATGCATTTTTGCTGGAAAACTGAAGAAGTTTGGAAAAGGACAAGAATATAGGAACAACACGTTGACAACATTACAAAGCTAGAAAGGCAGGTATGTACTTTATTTATACAACTAAATAACTCAGTGCTTTTGAATTCAACTTAAACATTCGATTCATTTTGAATTAGATTATGTAGCTGGTAGCATGTCAAGAAATATTTTGTCTTATCATTTCATGAGATAGGGTCTGTTTTAATTTGGAATAAAAGGTTGAAGCTCATTATTTTCTGATGTTACGTTTACGAATGTTGTGCGGAGAGGAATGTGTTGCTTAGCAGATGTGCGAGTATTTAATTAGTCAAAGAAGTCGCGAGATCAACATTTAATTTGTCAGAATCATCGGTAGCATTTTAATTGCATTGAATGTAAAGGAAGAAAGGCCGATTTAACAAATATTGCTTTTTGGGGTTCGGTTGCTTGAATTTGATTTATCTTTGATGTTACTGAAAAGCGCAGTCGTTTTATCCGCTAAACATTTATAAGAAATTAATGTTCAAATTTCGTGCATTGTACAAAATCCAAGCATGTGATTGGCTAATGAGCGTGCATTATTGGTGACCACAGCACTCGACCCAGACCCTCTCTTACCTAGGGAAAGGGAGACCTGATACAGTGACTGAGTGAGCATTCGCTTAGCCTTAGTTACGTGTTTGGACGGCTAACAATCGCCTATTTAACAGTGAAAATGTAGACAATTACTAGAAAGGTAACGACAGGATTGGACGCTGTTTCCTGTGTGACAAAAAATATATATTTTGAGGCGAACATTTGCATAATCGCTCGTTGGAAATGGCTGATTTGCGAGTGCTGGAAGTACAACTCAACAAGTCAACATGTGTCCGAGTGAATAAAAGTTTCTACTACACTCTAGCAGTCTTACTGAAGAAATGGATTTTATTTCTGAGACCTTACTCTGTCAATAAGAGAAGAACGTTAAGCGAGAATTCAGTGGATGGTTCGAAAACCCAGGAGTTTTGATTTGGAAAATGTTTGCATCGGAGCCGAGCACATGGAATGAAGCGGGTTTCAAATTCAAGTCAAGATTTAAGTTCACTGCCACACTGGAATCTGCAGGTTAGTTATTTACGAATGAAAGAAACTATTAAAGAAAGTAAACTATCTAGGAGTTAAGCCGGCTAAATAATTGATATTTGAATACATGGCTCCAAGAGAGGGGTTTTCGAGTTAAATGTACAATCATATTCATACTTTTCGCCGGCTCACATTATATTTTGAGGCAAACATTTGCATAATCGTTCGTTAGAAATGGCTGATTTGCCAGCGCTGAAAGTACAACAAGTCAACATGTGTCCGAGAAACAAAAGCTTCTACAACACTCTAGTAGTCTTACTGAAGAAATGGATTTTATTTCCGAGACCTTACTCTGTCAATAATGAAGCGACAATTCAGTGGATGGTTCTAAAACCTAGGATCTGCAGGTTAGTTATTTTCGAATGAAAAAAACTATTAAAGAAAGTAGACTATCTAGGAATTAAGCTGGCTAAACTGACTTGATATTTGAATACATGGCTCCAAGAGAAACGTTTTTAAATGTACAATGTACAAATCATACTCGCAAGGCGTCAACTAAACTGACCGAACGCCAAAGTAAATATTCTTTGCAAAGTTTATCTACTTAGTTGGATATTAAAAGTCCTGTTTTTATTCATTGTCTGTTGAAATGATATTTCTTTGTGGAGATATTTACCGTAAAATGATTTAATTCATGCGAAATATTTGACTTCTTTATGAAATATTTATTGACCTCTATGGTATTACAATTAAAATTCACTGCTGACAGTGCACTCAGTTTGAATATTAAAAGGGTTAGAGACTTTATGTTTGAGCTTTATCGGCAAAATACAGTCACTTGCTGACTGTACGATGAACTCAAAATGTCTTCATACTGCATGAGGCCTTCGGCCTCATGCAGTATTCATTATTTTTCGTTCATCGTACTGTCAGCGCGTGCCTGTATTTGTCGATAAAGCACTCACAAGCAGTCTCTAACCCTTACATAACACTAATTAAGCACTAGAAAACAAAGGGCTGCGCTCTAGGTATGGCACATGGCCAGAAAAATCGAATGGACATGCGCAGTTGAAGCGTGACACTTAGAAAAAATTGCCCTCTGGGACGTTCTCAACATTACATTAAATGTATGGTGCTAAAATGTTCATGTTCTGATATTTCTAAGCACAATAAAAAAACCAACTTACATTGGTTCTATATAGAACAACACACTAATAAGCTTGGCTTTGAAGGCAAAAACGGCAACTTAGCGTTGAATATCGGGTCGTTTTTGGGAGATATCGCGCTGCACCGAGAATCAAGTCGCCATTTTAAGGAGTAGTATGACGAAAGACCTCAACAGCTTGAATTATGACTTCGTTTGCAATACTTATCGAGCGCTCCAATCCTCACCTTCGATTCCTTTTGAAAGATCGAATATCGCGTCGTGATTTTACCCTAATTCCAGCACTTTGTGTCCTAAACTCGGCTCGGTTTTGCAAACCCAGTTTGTGTAATAATGAAGGTTCAAAGCACTTGCCAGTAGAGTCTCATAACTAGCCACAGATTGGGTAAAAATAGAGCATTTCCTCCCTCTTCGCTGCTTCAACGAGTCGGCCATCTTGTAAAATTATCTAGCAGGCGTTCCTTGTTGTTTGTTTTTGAATTGGGACTAGTACCGAGGGGGAAGTGATGGTTTATGGGAGTTCGCGGCAACTTTGAATTTTTCTCCCGTCTCGCTCAAGCTCGAGTCGCCATTTTTGATTAATTCCGAAAATCGTATCACGTGTCTGTGTGAACCAACCAGCTCCGTAATAAAATTATAATAATGAATGGCACAGCAATAATTAGAATATTAAACCCTGCCCATTTTGATTCGACTTTTCTGGACATGTAGTGTTTTTATATTTAAGTGTGTTATAATTACAAGTTGGGAAGTGATTTGATATTCTCGAGGGAAAAGTGGGGATGAATTGTTCATCACGAATTCAATGTATATAGAGGATATTACATGGCCGCACGAAGATACAATTTATCTTCGAGAACTCACGAGTGAGGGCATTGAACGAGAAGATAAATGTATCTCCAAGCAGCCATGTAATTTACTTTTTATTACGGAAAACCAGTTGCTGAGCATTTTCATTTCTAATTTTGAAGATCAGCAAAATCACCAAACTGTCTTTAAAAGGCTGTCAAGCCAAGTCAAAATCAAACAAATTGCTTAATATTACATTGTCACAATTTAAAAGTTAACAGCACTTCTGTAGTTTGTCACGAACGACTAAGCATTATGCACGGAGCCTCGTATTGATTCATTTGTACGTAAGAAGTGAGGCATATCTCGGAAGTGGGTTATTGCTCAGGCAATTTTATTATTTTTGGCTTATTCAGGCATGTGGAATGTGGCTGAATATGAAAAATAGTAAATTGTATACAATTATAACACGTACCCAGGGTAAGCTATGTTACTCTTAGTGGCATTAGCATACCCAGTAGTATTAGCATACCCAGTAGTATTAGCATACCCAGTAGCATTAGCATACCCAGTAGCATTAGCATACCCAGTAGTATTAGCATACCCAGTAGTATTAGCATACCCAGTAGTATTAGCATACCCAGTAGCATTAGCATACCCAGTAGCATTGGCATACCCAGTAGCATTAGCATACCCAGTAGCATTAGCATACCCAGTAGTATTAGCATACCCAGTAGTATTAACATACCCAGTAGTATTAGCATACCCAGTAGTATTAGCATACTCAGTAGCATTAGCATACCCAGTAGTATTAGCATACCCATTAGCATACCCAGTAGTATTAGCATACCCATTAGCATACCCAGTAGTATTAGCATACCCAGTAGCATTAGCATACCCAGTAGTATTAGCATACTCAGTAGCATTAGCATACCCAGTAGTATTAGCATACCCATTAGCATACCCAGTAGTATTAGCATACCCAGTAGTATTAGCATACCCAGTAGCATTAGCATACCCAGTAGTATTAGCATACCCAGTAACATTAGCATACCCAGTAGTATTATATACAATTTACCATTTTTCATATTCAGCCACATCCCACATGCTTCACAGCATGACAACTAATCAGACGGTCCGATAGTTCATTTCCAGTGGATGTGGTAGAATATAAGTGTTTTGCTCTTTTGCTATGCAAAAAAATAAAAAATAAAAGGCCGCTGGAATTAAACAACTAGTATAGTGTTCCTCCGCTGATCCTGAGGTTTCTCAGGAATTTTAAAGATTTAAGGAAAATGTTGAAAGGCATTAGAATCAACAAATTTAAAATTACATTTCTTTATTGTTTTTTGGTCATAAGATTTTCTAGGTAGCGCCGATCTATCGTCGACGGCTCGGCGGTAACGCATTATTTCGATGTCAATCTCTGCTAGTCACAGATGTTGCAGCATCTTATTGTCTTGTATATCCTGGATAATAGAAAAATAGGTAATTAAAGGTTTTATTATTAGTTTCAATCATTCAATTAAAATGGACGTACATGTACGGTGTTGTACTTTTCTTTAGACTTAGATCTGGTCAGTACATGTCGTCCGGCAAAGCAGTATTGCCTTGAAGAAGTTTATCGTTAAGGAATTAAAAGTGACCAGACTGTCACAATAGACCTTTCCCGCATTCGATCGAACAATGGCACCAAGTCGAGGTTGGAGTAGACATTTTCACACATTCACTGTATTTTTATATACCCCAATTTCGACTTGGTGCCATTGTTCGATCGAATGCGGGAAATGTCTATTAACATATCTATATTTAAACTACGGTATATGAATTTCGCGGACACCCGAAAGGCCTGGCTGTTTAATCAAATATTTTTAACAAAACATTTAACTGTAGATCGGTATCAAATGCAAGATACACTCTTTCAGAAAGTCAGAAAATCTAATCATTGTACGTCCCATTGCCTTGTAACAGAGCAGCCGTGAACGGCATCATCTTTCAAGATGGCGGTGCGCGCGAAATTCACGCGCTGCCAATGACAGGAATCGCTCAATATAGACTTCAAACCCAATCTATACCATAAACCCGGCCAAACCATAAAACCTACCCTAACCACTCTAAAATTTCGCTAGAGTTCCTAAGGACAGGAATAAGCCCTTTGCAGGACCTGGTCACGTAACCATTTTAGCCTGTCAATCAAAAACAAATTGGCGCTAGAACAACGTGGATGCTAGAAATGGAAAGAGCAAGCCAATATTAGTAAAAAGCCCAAGTTTTAGGTTCATATCCCTAAAACTGAAGGAATGGCAATTTTTTTTAACTCTATAATTTAGCTTAATTTAACAGAGTTTGTTAGGCTTTTTTTTTGCTGACTGGCACAGCCGGCCAAAATGGTCACGTGATCAGGTCCTGCAAAGGGCCTATTGCTCTACAGATACGTCAACTGCCCTTGGCCGCTAAAGGACTGGGCACTAATCAAGCATTGAGCTGAGAATTTGTCACACTTATAATAGTATAATGGATTTGATGACGGAAGGTTATGAGTTTTGAATCCATAAAAACGCTGGTTAACTTTGTAGTCTTCCTACTTTCAGCAAATCGATTTTGTTATTGCCTTAAATTTCGCGGTAGATTAAAAGATCATTAAGTTGTATTGACGCCATTAAGAAACGTTTAAACAAGAAGTTCCAGTATAAAAGGGTAGGCCCCTTCTCTTTTCACGCATGGCGAACTCGAAATATGAAATTCAAAAATTACATGGCACTGAATAATGTAGGCGAATGAATCAGCCTCTCCTGTTAAAATGCGAAATTGTAACAAACAAGCCATAAAAAAGTGAATCGAAGGAATAAAGTTGTTTATTGAAGACTTCAGGCGGTATTTTATCACTGTTCACTAGTTACGAACTCCGTAGCCCTGGGCACTAATCAAGCATTGAGCTGAGAATTTGTCACACTTATAATAGAATAATGGATTTGATGACGGAAGGTTATGAGTTTTGAATCCATAAAAACGCTGCATTTTTTCTCTTCTGTTTACCAGCGAAACCTGGAACACTAGCCCTAAAACCTCGTCGTTTACCTGGAAACTGGGTTTCGAAGAGGCTAGGATTCGGGTTCGGGTCTGTGTTTCAGATTGCGTTTGAAGTCTATTGGGCAATTCCTGTCAATAAGGGCGCCCTAGATATCCAACGCACAAAATGGCTGGTACTGTAGCGGTTTATTTTTTAATTTAAATACTTTTCGCTTATTTTTGATAACTGATAATTCAATATGCACTTTATAACCAACATTCTACAGGCGAGTTGTTTTAGCGGTCGGGGTTCCGATTCAGTGTCCAACATGTTACTTACTTAAGACTGTGTTTCAGATTGCGTTTGAAGTCTATTGGGCAATTCCTGTCAATAAGGGCGCCCTAGATATCCAACGCACGAAATGGCTGGTACTGTAGCGGTTTATTTTTTAATTTAAATACTTTTCGCTTATTTTTGATAACTGATAATTCAATATGCACTTTATAACCAACATTCTACAGGCGAGTTGTTTTAGCGCTCGGGGTTCCGATTCAGTTACTTACTTAAGACTGGGAAAAACAATGAATTTCCATAGACCATAATATGGAACAAACATGGAAATTACGATTTCCTTACAATGTTAATATATATTAATCTTGAAAATTCCAATTTACAACATTTTCCCATGGTGTTTCCTAACTATATAAATACATAATAATCTTGAAAATTTCAATTTACAGCATTTCCCCATGGTTTTTCCTTACTATGTAAATACATAATAATCTTGAAAATTCCAATTTAAATCATTTTCCCATGGTTTTTCCATGCTCAGTATGGACATTGGATGGTTTTTCCAGTGTATATATGCCTGAAGTCAACGTATTTATCACTGATTTAATACTTTCAAACAGATGTACTTTAATACTGGTTCAATAAATAAATTTAGAATTAAGAAGTACGTTCTAGTTGCATTTGGTTTAAAAGCCGGCGTAAAGATGTAGCTAGAGACATGATCAACAAACATGAGGCACGTTAACACGAAAATTGGCTTTAGATAGGAATTAGACTCCTTTCGTATCAGTTAACATGCTTCATCTTGTGTGCTTGTTAATTCGCTTTAAGAAGGAATAACGCACTTTCCAGTGTTTTATTTCAAGTGCAAATGAGTCTCTGATTTTTCTGGCCTTTCTATCCCATAATTTCTTTGTCTGGGTTATATCCCATAAGTTCTTTATTTGAGAGGCCGAGGTTAGAGTTAAGTTAGAAACAAACGTCATGTTTAAGGTTACTGGATACCTTCAAAAGTGATTCCGCAAAAATGCGTTTACACGGGCGCTCGGCGAACAAAATATGGGAACCTATATATCAATGGAAAGGTTGATAACTGAAGAATACCAGTAAAAAGTTATTTTATACGGAATCACTCTAGATTTAAAACTACAGTCACTTTAATCCGATGTCGAAGACGTTTATAAACACGAATTACCAGCGCCGGGTTTTTATACTTATGAAGTAATTACACTTGTGTCAAGTTAAGCGGTCATTGATCTCCAATAGCGTGTGTGCGATTTTTGATATCTATTTTCTATGCGAAATTATTGCAGTTTAAAGTCGAGTCATTGATTATTTTTGCCAAGCCATCACGCTTGGACCGACATCTTTAAAACTAAAAACAAATCGGAAAAAGCACACACGCTTTTGGAGATTAGTTATCGTAGAATCACTGGACGAAATTTCAAAAAAATCCGGTTAATCTTATATGCAATCAATTCACATGAAGACTGCAGAAACGTTGAAAAATTGTAGCCGAGAAATCGGCATTAGAAGTTCAGCAACTGATTCACATGACAGAGTGGAAAAACGTAGCGCATGCGCACTAGCCACTTTATTAAAAGTGAATCAAGATGGCCGGCGAGCGGGAGTGGATTGTAGCTCTTTTTCAGGAACCTCTCACAGCTCAAGAAATACCACGATTACTTTATTACTTCACATCATGTACTGATATTCTTCAGTGACTTCTCTGAGCCCAAATAACACATACTCCAGACCACAGAAGGAATGCTACAATTGCTCGTTCAACTCTGTCTTCAAGAAAAACGAACCATTTCGAAATGTTCATATGCGACTGGAAAAACGCCAAAAATAAGGAACCTTGTGAATATATAGGCTTTATACTTCGGTAGAGAACTAAGGACGTAATGGGTTTCAACATATAAAATACCATATTCGAGATTTTCATACCATTTTTCAAACGAAGCATTTGAAGTTACAGTAGTAACTAGACTGTCTACACTATCCTGGAACAAGGTCAACGATCATTACCAAAGACTGTAAGTAAATCTACAGAGCTATTATTGTCAGGAAATTATACAATATTTCACTTGATTTGTTGTTATGGTATTACATCGGCGTTTTCACGAATAAGTTGACTCGTTTACCAATGTAAAGAAAACGAATTTTAATTTTGTTTTAAAATGAAGTGTTTATACATGTAAAAAAAATATGTTATTGTTGTTCTGTTTTCAGAACGCCAACAATAAAACAGTTGTAATCGAATGCCTTTGGCGAAGTAGTTTTGTGTTCATTTAATTTAATTTGTTCATGTTAGAAGTGGATGACTAATTATGTTGTGTGGGACTTTTGTGCGGTTCTGTATGGGAGGTACAAATGTATGGTAAGTACCTGGTGGTTGGTGTATGAAGTCAAGAGCCTGCATGTGGACTTTCTCACCCAAGCTTTGTGTTTGCTTTACCCGAAACAGTACTTCCTGTTGTTTTCCCCGAAAAAAGGAAGCCTGCAATAGTATACCTTTCCCTTCCCAGCTCCCTCAGTGTTTACTTGATGTTATTGAATATCTGGACTAAACAGCAAAGGAGCATGTTTGCTTGTATAGACTATTTGAGAAATGGAGACTCTTCAAGCACCATCACTTCTCTTGATCTTCACTTTATTCTCGCCATGCAAGCACAAGCAAAGTGAGACAAATACGTGTGTAGGATAATTGAAGAGATATAAATAGCCTCCATAGCAAACTACATGCACATGTATGAGAACAAATCTACATTTTTCAATTATACTTTATTTGAGTGTTAATCGTAAACCTGTTCCACCTGTTTTTAATTGTAACATGGTACAACAGGAAGGTTTAAAAATATTTTTTAAAGTATTTGCTTTTAATTAATGTTTTTATCATGCAGCAGAATTCTCTATCTTGCTGAGTTTATATTATAGGTGAAATAACACAGGATGCAATAACTTTCCACAAAAGTTGAGTGGACCTTTAAAAAACTTGTCAAAAAGTATATTAACTCCATACCACTGCAACCAAATGTCAGGATCAACACTGATAAGTTCTCATACCACTAATATGTTTTATTTATGCATGCCTAACTTATTCATGTTTACTCGTCCAAGTGTTTACTTATACATTAGACATCCGCCTGTCCATTTGCACAACTACTCGCTTGTTCATCTAATTAAGTTATTAGTCAATTAGTTAGTCTTTCAACCATTTAGTTAGTATCATTCCAATATCTTATAATGCAATAGTCTTTCAATCAAAAACTTGTAATTTACATAATCAATGAGGTTAGCTAGATTTCTTTATCGTTCCTTTTGTATTATCACGGCCACATCAGCTCTGAATGCTGCAGTATCGCCAATACCGTGTTTAAATAAATGCTATTATTATTATTATTATTATTATTATTCTAACAGTTGAAATTGTTTGTATGTATACCTCTTTTTTTCATTTGCCTAATGGTTACTAATACATAAATTATGATATAATACATAATAATATTTGTACAGGAGTGAGCAATTACATATATTTATATCTATTTATATCGTATATTATATATATTTATACAAGATATAAGCAATTACATATAATATAATTAATTGTTAATTTATTTGAAAAACTTGGTAGCTAGCTTACTCTTTCATGAGCCCTTTTTGGAGTTACATAGAAACTACATTAGCATAAAGCAGAGGTTTCATTAATTTTCAGTGTAGCTGGCTTGGACTTTGAAAGTAGAGCTCTGTGAATATGCCTTCAGTAATAAATAAACTCGATCAGTGGCTATACATGCATGTATGTAGCTATTCCAGGCTAAGTGCAATGTAGATGCATGCTAGTCGTTCTGGAGCTCGACTGGCTGTAGCCAGGTTATTTTGAAACCCATGATAATTATAGTGACCATTTCCTGTATGGCCCATTTTCTGTACACCTGTAGTACATGTATAATATTTATTTTATGAAGTGTGTGAACATTAAGTGATGAGTATTTTCTGAAATTATGTGAAGGGCTAATCTGAGAAACATGTCAATAATAATAAGTGAACATGTTTTCTTAACTCGATTTGTTAAATGAAATGTGTATGAATTATATGAAAATATTTTAACGGTTAACTGTGAATTGTGTCTTTGCCAATAGTGCTTATAATTGTATATTATTTTGTGTGAACTTATTTCAGAGGTGAATCATGTACACGTATATGTTTGAATTGCTAATGCACCTAATTATATGAATCATATCAAGGCAGGAAGAGGGTCAGCTTTTTACTGGATAATTTTGAGGAAGGAGGGAGAAGGGTCAGGCGCCATGCAGTGAATGAATGTGATAGTCTAGTCTGTATAAGCACAATTAATTTGGGAAAGGAAAACATGTTTCCAATGACTTCCATTTTACAATAACAATAACAACAATCAGACAGTGTGTAAATAAATAAATAAAAATTAAAAATAGTTTTATTATAATAATGATATCAATGCTAAGAATCTCTGCTTATGATCATGCATGTTCATTTAAAATCAATTTTTTTAAACATAAGTTTTAAAATGCCAAGTGTGCATTCTGTATTAAGCAGACCCTTTTTAAATGGTTAGAAAGTCTGCTATGACCTAAAGCTCAGAGATGCTCTATGAGATGGTAAACTCTTTCTGAATTTAAGGTTTAGATATGTATGTTAATTGTAATTTATGATATTTAGTATTTTGATAACTATAGGTATTATTTTGTCTAAAATATAACTTTAAAAAATTAAAAACCTTGTGATTTGAATTAACATGAAAATGCAATGTACATGTGAGCAGAGATTCTTATTATTGATAATCATTAGTGAATTAGTTATTTTATGTCATGTTTTGCACAAATATCTGATTGTTAATGTTAAACCTCATTGGAATTAACCTCAATATCCATCATGATTTTCATTTCCCAAATACATTATCAAATCCACATAAACTGAATCAACTCTCACATTCTTTCAATGTTACCCTCCGTAGTTGCTCAAAATTTGAGTTACAACACCAACACATACATGATTTACCTCTAATTAAATTTTATAGAATAGTTTTGCATATTTTAAGAAAATAACTTATTTTTAATGTTTACATGTTTCATACATGTAGATACATATGCATTCTTGTTTTGGTAGAGAATAAAGATCAAGAGAAGTGATGGTGCTGAAGAGTATATATTTTTCGAGTCTTAATTCCATATAGATGTGTTCTTTCCAATGCTGTTTATGTGGGACCAGATAATTATGTCATTTTTTTCTACAGTAAAAATAAACAGGTTTATAACACTTACAGTCTCAAACAATGAGAAAGTATAGATGAAAAATGTACATGTTTGTATTTGTTTTCATATTTGCCTGTCTTTGCTTTTGTTTGGGGAGAATAGAGATAAAGACAAATTATGATATTTGAAGTCTGCATTTCTCAACAAGTAATCTGTATAAACCAGGTGCTCCTTTATTGTTTCGGTCCAGATATTCCAAAACAGCAAACAAACACAAAGTTTATTGGGAAGAGAATCAAGTTTTACTATTTTACAGGAAAATAAACCAGATCGAGGTACTGCTCCTTTGCTTGATCTGCATAAAATGTGTACAAAATTGGGTGACAAAGTCCACATGCAGGCTCTTGCAAAACCACAAATATTCCCACACAACATAATTGGTGTTAACCCACTTCTAACATGAACAAAATTAAATGAACGCATAACTACTTTGCCAATGGCATTCGATTACAGTTCTGTTTTATTGTTGGCTTTCTGAAAACAGAATAATTATAACATATTAAGTTTTTTACATTTATATGACACTTCATTTTAAAACAAAATTAAAATTCGTTTTCTTTACATTGGTAAAACAGTCAACTAATTCGTCAAAATGCCGATGTAGTACCATAATAACCAAATCAAGTGAATTATTGTATAATTTCCTGACAATAGCTCTGTAGATTTTCTTACAGTCTTTGCATGGTAATGATCGTTGACGTTGTTCCAGGATAGTGGGATTAGTGTAGACAGTCTAGTTACTACTGTAATTTCAAATGCTTCGTTTGAAAAATAGTATGAAAATCTCGAATATGGTATTTTATATGTTGAAACCCATTACGTCCATAGTTCTCTACCGAAGTATAAAGCCTATATATTCACAAGGTTCCTTATTTTTGGCGTTTTTCCAGTCGCATATGAACATTTCGAAATGGTTCGTTTTTCTTGAAGACAGAGTTGAACGCAACTTCCTGGAGTCTCACAAAATTCCGCGGGAAAAACTTAAAGGTAGAGTTTCAATATGTAAATATAATTACAAGCCATAGTTCTCCTTGTATTCTCTTGTTTTAATATGTGGGTTCCAGAGGATATTGTAATCTAGGAATTAGAGAAATATATATATTTGCCGAGATGAATATTGTATGTTGATTTCCGATCAAAGGTACGCGCCGTATCTATAGCCGGCTTGTTTGACTTGAAAAAAAAAGACAAAAAGGTGAACCGTCAGACTTTACGTTTCCATCTTAGCTTTCTTGGAAACAAATATTCTCTCGGCTGGCTCCTATCAATTCTTCTTTATGTTCAGATGTGGATCACTCGGCACGCAAGTGAAAATTCGAACCTTTGTCGGGTTTTGCGACGACTTCTATTTGGCTCGAAGTCGTATGCGTTGTTTGGCCTTGTTTTGCCTTTCATTTTTCTTTGTTTTTCAAGCTAAGGGTATCCTGCCTGCTTTTTGGAAGACATAAGACCAACAACCGATGGAATTACGGAATCGTGTGTGGAAAAACGTTTCTCAATAAACGTAAACTTTGTTTATGAAATGAATTTATGCGCTAGCTTTCCCCACACTTTCGATACGGGCGAGTGAGCACTTGTCATGTGTTAATTGATCTGCTGTCAATCAAACAGAACCTTTTATTTCAGGTTAAAAACTTCCTTTTGGTATTTCTCCGTCAATATTATATTTTTTTTGAACTGAGTTTTTAGTATATCAAACACTGCTACTAAAACTACATTTCTGTGCGAAAAAAAAATGTTCACCCTCTTTTTCGTTTTGAAGGTATCCAGTAACCTTAATCAAACGTGCCCATGGGTGACTCACGGATAAGAATGTTGAATCGTGTTGATCGCTTTGATTCCAAAACTAAGTAATCCATACGACGCGCTAATCATTTGACATTTAGCTGCGATTTTCCTGCAATTTTTGATCTGGTGCACAACAAACGTATATTTTATATAGAATATAATTCTCCCATGTGCTGAAGGTCGATCACGGCCTTAAAGTACTATTTTAAACAGGAATTCAAGTGTTTATCAGGGTTCCAAATAAAGCGGGGCGTAGCGCCAAGGATTTTATTGTTTTCGAGGTATTTGGAATTCCTGATTGACACAAAGAATGAGTGATGGAAAGAGCTTGTCACACGCGCGAATGACCATAACACCAACACCTGTATTAAATTCTTGGGTCATTAGGAAGTGTTATTTACCGGGTATTTTATTGCATAAATTATTGATTCCAAGGTTTTTATTGGCATTTTTTTCTTCATCATTTCAATGTATGATATAGGCCCTTTGCAGCTAACAAATCATGTGGTTGTACTGGAGAGCAAAAAATATGACTTCATTTATTTAAAGCCTTGTACGAGATCGGTAGTGTTATTAGCAAAACCTGTTTGTAAATGCTATTTTCCACCTTCAATCGATTGACGATCTTTCTAAAACTGCGTTTTTGAAGATAGCTTGCTCTCCAGTATTCATGGCAACGCCTTTCCCATGGGGATCACGAGCTCAAGCCATTCGTTAATGAAGTATTATATCAGCACATGATTGTTAGCTGCAAAGGGCCTATTGTAGTGGCAGGGATTAGAAGTAGGAAGTGTTCATGACGTCGATGGTTGATTCCAGTCATACTCCATACGCCTTTTTTATATTTCCATCTTATCACGACGAACAGTTACCATTTCGATTTGCCACTCTTTTTTAGTGTAAATAGGTCAATCAGTGTTAGAAATATGCGATTGCAGAATACCCCACCGCTTGGTTCATTAATAATGCATTTTCTCAAATTCTCATACAAACCTTCTAGAAACCTAACCCTGAAATAAACAAAAATCCTACCCATTTTCAACCCCAAATCAATTCATAGAACGAGTCTAAATGGTTAATTTTGCACAATTTGTAAGGGCTTTTCAAGTGATCTTTCGAAGTGGTGGGGTATTCTGCAATCTAGCCGAAATATCGAAATTAGTAAAAAATACTCGCAAAATGAGCAAGTTAAACCACAAAATTTTAGTAGAGTTTACCGGTAAAATCCTGTCCGTCATTACTGGAAGCCGTAAGGTTCCTTTATTCAGCGGAAGTGATGTTATACGCTCAACACGTCAACCATCGTGGCTACTTTTTTATACACACTATTTCGCGCGAACCTCGCAAGAATAAATATAACTTTCTTCTTGTGTACGGGAAGAAGTTTTTAGTAGAAATATGCCTCCCAGGCGTTGTGTGACCGCATCAATGATTAGCTCAGTTGGTAGAGTACGGTCTAGAGTACGGTCTAGAGTAGGGTCTAGAGTACGGTCTAGAGTACGGTCTAGAGTACGGTCTAGAGTGCGGGAGGTCGGGTGTTCGAATCCCAGCCGCGTCCTTGCAATTGGGCGGGGACGTATAAGTCGTTGGCCTTGTCTCCTTTTTCGTCTGATCTATACGAGGGGACGTGTTATTTCGAGAAAGAGTAGAGGATTGTCTCCCGACACAACAGTCTGGTATTCCGAGGTACTAACAATCTCTCACGAATGTAAACTGCACGGCAGCACATTGCGCCACTGACAATAGCAGTCCCTATCACAAAAAATAACCTTGTGAAGCGCATTTGAATATATTCATGTAGAATTTGCGCTATCTAAATGAATCAGCAGTTGCCTTTTTTGTGTTGTGCAGGTGAGCGTGGCGCGTATTCCATCAATTTCGCTGAATCCAGTGATGGCGAACGTTTAGATTCAATATATACTCGGAGTTCAAAATATGACTTCCCATCGTCGTATCGGAAAACGGTTTGGACTGGTAATAATAGAGTGGAGAGGAACGGGTAGTGAAATCTCCCTCCTTCCTAAGTAACTTTCCTCAGCAGATCATGAATTATAGATCCCATTTTCTCCCTCCTCTCTGTACGCTAACTTTTCAATCCTCCCTAGTTTTTCTGGACATTTCTCCTTCCTTCCTAGTTATTTTTAGCCGTTTCTCCCTAGACCGTTCCTCTCCGCTATAAATAACATAGCAACTCTACTTTATGAATATGCAAAAACATGATATGTCAAAATTTGATCGTAGTGGCACTTTAACTTCTCCTTATGTAACTGAGCCATACCAGCAATGTTAAACTTCATGTCACTCTTTATAGAGGGTAACACGTTTACCGCCAACATGTAGCTCAGTAATCTTCCACATGGTCCTCTGTTGACCTAGTCCTACGATTTTACGTCCTTGTCCGAGAAGACGTGAAGGTCTAACCGTTTGCTGTTGGATTATGTAAATCGAATGTAAAGGCATTACCTTCTACCCAGTTATTTTAAGACCCTGCATCGATCACGTGATTTTGAGTACATGCCGATATCTCCCTCATTTCTAATGGCAGTCGGCTCAAACTTTGACAGACATCAGGTATTGGGTCCCCATAAATTACTTAGTGGTGATGACGTAACAATGACGTCATTGGTTACGTGATTTACAGGCTACACAGGCTATCACAACAGCAATAATAACTTGAACTTTGAACACTTCCACATGTTTATTCTTGAGAACACACTAAAATACACTTTACATCCACGAGTTCGCCATTTGGGCGCTGTTTAATATAGCTGGCCATGCTATTTCGTGTCTAATACCATAAAGGACAAATTAATCCTTAATTTCAACTCGAAATTTCACGCGTAATTTGTAATTTCGCATGTAAAATTTCAAACGCCGCCTACGCACGCTTAAAATAATGTTTTTCTGTATCGTAATTTGCCCTCCATAATATTAATGGCTAATCAAATAGTGACTCGTGAAATTAGAGAATAAATGTCACTTGTGTTTGTCAAAATCTAAGCAGCTCGGAAAATTACTTCGATTTTAACAAACACGCGTGAAATTTATCCCTAATTTCACTCGTCCCCATTTGATTACCTATACAAGTCGTTAACTGTACTCGTATTTTATTAAGTCAGAGTTTCTACATAATAATAATAATAATAATAATAATAATAATAATAATAATAATAACTATGTTTAGACAGGGTGCCCATATCTCCGGGGCCCTGCGTAACAACTAATAAAGTAAAATAAAGTTTAGATAGGATAGTTACAACTAATTAATAATAATGATAAGTAAAAATTGATAAAAATGTATATACAATAAGCAATCTATAAAGTTAAAGAGTAAAATGCGCTTTAAAATTGGCTAATGAGTTCGAATCTCGTATATTTCGGATGGGAGGGAATTCCAATCGTCCAAAGCCTGATATGTAAAAAAAATGCTTTCCCCAGTTTGTTCTTGCTTGTTTAAGATGGGCATTGTTCCTCTGCCAAGTGTTATAATTGGGTTAACCTCAAGACTTCTTTTAAGATGCCTTTCTAGTTTATCTGTACGTTATTACTTTGCTGATCTTGCTCTTACTGTATCTACAATGTTATATACAGTTTGCATCTTCAATAACCATGTGCATGTACGTAAACTATGTATTGTATGTATATGTACGATATGTAATACCTTAGTATCATTAGACCTATCTCAGAATCCTCCATCCATAGACATCCCAAAGTATGTCAGTGCATAGACAACCCAAAGTATTAGTCACTTAAACTTGAAATTAAGTATCCAAAAAGAGCATTTCGCACTATATATATATCCTCTTTATAGCTATGATACCCTGTTAAAAGCTGAAATCCCTACACTATATAGCTACAAGACGTTACGAACTGTGCAAACTATTTATCTCTCAACCAGTTAAGCGGCAGTGTAGCCAACATCCTATCAATTTTCTTTTAACTAAAATTGAAACCTCTGAACAGTCATAATTTAAGATCTGATTCAGGAATAGGAAGATTGGATATTTCACACGTTCAAGTATTCGTAAATATTCGTAATAATATCCATCAATCGTCAATTTCCATAGTTTGTCAGAATTGAATCATCGATTAACAATACATACATATCACATATGAATATCGTTCTGATGCTAACACCATAGTGAGTGACACGATGTCTCCCGGCCATCCCAATAACTCGTTGGAAATCTGATCAAACACTCCTAGCGCATTTGGAACTGGTGTTTCATTGGATGTCAAGATGCATCCACCTGACGAAGCTTCGAACAAGGGTTTGACCGGGTTTCAAGACCCATGCACGTAACCATAGTTAATAGCTAGAGTGGAATGGTTATGAAACCCAGCGACGTTCTTTGTCGTATATCTTTGTTCGCTTTTTCCAATTATTACCGTGCACAAAACACAATAGAAATTCCAATGTTAATAAATCATCTAATAGAAACGTGTGGGTTCAGTCGTTCAGGGGACGCTAATGAACTATGACCGTACACAATCTTTTGTATTACCCCCTTCCAACATAAATCTCAGAGCCCCTTTAAAGTTTGCCGGGTTTCCTAACCATTCTATTAACTATGATGTGGCCAAATACATTCCCACCATTGGATGAATATACTTTGAAGAATATTAGCTCCAATATTTTAACTCCTTTATTGAGTTAAATTAACTCCTGAAAGAGAGTCACTATGACTCTTCTAGTGGAGTTAAATTAACTCTAAAATGTCATCTATATATGGATGCTAAATAAACAATGCATTATTTCATGTGCATTATTTCACTTTTTAATTGTACTTAAAACGAATTTACAAGTACTTATCAATATACTTTACAAATGAAGAAACGTCAACAATATTTTACCTAGCTATTTACATGTCTATAATAGTATATTATATTACAATATTATTGCAGTCTCGTGAGACCGACTTTTGGAGATAATTGGCAAAGAAATGTATATGGGCTTGTTTTTTTTTCGGTCAAATCCATTTCCTTTTCTATTTAATCTATTACAAGCAGACTTTCAGTAGTTAGGAGAATAGTGTATTAAAATATATCTATGATTTTTATGGGATTCAAGTGAATTTTGCTGTGCTGCATGGTATACAGGGAATAATGTAAATAAAGTTTGGTAAAGCTCTGTATTATAGACTGTAAAATAATGTGAAAGAATGCATTGGAGATGCTAAACGAGAACCCACTTACCTAAGACTAGGCTGAATCCCACAAAAATCATAAATCTTTTAATACACCTTTTTCCTATCAGTACAGAAAGTTTCATTAATTGCAGTACATCGTACAGAAAGGAAATATAATTTCAAACTTACTACAACAGACAAACTTGTCCATACTTTTCTGTATAAAAAATGTCTTGCCAAAGGCAACTTTGTCCTATTTAATCTTCACCAACATTGCCATTCAGTCAAGACTACAACAAAAAATGGTAATTCACATGCATGTTACACACACAAGTTTCGCATATGTGTATTACATGATATAGCTAATAAGTTAAATTCAAATGACTAAAATTTATAGTTGGTTCAATAAAGTACCGGTAATAATAAAAAATATAAGATTACTAAAAAAACTATAATAATGTAAAATCTAATATTATCATATGGCACAAGCATGGGAGATCCAGATGAATTACAATCCTGCAATCTGATTGGTTGCTCACAGGTCCATATCATTCCATCTGGATCTCTCGATTTTGTTTTTCAAAATGCATTCAAACTGAATATGTTTAGTAAATATATATAAGAGAAAAAAGGTTCAAAGCTATGGATCCCGATGCTTTGGATTCAGATAAAGTTATCTCAGTGTTCCAGAAGCCATTTACGTTTTAAAAGTGCCATACAACAAACACCTTACTGACCAATCTTGGGGAAATGTTAGTCTTGTTCCTTTTTTGTTGGGCATTGAGGAACTCAGGCTTTGACAAGAAGCTACTTTAATGATAAAATATGCTAGTACTGTGTACATCTGTTTTGGTAAGCGTCTGATAGCCAGTCAAACTAAGTCAGTGGCTATTTTCACTAGATGATATCTATCTTTGATGACTGAGACTGGTGGTCAGTTTTATTTCAACTGGGCTTTGGAGGGTGGAATAACGTTTACATAACTCCAAAGCAGTATATTCTTGTGACCCAATTGTTTTTTCACTCTAGATTAGCTCCTATAATTATTCTGATTAGCCAAAACTTTACTTTAGTTATTCTATAAACAATCTGGCAGCTTCATATTGTACATTTTCTAGAAGATCGCTTTCATTTTTAGTGCATCCATCCCAAACGCAATCAGTATATTCCATAATTGGTCGAACAAGGCTTTTGTAAAGAACAATACGAGTTGATCTGTTTACTTTATACTTAATACGTCTGAGTAGATTTAAACGTTTAGAAGCTTTTTGTTGAATGCCTAAAATATAGTTTCTCCAAGATAAATTACTAGATAGTGTTAGCCCTAAATGAGTATGATTATCAACTTCTTTTATAATACCATTTCCTAAAATAAGGGGTGGTGCATTAGTTTGTTTATCTTAGCGGCAAACGTAATACTCCTAGTTTTGGTAGAATTCGTAGTAACTAACCAGCTATTTGACCAATCCGTAATATTAATTGTGTTTGGCAATAGCATCTGGTACGTGTTGGCAGTGGCATGTCCATCATTCTGAACTAGGCTTTAAAACAGATTGCTGTTGTGAAGAAACTAAAGCGGATTTTCTGGCCCTATCACGTGACACGTACGGCCCCATCACGTGACTTTTGTAAACTGGTTCTGCAAGAATAGCGCGCGGGGCCGTATGGGTAATATGATAATAAACTTTATTAAGAGTCCGCTTCGTCTGCATACGAGACTCCAAAGAGATATTTCTTCATAGTCCGATCGATTCTAACCGCGTGAACTGGTCCAATTAAATTGTTTTGAAGATGCGTCTGGACCAGTTGATTTGATCCATGCACGGCGTTGCGATTTATTTTTTGAAGGCAGTGTTAAGTTCCTCCTCGTTTTCATATTGACCAGGGATGTTTTATCGATGAAATATATTTGAGTTAATTACGTTGTGTGGGTTCCTAGCTGAACTGTTATACAAAATGATTAGCTTCTGTGTATCAGTTTAAGTTGATCTGCGGAGTGAGTACTAGTTTTAAAGGTGAATGTTTTTGAGGTTTCTCTTTCCTAATCGGCAAACAGGGAAATCCTCTCCCCATTCCTCCCTCCCCTCCCCACACCGCTTCAAAACATCACGCGCATGCGCTCTTGTTGAGCCCAAACCTAACGAAAACAGAGGCAATCACCCATGTTTCTAATTTTAAAGGGAACCTCGGCTGAAAAACAATGTTTGTCCTCAAGTGTTTGTTATACATGCTCGCGGACTCGCTCGTTCGCGATATGATACGAAAACCTCGTGAATAAAAACAATATCAAGCTCATAACATGTCATAATTTGTTTATTATACATTTCAGAACCATTTACAAAAGTCACGTGATGGGGCGTACGTGTCACGTAATAGGGTCAGAAAAGCCGTCCGTCCCTGGTCGATTTCATGCTCGTTGTTTTGTCATTATAAAAACAAACTAAGTAGTCATATGATAAACAGCTTATTGACTGAGTTAGGTCAGGCCGACCGAGAAAGGATTTAATTTGTATCAGTTTGCGCTCGGTCCGTGCGTGATCTCGTCCCAAATATTTTCCGGGCCTCCCACTCAGTCAGTAAATACCTATTTTATGTAGAAAACGTTTCAACTCACGTTTGTACGAAACTCGGCTTCTCTTTACCACGGGTACAAGTTGTCATATACGGCTTACAACTAGTTGTCACCTATATCTTGGGCCACTTTCACACCTTCATCAGTTCAGTAAATAGTGCCGATTGTAGAATACATACATACACACCCTGTTTTTCAATGTACACACATTTCACCCTGTTTATTGTATTGAATTTCGGCACTACGCGACGGGTTATTTTCTAGTACATTATATAGATATTAACACATACAAGTATATTGACCTCTAGTAAAAATATATAGACGCTGCCGGCACGCACCATAGAGAAGTGAAGAGATCTAGAATGTTTTTTTATTTAACAATATAAATATTTAAAATTAAGTTCAGAATGATGGAAGGTAGATATCTATACATCCAATAAAAATATCCACTGTCGGCACGTATCACCATTGTTTGGTTGTAAAGGGTTAGGCGAGGAGAAAAGCTTTAGTTTCTTCACAACAGAAATCTGATTTAAAGATTAGTTCAGAATGATGGACATACCACTGCCGGAGTGCCAGCATAGGTTTGGGTGTGGCGGCGGAGAAAAGCTTTAGTTTTCTCCACAACAGAAATCAGATTTAAAGCCTAGTTCAGAATGATGGACATGCCACTGCCAACACGTACCAGATGCTATTGCCAAACACACGCACGTGTACGCTTCCCTTACTGTTGATAGGTTTGGGTGTGGCGGAGAAAAGCTTTCAGTTCGGTTTTAGATAGAGCAGATTTCGTGTGAATGGGTAAGAAGTACGGCAAGACAATAACTAAAATTGCCCCTTCCCTAGGCATACGTGGGGCATTTGACTGAGTTTCTGTCCCGGTAAGGCATTTGCCAGCAGAGAAAAGTTGGAGACGGGGAATTGGTCAAAGACAGCGGTCAACATAGCGAATTTTACATCAATGCTTATAAGATATTTGCACTCGTTCCAAAGCCTCACGGTGGGGCAATTGTACAGCTTAGCTGACCCACGGTGGGGCACTAATTTGCAATGCTCTGATTCAATAATGTCAAATGTCCCTGGCCACAAATGCCACGGGGGTGGGCAGAGAATACCGCATAAAATAAAGTTTATAGAATAACTAAAGTAAAGTATTGGCTAATCAGAATAATTATAGGAGCTAATCTAAAATGCAAAAACAATTGGGTCACAAGAATATACTGCTTTGGAGTTGTGTAAACGTTATTCCACCCTCCAAAGCCCAGTTGAAATAAAACTGACCACCAGTCTCAGTCATCAAAGATAGATATCTTCAATTATCCGGTTGAACATCTAATGAAGTTTGACTGGCTATCAGACGCCTACCAAAACAGATGTACACAGCACTAGCTTATTTTATATGCGTATAATGAACCGCAAACAATGCACTTACACTTATACAAGTCACATCGTTCACTGAGTGGGTGTAGGTGTTTTAAGAATAGGTATCATTTTGATCTTGTAAAACAAATGTGCGAAAAATAAATTGAGAAATAATTTATCCAACAAAAACTGTGCTTATTATATTGACTCCGTGTAAAGATCGCGGAAAGCCAGGGGAAAAATTGACTGAGTTTCTGTTTATTTCCTATTCGCGATCATTTTAAATTGTCATTTACTGAGAGACTAATTGTAATAAGCCAAGGTTTTCCCATGTGAGTGATGTCAATTTACAATTTACAAATTACACACTTTTCACAGAATGACAACACAAAAGGACTTGCTCTCCAATGCTGAAAATATAGTAAAATGTGTGGATTTTATGTTCGAGGTTGTGTTAAAATGAGACGGTAGTTTTTTAACTGAATTTTATTGTGATGAACACTGATTTTTTGCTAAAATTACACTGTGCCGTGATATAATAGTGAGATATTTGTTTCTAAGCACTTAAACATTTCAAAAACACATCACTGATGAAAGTAACCTCGAAAACGGTCACCAGTTGTTTCATTAAACTATACTAAATGTACCTTAGTGGTGCAATCAGTGATAAATCATTTCAAAGACACGCTAACAAACACTCAGACAATACTACCTTCATTGCTATCTATAGGTTCATTGAAAAAGGTTCATCGTTCCAAATCGATCACATGCATAAAACATGAAAGTCAGAAAATAACCATCTATATAAATTCGGAAAGACTAAAACTGTTAGTCCAGATTAGCAGATTAAACAACTAGATCACTTTAACAGTCAAGTATCATCGTCCATTGGTTCAAAAGCGCGGTCAATGTCCACTTTGAAAGGCTTACAGCTCCTTCTTGATCTTTCTTTCGTTCTCGACCTCTCTCCTGGGCGGCACCCCACTGCAGCTTCTCCGTGCAGCGTCACTGCTGGCGTACAGGGCTGACTTGCTGGATCCTGACCAAATGACCATCCTTTCCTTGCGCTCGTGGTTACACCTACAGACTGATCCCCAGACCTGCCAGTCGCAACCATTCCAGCCCCAGCCACTGCCATAGTAAGGAGCGGCCGTCAATTCTTCTTTATGTTCAGATGTGGACCACTCGGCACTCTGAAGTTGTCGGGTTTTGCGAGGCTCGTAGTCGTATGCATTGTTTGGCCTTGTTTTGCTTCTTTCCAAGCTAAGGGCATCCTGCTGGAGCTTAGCCCTGCTGGAGCATTTAGCCCTGCTTGCTTTTTGGAAGACATAAGGCCAACAACCCATGGATCGGGGCTGGAAAAACGTTTCTCAATAAACATGAAATGAATTTATGCTAGCTTTCCCCACACTTTCGTTACAGGCGAGTGAGCACATGTCATGTGTTAATTGACCTGCTGTCAATCAAACAAATCTTTTACTTCCGGTGAAAAACTTCCTTTTGCGTATTGATTTTTTTAAACAGTTTTTGGTATGTGAAAAATTGCTGCCAACACTTAGCCTGAATTTCTGCCGTCTCCTCCGGTTCGGAGGAACGAACTGGAGGAGACGGCTGAAATTCAGGCTAGCAAAAACTATATTTCTGTGGGAAAATATTTCCCCCCATTTTTTTTTATTGTAAAGGAACTTTGAGATCTTCGAATCACTGTATCACCGTATCACCGTATCACCGTATCACCGTATCACCGTATCACCGTATCACCGTATCACCGTATCACCGTATCACCGTATCACCGTATCACCGTATCACCGTATCACCGTATCACCGTATCACTGTATCACTGTATCACCGTATCACTGTATCTTGGTATTTCCGTATCATTGTATCTTGTAACACGTTATATACCAAGCCTCCTAAAGACTGCTAATATTCAGCTAATAATTCTTCCCTTTGGTTATTACTCCGGCGCTGCTATGGCAGCAGCCGGAGTCTTAAAATGCAGTCTGTGTCTTTTTTTTATTTTTATTTTTAATGTTTCTTGTAAAATTTTTGATCAGTTCTGACCTTTGCAACTAACAATGTGGGTCGGAGACGCTGTGATCGAGCGATAAAGCAGGAGGCATGCGCATTAAACGTTATAGATTTATTTAACACTGTTTACATCACATACTATCATCACCGTATAATTACCACTGTGGGAATGTGAAATGAGCAACACGTGAGACTTCGAGGCGCTACAGTTCTTTTTAACTACTTTTTAATCTTCTGATTCTTGTAAAAGAACTGTTATAGACCTAAAAATACACGAACAACGTAATACATTAGATCTGCGCTGTCTGGACAGATATAAAAACGTAAGCGAAATACAATCTCAGCTTAAGTGTTTCTAAACACGTTTAGATATAAAAGGTATCGAATTATAATCTCAGGGTAGATTTCGTCAGGCGCGCTCAGATAACAAAGGTCAAAGCTCTCAGACAAGGCGAGACAAGGAGATATCGATTTCTATGAGTCATTGTCAGAAATCTATTCCCGGCCGTAAAATTAGGCAATACCACCGTCTGTCAATGGGTAACTGAACTGTCAGGTCAACTACACAGCTTAGAGAGTCTTTCTACTAGATTGAGAGACATTAATATACTGTTACATGTCTGTTAATATGGGGAAAACTGAAGAAACCCTCATTGCATTGAGTTTGATAACTAGCCTGAAATACAGCCGCCTTCTCAGTTAATTAGTTCCAGGGTCCTTGAATTTTCAAATGGCTCAACTCGTCGCGAGCGCAAGTGAACTTGTGAAATTATCGCCATCACGCCGCGTATACAGTCAAGTCTGTTTGTCTCGGAAAGTATTTATTGTAGTTTATATCTCTTCCCTAATTGCACTGATGAAGGACTCGAAACCCTAAACGTCCCAGCAGCTTGTGTTACAGCTGATAAACGGAGGAAATGGCTCTACTGAAACAAAATCAAAGCGGACGAGTTTCGTGTTGTTTAGCTTTGCGGCCGAAGTCCATCATTGTCTGAGTGTGGTTCGGCGGGGAAGAAGAGTGTTCGTTGGGATTACTTTCAACAAAGTACACTGTATTTCAACTCTGGTAAGTTTGGAGCGATTGAAAAATAAGGATGATTTTCAAAACCGGTGGCTTAAAGTCATCTGCATATGACATAAATATACATGGTAGCCGAATCTAGTACTTCGGCGAACGGGAAGCAAAGTAGCCTGCTTGCCGGGTCTTCTGTAATTGTTTTTTTCAGAATTCTCTAAAGATTGTCCACACACTTTCAGCGGACTCTGCTGACAGTTTCACGACAAAGGATAGAAATCGGAATTATCTACGGGCCAAGATTGTGTGCCAGACCTCAATTAAATTAAAACTCGACTTAACGAACGGGATTTTATTCAAGACTTGTCACTGTGTTGTCAAGACTCAATAGACTTACTCATTCAAAATTTACGGGATCGTGTTTGGGTATCGTTGCAAGACTTACGAGGATTCTATAGTCTGTTATTGTGCTTTTCGTTCTTTTATTTTAATTATCGCTCTGTTTTAAAGTCTGTGTGTCTGTGATGTCGAGTACATTTCAAACTACCAAGCGTGGTTGTGAAAAGTTCCACTCGTACAGGAATACACTGGCTTCCTGCCGAGGTCAAATCATATTCGAAGCATCCGGGGAAAATTCATGGGTTCGATTGTGTTTTTAATCCGCTAGAAATAATGAAATTCGTTACCCAAAGCGCATGTCTACTTCTTTCATGAAACAAATAAACAACGAGAGCATTTTACTTCGACAAGCTACTAGAAGTTGGATTTGTCATTGGAAACCGTATAAACTGAACAGGATAAGACTTTGGAAATCGAAACATAGCCTGGTACAGACACATTTTTTCACTCATAAATTCGAACTGCATTCATGAGTGAAAAAAACCCTCTCAGTTTGTCTGTTAATTGCTTTTTGTTCTAATTATCGCTCTATTTAATATGTGTCTGTGATGCCTGGTACATTTCAAGCTACCAAGAGTATTTGTTTGCTTGTGCTTTCGTAAATCCAATTTGAATCTAAAGTCCTAAACGAATATTACTGGCTTCCTGCCGAGGTCAAATCATATTCGAAGCACCGGGGAAATTCATGGGTTTGATTGTGTTTTTAATCCGGTAGAAATTATGAAATTTGTTACCCAAAGCACGTGTACTTCTTTCATGAAACAAATAAACAATCAATTGCAAGAGCATTTAATTTCTTCAACAAGCTACTAGTTCGACAAGTCCCGAAGCTATGCTCGGCAAGTCAGCATTTATTCAAGATCGTGAAGTATAATTTGAAATCATGTGGACTTCGGATGTTTTGGTATCTGCTCTTATTTTATGGAACTCGTTACCACTGGAAATGAGGTCTATTGATTCCTCGGGTTGTTTCTCTTAGTTCTTTTAATTATAGTGTTAAATTAAATAATGAACAATTATACACTCGTGTTCACTGGTGTACTGTGGAGTTAGAACAGATTAACAATAGTATTTGCATCCGAGCATTTTGAGCTACCTGTGTTATCCTAGGATAACCTAGCTTACTTGCAGTCACTTGTGTTCTACTTGTGTTCACTCGTTTTTAACTCGTGGATGCACACATGTGAAGAACGAGTTATTGGGGTTATGTGGATGCGAGGTATTTCCTGTGGACTTCGAGTGAGATAATTTATTGATCGTTTTTTCCTGTTGATCGACGACTCGCCGTTGGCTTTCCGAATGACGTTTGATTTACCGAAGATATGGTACGGATGTTTATGATACGCGGCCAGGAAGGTTTCGAAAAGATTTGGTCATGCTGGAGAAGATTTATTGACGGGCCCTTCTAATGCCAAACACTTCAGACCTGGACAGACATGGTAGTGCGTCCCTATCAATCACTTAGGTGTGATGACGTAACGATGACGTCATCGGTCACGTAATTTTAAGTACATGCCCATATCTCCCTCGTTTTAATGCCAGCCCGCTCAAACTGGACAGACATGGTAGTAGGTCCCTATCAAGTACCTAGTGGCGATGACGTCATCGGTCACGTGATTTTAAGTACATGCCATATCTACCTTATTTCTAATGCCAGCTTGCACAAACCTGGACAGGCATGGTAGTGGGTCCCTATCAAGCACCTAGTGGTGATGACGTCATCTGTCACGTGATTTTAAGTACATGCCCATATCTCCTTCATTTCTAATGTCAGCTTGCACAAACCTGGACAGACAAGGTACTGGGTTGCTTTCAATCACTTAGCGACGATGACGTAACGTTGACGTCATCGGTCACGTGATTTTAACTACATGCCCATATCTCGGTAATAAGTTCATGTCCTAGATACACCAATATGTTACTGACGTTCTATGACCGAAACATAATAGAACGTAATTAACCTATTGTTGTATCTAGGACATGAACTTATTACCCATATCTCCCTCATTTCTAATGCCAGACAGTTTAAAGGTATTGTTTCCCCACGATTCACTTAGTGGTGATGACGTAACGATGACGTCATTGCTCACGTGACTTTTAATATATGCCAAAATAGCTCACTGACCATCCACGAGTTGCACTTAGGGGCCCTATGTTTTACTCATGTTCTGACTCGTTTGAAATTTTAGATGGAATCGACTGTATGTGCGTACTTTCGCATCAGATTGTGCGTTTGTAATGTGCCAAACACGAAGGTATACGAGAGCGTCCGCGTTAAAAAGATATACGCCGGAGTTCAAGCTGTGTACAGCTTCTTGTTTTTATTAATGTTCAGTCCTGTAAAATTTTTGATCAGTTCTGACCTTTGCCGCTAACAATGTGGGTCGGAGACGCTGTGATCGAGCGATAAAGAGGAGGCATGCGCATTAGTTGAAAGATAAATGTTCGCTTGAGAGTTTTAGAGGGTCTAAGGCTACCGTCACGACGTCATGAAGACGATGAAGTACTTAATTTGCCTCAATCGTCTCTCTAACCGAATTATTAAACTGGAGGAAGTATTGTTGACTCAGGCGAAACTACGGCGCCTTCTAGTCTATGACCATATGAGTCATTGATAAAAAAACTGAAAACATAGCTATCAAAATACAATCCGGGATCAGATCTTCTCGTCAGACGGCAGATAAGAGGTCAAGCAATTAGACTAAACCAATTAACGTAAATGACAAGAGATCAATTTCGTCTGATATGACCAATTAGCTTTAATCTCATACAATCGTTCAACGAAGACACTGGGTTAGGGTTCATGCTTCACGAAAAATCTATTTTGCTTTCGTCTGTGCAAACGGTTACCGTTATATTGTACTACACAACGCTCTCGCTCTAAGGCATTCAATTAGAAAAGCATCTATATTTGTTGTCACATGACTGTTGCAATGGAGATTCAGGTTGTTCAAAGCGGGACAAATTCTGGGGAGTTTCACGTAAATATCCTGAAGAACTGAACTGAAATCGAAGAAGGTCAGTTGAGTTGATCTAAAAGCCGTAATTATTGTACTGGGTTTGATTTGATAAACCGTATGATCCGAACTGGAAAATGACTTAAGAAACCGTAATGACCGTAAAGAAACACTGGAATGACTTGAAAGGCTGTTAAGAGTAAATAGAAGTTGGATTTGTCATTGGAAACCGTATAAACTGAACAGGATAAGACTTTGGAAATCGAAACATAGCCTGGAAGGACGCAGCCGCATTTTTTCACTTTTATCAATTTGAACTGATTCTTTGCATTCATGAGTGAAAAAAACCCTCTCAGTTTGTCTGTTAATATCTTTTTGTTCTTATTATCGCTCTATTTAAAATCTCTGTGTCTGTGTGCCTAGTACATTTCAAGCTACCAAGAGTATTTGTTTGCTTGTCAGCTTTCGTAAACCCAATTTGAATCTAGAGGTCCTAAACGAATATTACTGGCTTCCTGCCGAGGTAAAATCATATTCGAAGCACCGGGGAAAATTCATAGCCTCGATTGTGTTTTTAATCCGGTATAAATTATGAAAGCACATGTGTACTTCTTTCATGAAACAAATAAACAATCAAGAGCATTTAATTACTTCAACAAGCTACTCAGTAGAATAATAATAATAATGGCTTAAAACTTTTCCAAGTTTTAAGACATTATTATTATTATTCAATTTTCTTTTTGGTATTAAATAGGGAATTACTTTTAAAACGATACTTTACATTATCTGTATTATTGCATAACAGTTTTTAGTAAGTTAGTTTTTAATACTTGTATTGTAAAGCGCTATGGGACTTTAGGGAATAGCGCTACATAAATCGATTATTATTATTATGTATTAGTTCTTATTTATGCGGCCGTTGATAAACAAACTCATAACGGTTAAGCAAACTCGTAAGGTTTTCTCAACTGACAATTTGCTGTTTTTAATTGCCATGCCAGTGGCACTCGATCTCTTCAGCAATCAACATTTTTGGTTCGAAGCTATATATGCTAAAATAAGGTAGCCTGGCATAGTTGTTTTGTTAGCACAAGTATAACACAGGTAGCCCGAAAATAAGAGAGGACATATTTTTGCACTTATTGTTACTTAAGTCTTAACTTAACTTTAAGCCTTCATCATTTATCTATTTAATTTTTTTATGACTTGCATATTCACTGTATGTGTACTATGTGTTAATATATTTATATGTATATATGTATATATTTATTATGTTTATTATATTTTATTCCAATAATTTTAATTAGTCTCTTTCTTTCCTTGTATATTCACTTTGTAACTCTGTAATCATAAGTCTACATACTGTTTTTGTTCTATTAGATTTGAAATCAGTCTCTATTGTTCTTAAGTTCTATACATGTATGTAACCAAATCTACTTGCTATCCAAACACGTTGCATGGCACTACCCAACACACGCTATGACGTAGCTAGCGTCTAATACGCATGCTCACATCTTATTACCGGTAGAGTGGCAACCATGTACAGCTGTTTCGTCCTTGTTAGGACTCATCAGCATAGCATAGCCCCCAAGACCATTTACGGCAGTCAACTCAAAAGCTTCTGCTCCTTTGACTGCGGGCCGTTACTTGTTAAATAATTTTTATTTTTCTTGTAAACTATCCTACTATAACGATTGCTTAATTTGACACTTAATTTGTAATTCTTTGTTAAACAGTGTAAAATAAAAACTGAATTGAATTGTAAAACGAAAATAGATAATCTCAGAATTTTTTGGTTGTAAAAAAATCCTACCAGCAGACATTAGCTATGTGCATACTACCTAATAGCGATGTGACTGTACGTGGGTACTTCTGCAAACAAATATTTTTAATGACCACAATATCAGACTAATCAAAACATTGCTCACCTGTAACGATTCATGGGCACACCACGGGGTCACAGGTAGTAACGCAATCGGCTGCTTTTGCAGCTTCACGCGGCATTTACACAGGTAACCCGAAAAACTAAGACGATAACCGGGAATTTGTTTTTATTGTAAATGTTGGTTAATTAAATGATGAAACGCTTGCTGGTGTACTCGTGTTCGCTCGTGTTGAGTTTTAGATCAGATCCTCGTAGTATTTTGATGCAATTTGTTTTGGACTAGTACCGCACTGATACACAGGTAACCCGAAACAATTAAGACGATAAAACAATTATTATTTTTTATTATAATATTTTTTTGTTAATTAATTTATGAACCGTTGTGCACTCGTGTTCACTCGTGTCCTGATTCATGTGGAATTTTAGATCAGATGATCATAGTATTTGGATCCGAGTATTTTTGGGCTACCTGTGTTATCCTAGGGTATATGTAGTAATGATAGGAAATCATGTTTGCCGCGTAGCACTAGTAAGTGGAAAGGATGTGATGTAAAGTCACGAGGTAAGCTGTAGTGCTAAGTGTGCATGCCCTACGAGGGAAAGAGAAAAAATCTCTGACCCAAGTGGGACTCGAACCCAACGACCTCCAGGTTACATGTCTGGCGCTCTACTGAGCTATCAAGTCAGATGAGAGCAATCATGGGTATTGGTGCATTTTATGGGGTCACGGCGTTTATATATGTATATGTAGTTATGATAGGAAATCATGTTTGCCGCGTAGCACTAGTAAGTGTAAGGGATGTGATGTAAAGTCACGTGGTAAGCTGTAGTGCTAAGTGTGCACTACAGCTTGGAGGTCGTTGGGTTCGAGTTCCACTTGGGTCAGAGATTTTTTCTCTTTCCCTCGTAGGGCGTGCACACTTAGCACTACAGCTTACCACGTGACTTTCCATCACATCCTTTACACTTACTAGTGCTACGCGGCAAACAAGATTTCCTATCATAACTACATGTACCGTATAATCGCCGTGACACCATAAAACGAACCAATACCCACGATTGCTCTCATCTGCCGTCAAAGTCCGAAGTACTAGCGCCCGTCGATGTCTGTACTTGTCCCTGGTTAGGTCGAACCTTGCCTATGCCTCACAAGTATGGAGCCCACAAACTGTCGATCTGATGCAGGACATAGAAAGAACACAAAGGAGGGCTACTAAGTTTATTCTCCTATTGCCCTTCCAAACAGACATCTCCTACAAATCTAGACTCTTAACTCTAAAGCTTTTACCTTTATGTTACTGGTATGAATACCTTGACCTCATCTTCTTGTATAAGGCAAAACACGGTTTAGTAACCTTAGCTCCAGATGTTTTGCCAAAGCTTGTAAACAGGGTGAATTTAAGCATCTCTCTACGTTCGATGGATAACTCACTTAATCTTATTACTTATCAGATTCCTAATGTCAAGACCCTGTGTTACCAAAATAGTTATTTTATAAGAGCTTCCCGAACTTGGAATACACTTCCACACGAACTGCGTAAATCAGATATCTCTTTACCTAAGTTTAGATCATTACTATTTAAATATTACGTGTCTGCCATCACTTCTGTATTTGACATCGAGAACCCTAGGTCTTGGAAGTCTGTATGTCTGAAATGTCACCAGGCAAGACAGTTAACCGCACCTCTCAAATGCTGCTTTTAGGTTGAAATAGGTATTGTAATTAGATCATTTATTGTAATTTTATTTTTCATAGGAAACCAACGTAATTGGCTAACGCTGTGTTGGTTCTCCTGGCCTCTATGTTTTGTTTGTTGTATATTTTACTTTATTCTATTTTGTATCTTCTATTATGGCCGAAGTAAGTAAATAAAATAAATAAATAGCTCAGTTGGTAGAGCGCCAGACATGTAACCTGGAGGTCGTTGGGTTCGAGTCCCACTTGGGTCAGATATTTTTTCTCTTTCCCTCGTAGGGCGTGCACACTTAGCACTACAGCTTACCACGTGACTTTACATCACATCCTTTATCCTAGGGTAGCCTGGCTTACATGAAGTCACTCGTGTTCTGACTCGTGTGGAGTTTTATATGAAATCGACTGTGTGTACGTACTTTCGCATCTGATTGTGCGTTGTAATGTGCCAAACACGCAGGTATACGAGATCATCCGCGTTACAAAAGATACGCCGGAGTTTAAGCTGCGTGCAGCTTCTTGTTACTAAGAGGATTTCAAATGAAAGTGTATTTCATCTTCAATCTCATTGGGAACACAGGGCACCATCAGAACTCCGAAGAAAGGTAGTCCAAAATAAAAAATGAAAATCCTGGAACGCAAAATATCAAAGAAAATAACCTGCCCTGCACAACCAAGGGGCCAAAAAAATGTGCATCTTGAGGAAGTCCTACCTCCCCCATCCACATTTCTAATGGTGCTTCCCTTGGACACTGAAAACATTTTTTTTATGGGAGTACCCCTTCCTCCATAAAGGTGGGACATACTAGGGGACATGCAAAACGTCTCCTGGTGTGTGCTCACCTTAAAAGAGTGTCTGGCTGCATTGATGTATATATATAATAGTGGCCCGAGTGAAAGCCCAGATGGGCTCTTGTTTCAAATAGTTTTGACGTTGCATGGTTGACCCTGTTCACTCAGCATCACTCTTGGCATTGTATGTGGGTGCTCTCGGTGCACGATGTACATGCATCGTCACACGTAATTACACAGCTGCTGACTACGTGCTGTAATCCAACCCTTGTTTGCTAGCAAATGATATAATGTTATGTTCTAGATGTTCAGATAGTTCCAATCAGTTTGAACTTAAATATTTAAATATTTCTGTTTTGAAAAAAAATAACGCTTTTCCTTCACCGGCCTAGCCTTGTTAATATTTGAGTTGAAGCGTGTCTGTGTGTGACAACCAAACATCTTATAACTTATGGGTACTGACGTATAATTGTAAGATTTTTCTAGATGTTTAGATGCCATCATTCGACAACAACAACAATTTATTATGAAAAACATTTACAAAGAACTAAGATACTTGCCAACCCGCAAATTAGCAAAAACAATACTATTCGAGGCGGGGGCAGGTGAAAGATAACTAATTAAATAATAATAAGAAAACTAACTATCAGAAGCTTATCCGCTGCATAGTAGAAATACTAAGTTACTTCAAAACTAATTAAAGGTATAAAACCGCTTTCTCTGCGCCAAACCCACCCAGTGACCAAGTGACCTTCTAAAACCTGCTCGTATCGTCTTTCAGTCAAAACAAAACAGATTTGATAAGAACTGGCGCTCAAAGCCGATTTTTGCATTGTGGTTTAGTCACTGGCGATAAGACACCAGAATGTTGACGATCACTGTTCTTATCACTTTGGCGGGCTGTTGCTTTGCTCAAGATCTCAACCTCGATCTTGGAGAAGTCGTATATACTCCAAACACAAACCTCCTTGGCGATGTACCAAAAGGAATTGTAGTGTTCAAGCCTTTTGATGCCAAGACGTGCTTCCAAATAGTTCCTGTAAATGTGACGAACAAGTATGATAACTATTTCAGGGAGACAGCTGCCTTCTACAAATCCATCTCAGTTGATACTAGTATGTCAGCATCGATGCAGTCCGATTTTACTATGGGAATCACACTAGATGCCACGACAAAGTCTATCAGTTCCAGCAAACGTACAGTGACGGGGAACACATTGAACCTGGCTGCAAAGTCTTTCAAACAAGTGCTCAAATCAGAATGCCTACTCTATGGAGAATTGGATGACCGGTTCGTTAATGCTTTCCTGAAGCTGAATAACACCATCAATACTCCCTGGCTGCCCGAGGCCTGGCGACCATTCGAGATATTCCTTAAATCCTACGGCTCGCACATTGTTACTCAGATCAGCTATGGCTCTAGTATCAACCAGTACTCTTTTGCCGAAACATCTTCACAGTACAACCAACGAGATTTTTCCGTAAAAAGCTGCGTTTCGTTGGCTGGTCCAGGGCCTGTGAAAAGTATGAATTTGTCGATCTGTTCGAACGTTACTGATGAAGAGATATCCACCGTCAACAAAATGGACATGACCGAGTCTCTCACAATAAGAGGGGGTACGCCAGAAACTCGCAATCAGCTACTTTTTGAACGTTCTTACGAACTCATGACCAAATTTATGAATGAAGGCTACACGGACCCGGCCGCAATCCAGTTCAAGCTGAAACCAATCTGGGAGATCTTGCAATCAAAGTTCTCGGACAGTGATCACCTCAGGAAAGCTATAAACCTGGAGTATTACTACACTGGTTATTTAAACTTTGGCTGTTCCTACCAACCTATTGGTGGATTTCCGCCGAAGGTGGAGGTCCAAAAGTTTGACTTGGCGCCACATTCCTCGGTAGACTACCCAGAATACGAATGTACGCTTGCTCCCCTGGGTTGTCACTCGTGGAAAGACGACTGCCATTATCATGTTGGTGTGTGGTGCCACTGCGCCGGTCCAACGTGCATTCGTTACTCTGTAAAAACTCTGGCCACTGGTGTCAGAAGATCAACGGCCGCTCCTTACTATGGCAGTGGCTGGGGCTGGAATGGTTGCGACTGGCAGGTCTGGGGATCAGTCTGTAGGTGTAACCACGAGCGCAAGGAAAGGATGGTCATTTGGTCAGGATCCAGCAAGCCAGCCCTGTACGCCAGCAGTGACGCTGCACGGAGAAGCTGCAGTGGGGTGCCGCCCAGGAGAGAGGTCGAGAACGAAAGAAAGATCAAGAAGGAGCTGTAAGCCTTTCAAAGTGGACATTGACCGCGCTTTTGAACCAATGGACGATGATACTTGACTGTCAAAGTGATCTAGTTGTTTAATCTGCTATTCTGGACTAACAGTTTTAGTCTTTCCGAATTTATATAGATGGTTATTTTCTGACTTTCATGTTTTATTCATGTGATCGATTTGGAACGATGAACCTTTTTCAATGAACCTATAGATAGCAATGAAGGTAGTATTGTCTGAGTGTTTGTTAGCGTGTCTTTGAAATGATTTATCACTGATTGCACCACTAAGGTACATTTAGTATAGTTTAATGAAACAACTGGTGACCGTTTTCGAGGTTACTTTCATCAGTGATGTGTTTTTGAAATGTTTAAGTGCTTAGAAACAAATATCTCACTATTATATCACGGCACAGTGTAATTTTAGCAAAAATCAGTGTTCATCACAATAAAATTCAGTTAAAAAACTACCGTCTCATTTTAACACAACCTCGAACATAAAATCCACACATTTTACTATATTTTCAGCATTGGAGAGCAAGTCCTTTTGTGTTGTCATTCTGTGAAAAAGTGTGTAATTTGTAAATTGTAAATTGACATCACTCACATGGGAAAACCTTGGCTTATTACAATTAGTCTCTCAGTAAATGACAATTTAAAATGATCGCGAATAGGAAATAAACAGAAACTCAGTCAATTTTTCCCCTGGCTTTCCGCGATCTTTACACGGAGTCAATATAATAAGCACAGTTTTTGTTGGATAAATTATTTCTCAATTTATTTTTCGCACATTTGTTTTACAAGATCAAAATGATACCTATTCTTAAAACACCTACACCCACTCAGTGAACGATGTGACTTGTATAAGTGTAAGTGCATTGTTTGCGGTTCATTATACGCATATAAAATAAGCTAGTGCTGTGTACATCTGTTTTGGTAGGCGTCTGATAGCCAGTCAAACTTCACTAGATGTTCAACCGGATAATTGAAGATATCTATCTTTGATGACTGAGACTGGTGGTCAGTTTTATTTCAACTGGGCTTTGGAGGGTGGAATAACGTTTACACAACTCCAAAGCAGTATATTCTTGTGACCCAATTGTTTTTGCATTTTAGATTAGCTCCTATAATTATTCTGATTAGCCAATACTTTACTTTAGTTATTCTATAAACTTTATTTTATGCGGTATTCTCTGCCCACCCCCCGTGGCATTTGTGGCCAGGGACATTTGACATTATTGAATCAGAGCATTGCAAATTAGTGCCCCACCGTGGGTCAGCTAAGCTGTACAATTGCCCCACCGTGAGGCTTTGGAACGAGTGCAAATATCTTATAAGCATTGATGTAAAATTCGCTATGTTGACCGCTGTCTTTGACCAATTCCCCGTCTCCAACTTTTCTCTGCTGGCAAATGCCTTACCCCGCGGGACAGAAACTCAGTCAAATGCCCCACGTATGCCTAGGGAATGGGCAATTTTAGTTATTGTCTTGCCGTACTTCTTACCCATTCACACGAAATCTGCTCTATCTAAAACCGAACTGAAAGCTTTTCTCCGCCACACCCAAACCTATCAACAGTAAGGGAAGCGTACACGTGCGTGTGTTTGGCAATAGCATCTGGTACGTGTTGGCAGTGGCATGTCCATCATTCTGAACTAGGCTTTAAATCTGATTTCTGTTGTGGAGAAAACTAAAGCTTTTCTCCGCCGCCACACCCAAACCTATGCTGGCACTCCGGCAGTGGTATGTCCATCATTCTGAACTAATCTTTAAATCAGATTTCTGTTGTGAAGAAACTAAAGCTTTTCTCCTCGCCTAACCCTTTACAACCAAACAATGGTGATACGTGCCGACAGTGGATATTTTTATTGGATGTATAGATATCTACCTTCCATCATTCTGAACTTAATTTTAAATATTTATATTGTTAAAAAAAAAAAACATTCTAGATCTCTTCACTTCTCTATGGTGCGTGCCGGCAGCGTCTATATATTTTTACTAGAGGTCAATATACTTGTATGTTTTAATATCTATATAATGTACCAGAAAATAACCCGTCGCGTAGTGCCGAAATTCAATACAATAAACAGGGTGACATCTGTGTACATTGAAAAAACAGGGTGTGTATGTATGTATTCTACAATCGGCACTATTTACTGAACTGATGAAGGTGTGAAAGTGGCCCAAGATATAGGTGACAACTAGTTGTAAGCCGTATATGACAACTTGTTCCCGTGGTAAAGAGAAGCCGAGTTTCGTACAAACGTGAGTTGAAACGTTTTCTACATAAAATAGGTATTTACTGACTGAGTGGGAGGCCCGGAAAATATTTGGGACGAGATCACGCACGGACCGAGCGCAAACTAATACAAATTAAATCCTTTCTCGGTCGGCCTGACCTAACTCAGTCAATAAGCTGTTTATCATATGACTACTTAGTTTGTTTTTATAATGACAAAACAACGAGCATGAAATCGACCAGGGACGGACGGCTTTTCTGACCCTATTACGTGACACGTACGGCCCCATCACGTGACTTTTGTAAATGGTTCTGAAAGGAAAGCGCGCGCGCGGCCGTATGGGTAATATGATAATAAACTTTATTAAGAGTCCGCTTCGTCTGCATGCGAGACTCCAAAGAGATATTTCTTCATAGTCCGATCGATTCTAACCGCGTGAACTGGTCCAATTAAATTGTTTTGAAGATACGTCTGGACCAGTTGATTTGATCCATGCACGGCGTTGCGATTTATTTTTTGAAGGCAGTGTTAAGTTCCTCCTCGTTTTCATATTGACCAGGGATGTTTTATCGATGAAATATATTTGAGTTAATTACGTTGTGTGGGTTCCTAGCTGAACTGTTATACAACATGATTAGCTTCTGTGTATCAGTTTAAGTTGATCTGCGGAGTGAGTACTAGTTTTAAAGGTGAATGTTTTTGAGGTTTCTCTTTCCTAATCGGCAAACAGGGAAATCCTCTCCCCATTCCTCCCTCCCCTCCCCACACCGCTTCAAAACATCACGCGCGTTCGCTCTTGTTGAACCCAAACCTAACGAAAACAGAGGCAATCACCCATGTTTCTAATTTTAAAGGGAACCTCGGCTGAAAAACAATGTTTGTCCTCAAGTGTTTGTTAGGCATGCTCGCGGACTCGCTCGTTCGCGATATGATACGAAAACCTCGTGAATAAAAACAATATCAAGCTCTTAACATGTCATAATTTGTTTATTATACATTTAAAGTGAATACAATAACACAAAATTAAGCAATAGTAAAGTGAAGTGATATCGTATCACTTTAATGATATGGTTTTTATTCACGGCTTTATCACACGGATATCAACCCCAAATGTGTAATAATATTGTTTATTACACATTTGGGGTTGATATCCGTGTGATAAAGCCGTGAATAAAAACCACATGATATCACACTAACTATGTAAGATACGTGCAAATTCACGTATCTTACATCACATTACTATTCACACATCTTGTAGAAATTAATCAATTTATTACTTATTTTATTAATTAGTTCTGCATGACACATGACCACATCAGCTATGATGTACAAACTATCGAATAAATATTATTATTATTATTACTGATCTGCCACAATTACGCGCATGGACCTAATCGATCTGTAACTAAGATATCAGTTTAATTATTACTATCTTTGTCACTTACTTTTTAATAACCACTTAAATTTATTAGCAACAATCTGATGTACCTATGCAGTACAAAGCTATACAGCTATTAATATTTGTCTGTCTGCCTCGCAGGAAACTGAGCTGGAGAAGAGGTTTCGCGTTACTAGTGTTAAATTCGGTCCTTCAATAAGGCTGGGGATATATTATTTAAAGCGCGAACACAATTGATTATACCATAGTTAGTGTCAATCATTTCTCTTACATAGTCTTTTTTACAGTAAACCCACCTTGTTATACATAATTCATGCCACTCACAGATATCTTTTGCGGTTCAGCTCACAAATCTTAGGTTGCAAACCGAAAACCGTGTCAAGTTAAATAACCTCCTACTTCATTTGCATGGGATGCTGGAGCCCAAAACAAATTCATAGCGTCTCTTAAAGCAATTATTTCAATGTGTGATTGCAAAGGATGTGAAATAAATTATAAATTCTGTAAGAAGACTGCTGGCTACAATGTTCTGAATCAAAGGAAATTTCAGAAAAAATCGACACTTTAGATCTGATTCGGTTGAAAAAAATCACGATATTGATAACGTGGTTGAAAGTTTTGGCACTATTATCACTGATGTTAAGAAAAATAATAGGAATAGAGACAACAACAAAATTAAAGTTAAACGACAGAGGTGGTATGATAAATCATGCTGGGAACTAAAGAAAGAATTGATTCGAGTCAGTAAACTCATACTTCAATGACTGCCATTATCATGTTGGTGTGTGGTGCCACTGCGCCGGTCCAACGTGCATTCGTTACTCTGTAAAAACTCTGAACACTGGTGTCAGAAGATCAACGGCCGCTCCTTACTATGGCAGTGGCTGGGGCTGGAATGGTTGCGACTGGCAGGTCTGGGGATCAGTCTGTAGGTGTAACCACGAGCGCAAGGAAAGGATGGTCATTTGGTCAGGATCCAGCAAGTCAGCCCTGTACGCCAGCAGTGACGCTGCACGGAGAAGCTGCAGTGGGGTGCCGCCCAGGAGAGAGGTCGAGAACGAAAGAAAGATCAAGAAGGAGCTGTAAGCCTTTCAAAGTGGACATTGACCGCGCTTTTGAACCAATGGACGATGATACTTGACTGTCAAAGTGATCTAGTTGTTTAATCTGCAAATCTGGACTAACAGTTTTAGTCTTTCCGAATTTATATAGATGGTTATTTTCTGACTTTCATGTTTTATGCATGTGATCGATTTGGAACGATGAACCTTTTTCAATGAACCTATAGATAGCAATGAACCTATAGATAGCAATGAAGGTAGTATTGTCTGAGTGTTTGTTAGCGTGTCTTTGAAATGATTTATCACTGATTGCACCACTAAGGTACATTTAGTATAGTTTAATGAAACAACTGGTGACCGTTTTCGAGGTTACTTTCATGATGTGTTTTTGAAATGTTTAAGTGCTTAGAAAAAACTATCTCACTATTATATCACCACAGTGTAATTTTAGCAAAAAATCAGTGTTCATCACAATATAAAGTTCAGTCGAATGTGTAATTTGTTAATTTGTAAACTAACATCACTCACAAGGAAAATCCTTGGCTTATTACAATTGGTCTCTCAGTGAATGATAATTTAAAATGATCGCGAATAGGAAATAAACAGAAACTCGGTCAATTTTTTTCCTGACTTTCCGCGATCTTTACACGGAGTCAATATAATAAGCACAGTTTTTGTCGGATAAATTCCTTCTCAATTTATTTTACAAGATCAAAATGATAGCTATTCTTAAAACACCTACACCCACTCAGTGAACGAAGTGACTTGTATAAGTGCATTGTTTGCGGTTCATTATTATACGCAAATAAAATAAGCTAGTGCTGTGTACATCTGTTTTGGTAAGCGTCTGATAGCCAGTCAAACTAAGTCAGTGGCTATTTTCACTAGATGTTCAGCCGGATAATTGAAGATATCTTTGATGACTGAGACTCGTAGTCAGTTTATTTCAACTGTGCTTTGGAGGGTGGAATAACGTTTACATAACTCAAAAGCAGTATATTCTTGTGACCTAATTGTTTTTGCATTCTAGATTAGCTTCTATAATTATTCTGATTAGCCAATACTTTACTTTAGTTATTCTATAAGCTTTTCTCCGCCGCCACACCCAAACCTATGCTAAATAAATAAATAATAATAATAATAATTTATTGTAATAAGTAATATACAGGATTACAGTATATGGCACAGGGTCAGGGTATAATCTAGATGTGGAAAGATGTACAAGATGGTATAACAACAAATTATCATGCATGACATGGATCAAAACATATTACAGCAAACAGATAAATACTAAATAGACAGGGATAAATACAAGGTATTGGACACTTGGTAGTAGACACACATATATACAAGCTACTAAGTACGAATTGAAAATTTATGTTTTGAAAATGAAAAGTGTAAATCAAATCTGTGTCTTGTAAAATGATCATGGTATTCCAGGTTAAATTTAAAAAATGCAGACAATGGATTCGGTAACATATCATTGATATGAGAGAAAATAAAGCATGAGGTCTGGAATTTGTAAATATTAAAAATTGTTAATATTTCAAGTTCATCAAATTGAGGTTTGATATGAGTACGTGGTGGAGAGTGAGTGATAATACATTCTGAACTTAATTTTAAATATTTATATTGTGAAATAAAAAAAGTCTTCTAGATCTCTTCATTCTCTATGGTGCGTGCCGGCAGCGTCTATATATTTTTACTAGAGGTCAATATACTTGTATGTGTTAATATCTATATAATGTACCAGAAAGTAACCCGTCGCGTAGTGCCGAAATTCAATACAATAAACAGGGTGAAATGTGTGTACATTGAAAAAACAGGGTGTGTATGTATGTATTCTACAATCGGCACTATTTACTGAACTGATGAAGGTGTGAAAGTGGCCCAAGATATAGTGACAACTAGTTGTAAGCCGTATATGACAACTTGTACCCGTGGTAAAGAGAAGCCGAGTTTCGTACAAACGTGAGCTGAAATGTTTTCTACATAAAATACATGTAGGTATTTACTGACTGAGTGGGAGGGCCGGAAAATATTTGGGACGAGATCACGCACGGACCGAGCGCAAAATACAAAATGACGGAGAGCCAAATACTTTCTCGGTCGGCCTGACCTAACTCAGTCAATAAGCTGTTTATCATATGACTGCTTAGTTTGTTTTTATAATGACAAAACAACAAGCATGAAATCGAGCAGGGCCGGATGGCTATTCTGGCCCTATCACGTGACACGTACGGCCCCATCACGTGACTTTTGTAAATGGTTCTGAAAGGAAAGCGCGCGCGCGGCCGTATGGGTGATATGATAATAAACTTTATTAAGAGTCCGCTTCGTCTGCATACGAGACTCCAAAGAGATATTTACAACGGAAACATTGAAGCACCAGAAATAACAAAGGTTGAAGTGCGCCGTATTTATTTTATTTTGGTCTACAACCAACCCATGAAACCCGTTTTATAGAATTTATCAAATAATTAAAAGTAGAAGCAGCGCTAAACAAATCTTGAGGTAAAGATTACATGTAATATTGTTATTAAATACTATTAATCTATCACCGTCTTGGCTTGTTTACTATAAGTTTACTTTAGTCACTGTCAGACGAGCTGTCGAGTCCTAACTTTTTTTCCCACTTGGACAGTGCCCTAGTGTGGGCCTCGGCAGCTCGGTTGGCACTGGCCAAAAATTGGGGCATCTGGTCAAGGAGGCCCTCCAGTTTTATTGATGTAGTGGATTCCTTGGCCTTAGTTTTTCTTCTCTTTGTCGTGCATGAAAAAAGAAGATGGCATGGGGGAGTGATAATTCGCGAAAGCGTATTTTTCATTCAATACAGTAAACCATGTATAGGGAACTGAAACACCGTATTCCTTGCCGCTATATTTTTTGCGTAGCTTTTATTCTCCCTGGAGTTTTGCATTAATACTTTTTTACGAATTCAAAACAATCGTTGCCCGTACTCTTCTTTGTCGCGCTTTGCCTTTTTTTTATAGCACATCCGTGGGCGCTGCTTCTTTGAGCTCCTCCTTGGGATCCAGCCTGTGTCTTTCATCTCTTCTTTTGATTTTAGCCAGGATATCGTCCATTTCGTCACTCATTTCTTCCGATTCCTCATCTGACTCTGCTCGCTTCTCTCCAGAGTTGTCGCCGGCTAAGATATCGTCTACCGTTCGAAATTCGTCTTCGATGGCAGTGGCATCATTGCGTGAAGGAATGGTCCTGAAATAGAGTTTAAGAAACGTTCCAGCATTAAAGTGAATAGAAACAAAAATGCATTCAATATTTTATACTCACTTCTTGTTGTCTTTGCTGGACAAAACTGGTTATATGATAAAACCCAATATAAATTGTACAAAACTTGGTTTTATCAAATAAAACGCATTCTCAACTAAAATCAGTTTTTATCATTTTGTGAAATTCCGCAAAAATTAAATGAAAACGCGATATTAAGAGGAATGCGTCCGCTAATAATGCAGTTTTCGCATATAACCAAGACGTGTTTCCCCAAAAGCATTAAAAAATAGACGTTGTATGTTGACGGCCACCGGTTTTTATTTCACCAAATAACTAGTATTTTGACGTTACCACAAAAATTACTATAGATACTCTATTAACATTATTTTGGCGGGTTGGACATTTTTGATATTTTTAACAACATAAAAAATACATTTTCTAACGGAAAGGCATTTTCATGCAAAAAGTAAGTGATGTTTAAGACTGAAATAAGCGGAACACAAAAAAATACAGAAAACTGGGATACCAAATACAAAGTTCTGGCGGATAAATCGAACTCCCGATTCCGCACTGCGGAATCAAGGGTTTCTCAAAATATCGCACAGATGACGATATCTGATGGACAAATCTGAAACAATTGATTTTAGTTGAGAATGCGTTAAAAGAAGGAATAAAAATCCACGTCTGGAGTGTGACACAACAGCACTTGAGACACATTCAAGCAAAATCATCCGCAGTCTATTGTCTTTTCCTATAGTTCTTACGCGAATGGTTTCGTTTGTCCTCCACTGAATGTATAATACATTTGAATTGCTGTACAATAACCAATCCGCATTATTTATTAATCAAAAATCAAAGGCTCTGCATTAAGATATAGCAAACAACTGAAGTTTGAGTGAAACGACGTTTAGCCAGGATCAAATAAGAAACAAAATTGTGGAACTCAACTACTTAACGTTACTAAAGGAGGAGGAGGAATAGTGGCCTACATCTCATGCAGTTTAGCGATCTCACAGCCAAAATAATTAAATAACCAATAACCTATATAATAACCTAGAACCTAACTACAAAACGTTAATTGAGCCTTTAGTCATTGAGGCAAATGGTATATAAATGGAAATAATCATGATATGGTTACAGATGTAGCCTTAATTTCTAAAATTAGAAGAATAACTTAATTATTTATACTCCAGAACTGGTAGTAGTAATTGGACATTAATGTTGAATAAAATACGGAATGCACCTTACCTTATTCATATCTCATTATTCATATCTCACTCCACACGGAAAAAGGTCTGGTATCAGAGCGAGGCCGTGCAGTTCAGTCCCAATTAAGATCGCAAAATTGGAGTCGGTCATACATTTCTTAGTCTCTGAGTCTTACCGCACTGCTGTGTTCTTTTGTGTCATAAGGAAATTAACATTATTTTCCACCATCGATTGCGGTAGATTTTTCTCTTCCTGTGACAACCTGGAACGACTAGCCTCGCTTTGATGCCTTTATGAATAAGGTCAATGCCGTGCCAATGCTGTTCCCAAAATGCTTGTTGTGTTAAAAGGGCATAAAGCAATCCTGACTCAGCAAAGAAGAAAAAGGTCTCACATAGTTTAGTATTGATTTCAGTTAGTAAAGCATTAGTGTGGCCAAGATTTCAATAGGACGTTTCGACGATGTTGCGCGCGCAGCTAGAACAATGGCTATCTTTTTTAAATAACAAAAGGCTGATGAACCAGAACGAGTCTTAGCAGCCCGCGTCTATTGTTCTACTGATGCGTGCGCAACATCGTCAAAATGGCCTATAGGACATTTGCATGATGACGTCACATACTACCAGCAGCCTCTTCGCGCTGATTCTTTTCTTCCTCTAATTTGAACATTGTCATGAAATTCTCAAAGGCCTTTTAAAATCTGAATGAGAAAGAGAATTTGAAAAGGATTCTGGTAGTTGTAGCAAAATGACGCATTAATGAAATTTCCTATTCACTGTGAATTCCCTTTGGTGTTTTTCTCTCCTGTTGTGATACTTATATGTATAACTGCTAGTAGTTAATCATTTGTTTGAATATGGCAAATAAGCGATTCTGATTCTTTCAAGATTGTAGAGCTTATGGTCATGCATCGGTGATTAAATCACAGAAACTGCTTCGAGTATTTTAATGTTATCAACAATAACTTAATGACATGAAACATGTAAAATCGGGAAGTTGGAGTAAAATGATTAAATAATCTAAGACTGAGGATACAAAAATATGATGGCGGAAGAAAGTTAGTCTGGGTAAGTGGATAGAGAAAGTGTTTTTTTATAAAACAGTGTCGTTTTGCATAGGAGATAGGGATTATGAATGTAATTTCATATACGCTATAGCGTATATAGTTAATGATTAATGTGATCATATAATTTAACTTATTTGTATAGTAAAGTATATTGAGAGGCTGACCAACGGTTTGTGTACGTTACGTTGTTGTTTCTGACAAGAAATTTGAAATATCTACATTGCAAGACAATAATAGATAGCTTAAGTAACCACGCCGGCAACGTCTAGGAAGACGGCATAAAACAATAGCCTTAATTACAAAATACAATAGCTGCACGTGAAAATGCACGCAGTCGCCTATATTTCCACCGTTCTCTGGAAAAACACAACCTTTTATGTGAAAACCCCACATTTTACGTCAACAAGAGACGCCAACGTAAGAAAGTAAATCACTCGTTTTTCGTTCGGCGTGAACGGAACTCTATGTTTATTATATTTATGGAAAATGAATGTGGAAAGTAATTAAAGGCGAACGAAGGAAATAGTAAACATCATATTTCGGGAGAAAACATTTTTATAGGTCCCGTCCTCGCTGCAGTCGCCGCCGCTGATGCTTAAAGGGGCTATGTCATGGTACTGCGCATGTATCGAGTAATCTCTCGATTGGTGGCTGTTAATTGGATACAAACATTTAAACTTCCCTCCCTCAATGCTTTATTGAAAGGATTTTCAATATTTTCCCTGGAGACTGTTTATATACACTGTTTGCTAGTCATTTTTTGCATATTTGATTTGATTTTAAGCATCCCACATGTCCGAGAGGTTCGTTGGTTCATATCAAAATCAGTGGAAATAGCTGCTTCCGGCCCGGACGCGAATGTAAAGTCTATTACCGTGACACAGCCCCTTTAAGCTCTCTCTTAACTGAGGACAAGGTACATGCTATTATAGTTTTGAGCGGCTTTAGATTTGAAGGAGCCATCAATAAGTACGACTTACCTATCGAGAACCGAGGCATTACGCTCTATATACATCGGGCAGAATGGCGCGACACATCCGGGTCTTAAAAATTACAGTACGTCGCCAAATTCGAAAATTAATTTGAACAGGACGGCCTATTTACAAAGGAAACAGTACAAAATGGCGATAGTGGCTTAAGATTTGTTTTCTTTTCAACAGGAAAGAAAATCGCTACAAAAAAAACAAAAGGGCGCAAAATGTAGATAAGATGATAATCTTCACCATCCCGCCAAAATATTTCACCTAACACACATTTTACGAGTATGAAAATGACACGGAACCTCAGGGTTTTTCGTGTGTTTTAAAGGGAAATTTACTACTAGTGATATGCGAGAGCCATTTACGAACAAATAAAAACCTCTTCTAAAAACCAAAAGGGCGCAAAATCATGAACATACCCTGAAGGCCTTTACTGCCTTCAGGATATGCCTCCTTAGTTGTAGGCTCCGCCTCCTAAAGACGATATGTTAATATCTCACTGATGCATTTGGAACTGACTGGTCATTCATCTAGCGCGTCAAAAGCAAATCAAAACGTTGTATTCAGAATAATTCAAGCTTCAAATTGAGACGTTGCTCATGTTCGTACGTGCTCTAGAAGTATTTAAAAGTTAAAAAACATCGCCCAGCCGAATTGGCGGCAAAGTACTGTCAAACTAAAGCTGAGTAAAAGGCAACCGCGACAAAACAAATCTTAGTGAGCATTAAATAAAATCTATAAACTTAGCGCGTCAAAAGTAAATCATAACGTTGTATTCAGAATAATTCAAGCTTCAAATTGAGACGTTGCTCATGTTCGTACGCTAAAAAGATCTCCCCGGCGGAGTTGGTGGCAAAGTGCATTCAATCTAAAGCAAACGCGACAAAACAAATCTTAGAGAGCATTAAATAAAAGCTGTAAACTTTGCGCGTCAAAAGCAAATCATAACGATAATCCAAGCTTCGAATTGAGACGTTGCTCATGTTCGTACGTGCTCTACAAGTACTTAAACGCTAAAAAAATATATCCGGTGGAGTTGGCGGCAAAGTCCATTCAATCTAAAGCCGAGTAAACGTAAACGCGACAAAACAAATCTTAGAGAGCATTAAATAAAAATTATTAACTTAGCGCGTCAAAAGCAAATCATAACGTTGTATTCGGAATAATTCAAACTTCAGATTGAGACGTTGCTCATGTACGTACGTGCTCTAGAAGTATTTAAAAGCTAAAAACATCGCACCGGCGATCTCAAAGTTATAACTTTCTCCGTTTTATACGATTCATAGAAAAAAAGTAAACCAACACGATTCTTTAATTTCTCAGAGATAAACTAAGCGGCGATTCGAAACTGTGTGTGTAATTGGCCCACCAAGGAAATAACAAGATCGAACAGACGAAAGGCTTTGCTTTTGAACTTCAGGGGCGGTAATGACAAATGGGCTTCTGATATAACAACATTAGTTAGTGTGATATAAGCCCTGGCCAATTATGCTTATTTTTTGAAAGCTTAGACCTTAAAAGGTAGAGAACATTTTTTTAAATATTTTTTTTTTCATTATTTTTTTAGCGACTAAACTTCCAAATGTAGAATAATTTCCGCGCACCTTCGGGGACTAGGACGAGAATAAAACGTGACGTCATCAACATAACTCTTCTCTTCGCGGGTTTAAAACGTTGGCTTATTTGCAAAATAATTGAATAGATAACCGAGAAAGATGATAATATCGCGCTAAACGTTTCGGAGAGCTTAATTCGGCAAGGCCTTTCATGCAATGGCGCATCGAGCGTGTTCTGTTGATGACGTCAAACTAGACCAGTGCCAATTTTGTAAAGCGCTCTAGCGCGCTTGATTTTCGTCCACAGGCAACACAAGACACGTTTTGGGGCAACTTTGAACGGCCAATACACCATGACAAATAAATCAAATCAACTTTTTATTCCGGAATCCTTTGTCTATGGCCTCTAGTCTCTTCGTAAGAAATATAATTAGCCAGGGCTTATATGCACTTTAACGAGCTTTGGGAGTCCAGTATTTCCATGAAGCGAGCAGTTGACAGTGATTGACATGTGCTTCATGTGATGTGGGAGTAGAGTATTCCCAAACCGATTTGTCAAAAGCCAATCACAATCGCTCTCCCGCAGAATTAATTAGCAATGTTATAATTATTCCGTCCTCACTTTAACCTCTCGGCCGTAAGTACATGTCGCCGAGAACAATAGAATTTTGCGCGATGTAACCCGATCGAGGGCCTTTTAATTTCTTTTCCTTTCGAAGCATCAGTGTTAGTTTAACTGAGTGAAAATAAAGATGATATAACTCTCTTGAGACGAATCTGAATCTCATTCGGAATAGACAATCGATCACATGGTGTTCCAAGTAAGGCGCGCCGGTGAATTTGGTAGTTCCGGGAAAGAGTGACAGAAGTCACCGCTGAAGGCCACGAAATGGAAAAGAGAAAGCAGGGATGCATGCATTTTTGCTGGAAAACTGAAGAAGTTTGGAAAAGGACAAGAATATAGGAACAACACGTTGACAACATTACAAAGCTAGAAAGGCAAGTTGTACTTTATTTATACAACTAAATAACTCAGTGCTTTTGAATTCAACTTAAACATTCGATTGATTTTGAATTAGATTATGAAGATTTTGTTTAGTCGTACTGACAAATTTCCAAGAAATGTCATCGTAGCAAGTGTCAATGTGCCCGCGTAAAACTTGCCTCGAGTATTGCTTAATTATAACTTTAATACACAATATTTATTTTCAAAAGCTGGTAGCATGTCAAGAAATATTTTGTCTTATCATTTCATGAGATAGGGTCTGTTTTAATTTGGAATAAAAGGTTGAAACTCATTATTTTCTGATGTTACGTTTACGAATGTTGTGCGGAGAGGAATGTGTTGCTTAGCAGATGTGCGAGTATTTAATTAGTCAAAGAAGTCGCGAGATCAACATTTAATTTGTCAGAATCATCGGTAGCATTTTAATTGCATTGAATGTAAAGGAAGAAAGGCCGATTTAACAAATATTGCTTTTTGGGGTTCGGTTGCTTGAATTTGATTTATCTTTGAAGTTACTGAAAAGCGCAGTCGTTTTATCCGCTAAACATTTATAAGCAAATAACACTAATTAAGCACTAGAAAACAAAGGGCTGCGCTCTAGGTATGTAGTGTTTTTATATTTAAGTGTGTTATAATTACAAGTTGGGAAGTGATTTGATATTCTCGAGGGAAAAGTGGGGATGAATTGTTCATCACGAATTCAATGTATATAGAGGATATTACATGGCCGCACGAAGATACAATTTATCTTCGAGAACTCACGAGTGAGCGCATTGAACGAGAAGATAAATGTATCTCCAAGCATGTATCACCAAACTGTCTTTAAAAGGCTGTCAAGCCAAGTCAAAATCAAACAAATTGCTTAATATTACATTGTCACAATTTAAAAGTTAACAGCACTTCTGTAGTTTGTCACGAACGACTAAGCATTATGAACGGAGCCTCGTATTGATTCATTTGTACGTAAGAAGTGAGGCATATCTCGGAAGTGGGTTATTGCTCAGGCAATTTTATTATTTTTGGCTTATTCAGGCATGTGGAATGTGGCTGAATATGAAAAATAGTAAATTGTATACAATTATAACACGTATCCAGGGTAAGCTATGTTACTCTTAGTGGCATTAGCATACCCAGTAGTATTATATACAATTTACCATTTTTCATATTCAGCCACATCCCACATGCTTCACAGCATGACAACTAATCAGACGGTCCGAAAGTTCATTTCCAGTGGATGTGGTAGAATATAAGTGTTTTGCTCTTTTGCCATGCAAAAAAATATAAAATAAAAGGCCGCTGGAATTAAACAACTAGTATAGTGTTCCTCCGCTGATCCTGAGGTTTCTCAGGAATTTTAAAGATTTAAGGAAAATGTTGAAAGGCATTAGAATCAACAAATTTAAAATTACATTTCTTTATTGTTTTTTGGTCATAAGATTTTCTAGGTAGCGCCGATCTATCGTCGACGGCTCGGCGGTAACGCATTATTTCGATGTCAATCTCTGCTAGTCACAGATGTTGCAGCATCTTATTGTCTTGTATATCCTGGATAATAGAAAAATAGGTAATTAAAGGTTTTATTATTAGTTTCAATCATTCAATTAAAATGGACGTACATGTACGGTGTTGTACTTTTCTTTAGACTTAGATCTGGTCAGTACATGTCGTCCGGCAAAGCAGTATTGCCTTGAAGAAGTTTATCGTTAAGGAATTAAAAGTGACCAGACGTCATAATAGACCTTTCCCGCATTCCGCTCCAATGAACAATGGCACCAAGTCGAGGTTGGAGTAGACATTTTCACACATTTACTGTATTTTTATATACCCCAATTTCGACTTGGTGCCATTGTTCGATCGAATGCGGGAAATGTCTATTAACATATCCATATTTAAACTACGGAATATGAATTTTACGGACACCCGAAAGGCCTGGCTGTTTAATCAAATATTTTTAACAAAACATTTAACTGTAGATCCGGCGGTATCAAATGCAAGATACACTCTTTCAGAAAGTCAGAAAATCTAGTCATTGTACGTCCCATTGCCTTGTACCAGAGCAGCCGTGAACGGCATCATCTTTCAAGATGGCGGTGCGCGCGAAATTCACGCGCTGCCAATGACAGGAATCGCCCAATATAGACTTCAAACCCAATCTATACCATAAACCCGGCCAAACCATAAAACCTACCCTAACCACTCTAAAATTTCGCTAGAGTTCCTAAGGATAGGAATAAGCCCTTTGCAGGACCTGGTCACGTAACCATTTTAGCCTGTCAATCAAAAACAAATTGGCGCTAGAACAACGTGGATGCTAGAAATGGAAAGAGCAAGCCAATATTAGTAAAAAGCCCAAGTTTTAGGTTCATATCCCTAAAACTGAAGGAATGGCAATTTTTTTTAACTCTATAATTTAGCTTAATTTAACAGAGTTTGTTAGGCTTATTTTTTTGCTTACTGGAGCCGGCCAAAATGGTCACGTGATCAGGTCCTGCAAAGGGCCTATTGCTCTACAGATACGTCAACTGCCCTTGGCCGCTAAAGGACTGGGCACTAATCAAGCATTGAGCTGAGAATTTGTCACACTTATAATAGTATAATGGATTTGATGACGGAAGGTTATGAGTTTTGAATCCATAAAAACGCTGCTTAACTTTGTAGTCTTCCTACTTTCGGCAAATCGATTTTGTTATTGCCTTAAATTTCGCGGTAGATTAAAAGATCATTAAGTTGTATTGACGCCATTAAGAAACGTTTAAACAAGAAGTTCCAGTATAAAAGGGTAGGCCCCTTCTTTTTTCACGCATGGCGAACTCGAAATATGAAATTCAAATTACATGGCACTGAATAATGTAGGCGAATGAATCAGCCTCTCCTGTTAAAATGCGAAATTGTAACAAACAAGCCATAAAAAAGTGAATCGAAGGAATATAGTTGTTTATTGAAGACTTCAGGCGGTATTTTATCACTGTTCACTAGTTACGAACTCCGTAGCCCTGGGCACTAATCAAGCATTGAGCTGAGAATTTGTCACACTTATAATAGTATAATGGTTTTGATGACGGAAGGTTATGAGTTTTGAATCTATAAAAACGCTGCATTTTTTCTCTTCTGCAGTACCAGCGAAACCTGGAACACTAGCCCTAAAACCTCGTCGTTTACCTGGAAACTGGGTTTCGTAGAGGCTAGGATTCGGGTTCGGGTTTGTGTTTCAGATTGCGTTTGAAGTCTATTGGGCAATTCCTGTCAATAAGGGCGCCCTAGATATCCAACGCACAAAATGGCTGGTACTGTAGCGGTTTATTTTTTAATTTAAATACTTTTCGCTTATTTTTGATAACTGATAATTCAATATGCACTTTATAACCAACATTCTACAGGCGAGTTGTTTTAGCGGTCGGGGTTCCGATTCAGTGTCCAACATGTTACTTACTTAAGACTGGGAAAAACAATGAATTTCCATAGACCATAGTATGGAACAAACATGGAAATTACGATTTCCTTACAATGTTAATATATATTAATCTTGAAAATTCCAATTTACAACATTTTCCCATGGTGTTTCCTTACTATATAAATACATAATAATCTTGAAAATTCCAATTTACAGCATTTCCCCATGGTTTTTCCTTACTATGTAAATACATAATAATCTTGAAAATTCCAATTTAAATCATTTTCCCCGGCATGGTTTTTCCATGCTCAGTATGGACATTGGATGGTTTTTCCAGTGTATATATGCCTGAAGTCAACGTATTTATCACTGATTTAATACTTTCAATCAGATGTACTTTAATACTGGTTCAATAAATAAATTTAGAATTAAGAAGTACGTTCTAGTTGCATTTGGTTTAAAAGCCGGCGTAAAGATGTATAGCTAGAGACATGATCAACAAACATGAGGCACGTTAACACGCAAATTGGCTTTAGATAGGAAGACTCCTTTCGTCACAGTTAACGTGTTTCATGTTGTGTGCTTGTTAATTCGCTTTAAGAAGGAATAACGCACTTTCCAGTGTTTTATTTCAAGTGCAAATGAGTCTCTGATTTGTCTTGCCTTTATCCCATAATTTCTTTGTCTGAGTTATATCCCATAAGTTCTTTATTTGAGAGGTCGAGGTTAGAGTTAAGTTAGAAACAAAGGCATTTTCGGTTATCTCTGCTCAAAATAAGTAGCCTTTATCCATGCTCATATGAATTTAAATGAACAAAACGGAACGTGTAGCACATGCATTGAAATCCATTAAAACGGTGAGAAATGCCGCCACTTTGAGGTTTAGGTTACACAAGTGGAGGCACGTTAACACGAAAAGGGCATTCTGACTACACTGACAAGAGACTTCATAAGTATAGTTTATTGTGGGATAGTCGCCAGACAACTCCGTACTACAATACAATTAACTAATATAAATTGTATTCCTAACTAATGGAAAACTGCCAGATACGAAAAACCGCCAAAAAACGTGGGGAAATGCGGAAACGTACTCCTCGACATAATGCAGCAACCCGAATTCTCCGAGGGCTAGAGAACTAACAATCGACTTACTAAGTCAATACAAAGTAACCGTACTATAATCAATAAGATAAATAAAATAAATTCGAAACAAACGTGGAGCTGACTGGCCTAGAATGACTACTTTTCCCGCTCGAAGCATTATATATGCTAGAAGCATTACCCATAAATAAATGCTATAGTCTCCTCCCCAAACCTCTTTACCGTGCCGGCAGAATATCAATTTCTGACTATATCGCTCCTGCGTCGCTCAAACGTCAGAAATTACATTTTAGATAAGGCTGGTTCTCATATAATCGTCCCGATCGCTTGAACCTTTTGTTCGGTGTGAATCGAAGCGTAAATTAGTATGCAGAACAAAAGAATCAAGTGATCGATCGGGACGATTATATGAGAACCAGCCTATAGGAAGACTCCTTTCGTGTTAACATGCTTAATATAATTACATTTACTGAACTAAGCTATTTATAAACTGAGCTTATATACAATTATAAGCCATAGAAATTTAAAAAAGAAAAAGCCGAATTTTCAAATGTATGAAAGCTATTGAAGCATGTTGTATAGGGCTATTTGAATCATATACTCAACAATTAGACTATGAGCTCGAAGTTTCTATCGGTTGACGAGGAGCGAATCTTCGAGTCATCTATGAGCTATAGAAACTGAGAGCGAGTAGTCTAATTGTTTTTGGAGAAACCAACTAGTTGTTCAATCTTAAACTGAAACAAGAAGATGTTCTTTTTTTGTAATTTGACGACTTGATGGCCATTGTTTTGCTTTGGAAAACCGGGGCGCTTTTTCGCTACTCACTGTCTATCACAGAATAAATAGTGAATAGCTTATCCAATCAGATTGAAGGTTTAGCGCGATAGAACACTATTTGGTTTCTACTAAAATAGGTATAGAGGAAAGCTAAAGCTGCTAGAGTCACAAAGACCACGTTGATACGGTAGGGCGCTAACCCTGTATCCGTGCTCCCCATGATATTGCAAAACAATTGTAAACCGTTTTCTTACACTGAGACTACATTTAAAACTAAAGTAGAAGGAAAACCTACCTCTCAGCCTCTTCCTTATAAATTCCTGATCATTTTGATTGTCTTCGAGGTCGGCTGGTGAGGCCAGCGGACGATAGCGAACAGGTGCGACAGGACTAAAGCGACCATCAGCCAAGTGATCGTGTCTTGGTACTCGAACCTCCAACGTTCGTCCCTCACGGAAAAAACAGTGTGCTGCTTGGGTTAACAAACTTAGAATTAACACCGCTGAGATTGCGAGGAGGGTTGTCTTGCTTGAAGCCATTTATAAACCGTCTTTCTGATACACAAAATCAAAGAATGTTGTTTGTCAACGGTTATTTGATACTTCAAATATACATATACAGGGTGGACCAAGCAGCCTGAATTTTGTAGCCTGAATTAAGGGTTTCTTTTTTGTCTTAACAAGACAAGTGTATTTAAAGTTTAACTGCTTTCACATCGAGACACATCAGTATAGTCAAGTTTATATTAAATAATCCATTAAGTATTTATCAAATAGCCCCAATTAAGGATATTGTGACCGTTTTCTAATTATGCGTCTCGTTAGCTCTGAGGCATAAAATAATATTTTATCGGCTTAACTTTGTAATCTTCCTACTTTCGGCAAATCGATTTTGTTATTGCCTTAAATTTCGCGGTAGATTAAAAGATCATTAAGTTGTATTCACGCCATTAAGAAACGTTTAAACAAGAAGTTCCAGTATAAAAGGGTAAGCCCCTTCTCTTTTCACGCATGGCGAACTCGAAATATGAAATTCAAATTACATGGCACTGAATAATGTAGGCGAATGAATCAGCCTCTCCTGTTAAAATGCGAAATTGTAACAAACAAGCCATAAACAAGTGAATCGAAGGAATAAATTAAAGTTGTTTATTGAAGACTTCAGGCGGTATTTTATCACTGTTCACTAGTTACGAACTCCGTAGCCCTTATTCTAAACAGTATAATTTGAATTTCTCAAACTCGTGAATAATTAATGAGCTCAACAACCAATCAGGTCATCCCATTTTGGTCAGGTGCATGTACCTCGATACACGATGAAACTCCACATGAAGATCTGAGAATGCATCTCAATGATCTCCATGCAATCAAATGACAGATGAATCTTGATCTCCAATGATCAACCGACGATCAAGGTTGCTCCGATGAGTTCAAAAACTGATCAAGACACTTTCATTTTAATTTACTCTTCTTAATATTTATGCGCATATAATTAGCTACTCGAAAACGTTGCTCAGCTGAAATGGCGTCGCGGACGGAATATTGCTGTGCTCCTCTATGCGTTGGAGACAAAAGGAAAAATCCTGAATTGTCCTTTCGAACTCGGATGCACGTTGCGGCATCCACGATGCGGGGAATAGCCTCGATTTCGAGTAGTGAATTAGATATGCGCATAAATATTAAGAAGAGTGTATAAGCGTTACAACACAGGAATGGCGAGAAGTAAAGGAAAAGAAGGAAATATAAATCCACGTCTGGAGTGAGACTCGAACCTCGCTTGCAACCGGCTGCTGGTCCTTTGTCTTGTCCACCACACTATCAGTCCGTTTGTTGAAACGACCATGAGAAAATAACAATTACAACCCTTGTAGTCTATAATTGCATGTAATAAAATACCAGGCAAACAATACTTCCTACTGATGATCTATGAATGCATGTACTGTTTGAGAAGCCATTTTCGCCCCTCGGTATCCATTGCTTTCTCGGTGTTTGGAACCCCTGATGAAACACAAGAACTTCTTTTGAGAAATAGTACTTCGCGAGATAAGCAATCAATAGAGAGCACTCAATCGAAGCATCACAGAGATGTTCACTCCACAAAGGCTGAGTGACAACTGAAGGTGTCAGTGGCCTGGCCCCAGAACTTGTTAAAAGGTATTCGAACAAAGTTCAGTTATTAAACAACATATACAGCTGCTTCTCTTGTTCAAAACGGACGGTACTTCTTACTTTTCAGTACAAAATAAATAAATTAAATTAAACACACAAGGGTTCTTATGTTTTAGCACTCTCATCAAATAAAAATGCAGAATGTCATGACATTGTATCGTAATAGAACCAAGAGCGGTACCGCGCGGTATATATAATTTACTATATGGCAAAACGGCGACGGCTTTGTATAATCATGTACTCCTCGTATAGTACTCGATTAACAAAATATATCTGGAACTATTCTAAAATGACCTAAGATTTTTCGAATCTCACTGAACGGGTAAATAATTTGATAAGCTTATCAACAACAAGAGCCAAATGAATGCATGCAGTGCAAATGAACATTACCCCGGGAACATTACTTCCAATGAGTCACTCTATAGTCTGCTTGGCAGCCCACTTACAATTTAACTGAGGCAAACTTCACCATCAATCTGATCAATTATGCGTAAATTATTGTCTTCAGTTCCCGCAAAACGCCCTTTTATTTTCATATGTACACCGCTTTCTGGAAGAGCATTTATAAATGAAGCTAGGGGCTCGGTGTCTATATCATCTGATATACGTATGTTTGTATATGATATACGTATGTATGTATATGATATTCGTATGTATGTATGTATGTATATGATATACGTATGTATGTATTGTTGCTCACACAAGTGCTGTCTTTTTACCGGTGAAAGGTTTCCGTCCAAACCAAAGATAGAGCATAAACTGAAGATTAACTTTAGTTAATTAAATAAAGAATCAATAGGATAAAGTTGAGATAACTAGAAGCCTCGACGCTTGTTTCTTGTTTCTAGAACAACAAATGTGGATTGAACCCAATTACAAAGAGACAAAGTTTACATATAGTTATTAACAGTTATAGAGATACTTTATGTATCATCCAACCTTGAAATAGGAAGTATATATACACGATTAGAATCTTTGCTTTACTAATGTCAGTGAATACTAGAGATAATCGGCTAACGCTGTTGCCACCCAATTCAGATCATGTGATGTAAACACACTTTACTCTGGAGAATTGACTCTTTGAAAATTAATTTTATTTAGATAAGCATGACTGCATTATGATTAGAATGAAAAAGGAATAATTCCCCAGAGTAGCATCTGTTTACATCACATGATCTGAATTGGGTGGCAAGAGCGTTAGCCGATTACCTCTATTATTTCGGGTCTAAGCCAACAACCGATATCTGTTAGTGATGGAGCTTTAAAATATCCCAAACGCCTGAATTCCATACAAATATCGTTTGTTTATGCTGCTACTTATACTCATAGCGATACGAGTGCTTATTTATTCGTCTCATAAACGCAGCATTCGATATTCATAAGAAAAATAAAATTCTGAGAGCTTTGCGGCAAACCATTCCACCAGCTGCGCTTCGATTCGCAGTATTGTTCGAACTGGTATGTATTTAATTTCTTCCATGAATTTCCCAACTCATCAGTGTTTTAAAGCGAAACACGGATTAAAGGTATATATCATTGAATTGAATGCTAAATCAAATAGGGCCGCTTTTTTTTAACGACCGCCATTAGCACAGTCTTAAAACGTCGGTCATAATGTCTAAACTATATAAAGCCAAAAAAGGATTCCATAATTCGTAATCTAACTGATCCAGCCATAGTTAATCAATCAATCAATCAATCAATGTTTATTTATTGGTACCTTGGAACAACATTGTGTACATCAGTATATATCCAATAAATTTGAATACATATAATAATGATAATAGTATAACAAAGGGGGAAATATATTTATATAACATTTCCTTTACATATACTAATAAGGAACAAACTGCATTAAATAACAAGAACGATTTGAACTACTTGAATAAAGTAATATAATGTGATGACATTATTATGTTATATTGTGATAGCTTTGAAAGAGTCAATCAATTGGTTAATAAAAGTACCACTTATTTTATGAATATTCCGATCTTTCATTGAGATTATGTAGTAAAATAAGCTTGTATAGTCGAATAAAGCGAAAGACGGATTCGTATCGAAAAGGGTTTTTAAAAATTCCGATCTAATTAGGGTCAATTTATGGTGTTTACAGCGAAAAAGGTAATGTATTTCATCACCCAATTCATTATCACTACAGATAGTACATTTTCTATCTTCTCGTGGGGTTTTGTTATAACGCCCCCTTTCGATTGGGAATAGATGTGCCGAAATTCTTAGCTGGGTTATGGATCTTCGAATTCTGAAGTCAGTAATTAAATTCAATTATTCCTCGAAGCCATAATTGTGCTTGATAACTGAATATAATTCTAATTTTGACTTCACTTTGCCATTGATTAAGTCGTTTCTCTCATTGTTCCACTTATCTACATTAGGTTTTTTAATTTCTTATGTAAAAGATGTAAAGATCCATTTGTAATTTCACTAGGGTTAATGTTTCCTAATTTTAATAAATGAGATAATGTAGTGAACCATGTGAATGTGTTATTATTGCTTAATTTATTAGATACTTGTAGAGCTTTATTAAGTAGTGGATTGTTTTCGTGTTTGAGTAAGTGAAAAAAGAATTTGACTATTGTGGTATGAATGGGAATGTGTAAGGGAAAACGCCCAAGTTCAGATCTTACAGCTGAGTTAGTAGCCTTGGAGTTTACTCCAAGAATCATCTTACACATTTTTGAGTGTAATTTTTCACATAGCAAGTTTGTATGAAATAAGTTATCTTTAAATTTTAAGAATGAAGTATGTTTTTGTGAATATGCTCCCCAGACTTCGCAATTATATAATAAGACGGGTCGAATCAGTGAGTCGAACAATTTTAAAAGGATTTTTGTAGAAGTCCCACATAGGGGATTCAGATCTTTCAAAATGCTGAAAACTACCCTTAAACCTTTATTGTATAAATTTTCATTGTTTACGTTGAATGATCCTGAGGGTGTTAAGATTGTTCCTAGGTATGAATATGACGTAGCCATAGGAACTTTGTTTTTACCAAAAGTACAGTTGATAACTAATTTACGACCTGATTTGTTGAAAACCATAAGTTTAGTTTTCTTGATGTTTATGTTGAGTTTCCATTTCTTTGAGTAATGATAAAGAGAATTAAGACAATTTTGCATACCTTTTTCACTGTCTGATAACAATAATAAGTCATCTGCATATAAAAGGCAATTAAGTTTTAAATTTTCTAACTTAACTGGATCGCAATTTTTACTGAATATATTAGGTATGTCGTTAATAAAAATATTGAAAAGATTTGGGCTTAAATTGCAACCTTGTTTTACCCCAACAAAAGAATCGAAGTAATCGGTTAGCCCTTCAGTTGTTTTGACACAAGATCTAATGTTTTGGTACATATGTATGATTATGGCTAAAAACCTTTTACTTATACCGAGTTCAATTAACTTGTGAAATAAGCCATTTCTCCATACAGAGTCGTAAGCTTTTCTGAAATCAACAAAACACGAATATTTTTTTTTACCTTCTCTGAAATATGAGTCTACAATAGTTTTGACAACGAATATATGGTCAGAAGTTCTATGAGCTTTACGAAAGCCAATTTGATTTGGTTTAATGATGTTATTGCTTTCTAAATAATCCGTTAAACGTGAGTTTAGTGCTAGCGTGAAAAATTTACCTAAGCAACTATTTATGGTGATACCACGGTAGTTGTCGGGGTCTTCTTTGATTCCCGATTTAAAGATAGGACAAATATAACCATCGTTCCAACATTGAGGAAAGAGACTAGATTCAAAAATTGTGTTAAAAAGCCTTACAAAATGATCAGTATGAATATCTAAACAGCATTTTATCATTTCATTATTAATAATGTCCAACCCCGAAGCTTTATTATTTTTTAGTTTCTTGCTTATTTTGATTAATTCTTTGGCAGTAAATGGTTTATCTAGTGTATCATTAAATGGTGAGGCAAATTTATCCATATTCGTAACGAAAAACTCAATTCCCTTATCGAATGAATTAGTGCTGGATTGATGTGCACTATTCAGGTCTCTGAAGTATGTGAGCCATTTTTGAGCTTCAATTGTCGGCATTACTTGAGAATTTTGATGCGCAGATGATCGTAATGACTTAACTAGTTTCCAATATTCCTTAGGATTAGATGATTCGAGTGTTTGGATTTTAGTTAGTACGTCGTTTTTGAAGCTATTCTTTTTATATTTTGTTAATTTTTTATACGACTTCTTAAGACTGTGGAGTTTGCCTCTTAGTATTGGACATGTGGGGTAGCGCAATACCAGTTTACTAGTTTGATTTATTTCCTTTTTTAGATCCCAACATGATTTATCATACCACTTTTGTTGTTTGACCTTTTTCTTCCTATGATTATGTTTTTGTTTGTGTTTCCGGATAGGAAACGAAACTTTAGCCGCATTGATGATTATGTTAGTAAAATTATGTACAATATTGTCAATGCTTTGGTTACTAGTTAGGGAGTAATTTAGTGATTCAAATGTATCAACAACTTGTCTTGATTTAAGAGTAGTTGAGAATTTATCCTCAAAGGTTGTGTCCCATCTAAAAGAAGAGGGAAGCGCATTTAGTTTGTATTTGTTTGTTTCGAGTCTTAACATATCGAGTTTAAGAGCGAATGAAATTGGTGAATGACACGAGTTGAAACTTGATGGGTTGACTGTGAAAACTTCTATCTGAGGAAAAATAGTATCACTAACTATAGCGTAATCAATAACACTGGTGCCATTGGGAGTATAACAAGTAAATTGTCCAGACAAATCGCCATTCGTTCTCCCGTTTAAGATTGCTAAGTTGAAGGCAATACATGTTTCTATTAATATTTAGCGACCGAAAGTAGATATTTTGTAGTCACGATTGTTTCGATTACTAAGGTTGTCGTTAATGTCCATGATTGAACTAAGAGAGGAATCACTATGATCCTGAACTACGAAATCCTTTAAATTACCTGTGCGCGCATTAAAGTCACCACATAGAATAATATCTCCCATTTTACGATATGTTAATAATTGTTTTTGTAAAACTTGAAAAGGATCACGATCATCGTCTTTAGGTAAGTATATACTAGAACTACTAGGGGGAATATATGTGGCGCATACGTAAGTATCCTTAGACATTTTGAAGAAAGATTTATCCAGTTTTAACCAAACGAAGAAATCATTTGAATCCAACAAAAATTTGATGCCTTTTCTCAAGGGCTCTTTTATAAGTATGGTTAAGCCCCCAGAACATCGTTTGGCTTTTTTGTTTTTTGGCCTGTATTTTGAGAAACTGTAAAAACCGGGAATGTTGACTTGAAAACCTTGAGGTAACCATGTTTCTAGTAAAATAATAATATCATACTTATTTATACAACTAACAAATGACGGATCTTCAAGCTTGCGCTGAAGACCTTCTACATTAAATGAGAAGAAAGAGAGGTGTGTTTTAAAATGCATCGATAAGATAACCGAACCGAAGTCAGTGATGAAAAAAGGTAAGGGAAACCTACTACTACATGTGGAGTGCTTAGAGGTCGAAATCATTTACGGTTTATGGTAACTACACTACTTTATCGATTAATACGAACGTATTGGGTAAGCAGAGTTCGCCAATGGAGGAGGAGGGGGCCTTATGTTAGGCATCATATGGTACTGTTGTTGTGGGACTGGTGAGCTGTTGGGTTGGATCCATGGTGCAGTTGGTCCTGTATTCCTTGTCATAGGAGGGGGAGGTACATGTAGATGCATTGGCATCATCGCTGATGACATCAATTGTAGTTGCCCTAACAGCTGTTTGATTAGCATGTCGGACGTCGACGTTCTCTCGTGTGCTGTACCCTCAGCCGAGTTGTTATGGTTGGTTTGACTTCTATTTTGACGATTAAAGGTCTCGCGGTTTGGCATAGCAGTATCTACGACACTTCGGTACATCTGTCGTGTTTCCCTTGGGCCATGTAAAGTCGGCGGTTTCGGGACTCCCAAAACGTTTCGTAGGGCATTCTTTATATTGGCCGCCAGTCGCCTGACACCAAAATTCTTAGAAAGGTGTTTACGATCGTGTAAACAATCTTCCGGGTGAATGTTGTCATGTTCTATAACCGTAACTGGGACTGTATGAGGAAGAAATTGTCGCTGGAGATCATTCACAAGAAATTGGTTGACTTCTGTAATCATAGAGTTGAATTCGTCATTCCTAGGTGTGATTTGCGATAAAAGGATTTTTGAGTTTGGAAAGGAATTCGTAGCCGTTGTTGTAATTTCGCGGAAATTGGAACATATTTCCGAGACAGAGGACGATTCCACATCATTGACTCCCACATGAATAACAATAGCCTTTGGTTCGTGAAAATGAGGATTTAAGAGAACCGTTTTCACGCTTTCTAAATTACCACATTTGATTATCGTTTTCTGATTTCTGTAGTGGAGATAACTTGCTGGCGTTTATGAACTTTCGATTTGAGTCCATCAAGACCACTATATCTGATTCGTAGTGACGAGGATTAGCAATATGTTGGTTTCCGCCTTGACGTTCACTAGTGGTTATGACTGCGGCCCCCGAATTTTCGGATGATTGAATAGTATTTGACTTCTCTGGACTTTCGAGAATTGATTCCAACACAGTGACTTTTTCTTCTAACGCCTCCTCATTAGTGAGTACACGTGCTGTGTTTGCCTGGCATTCCTTAATGAGTAATTGTGAGGATTCGTGTGACGCTGCCAGTTGGGATTCGATTGACTTAGACTTCTGCATTACATGTGTTTGTTGGTCGTGTAGACTATTTATTTTAGAACTTAACTTCTTGTTGTCTGTTTCGAGTTTAACAATGCGGTCCGTATAACCTTCTAAGTCTTGTTGAAACTTCCGAGTTAAGGCAGAGACTTCGTTTTTCAGTGCAACCTTGGAATCTTTAGTGTTGGAAGTTATATCTGACTGAAGCAATTCAAATTGGATGGCAAGCTGCTCCTCTAATTTCAGAACTTGTAAGTCCCGGGAGGCAATATTGTTTTCAAGTGTGGTTATGGTCATTTCGAGTTTATTCATTCGTTCCATTATCTGGTCGAACCGGGCTGTTTGGTTACTTGAAAGGGCTATAACTTCCTGTGCAATGTGTGGCTTGTCACCCGGAAAAGAACGGCGTTTAACCGCAGAAGACCGCTTTGTAACTGGACTCCGCTTCGTTTTAGGAGTAGAATGTTTTGGATTTTCTTTGTTTTCTATGTCATGGCAGTTCGAGGAGCTTTCCATGGCCATGTCTTCATCGACTTCACTCATTTTAGCACCAGCATTGAATTCTCCCAGTTCATTAGAATTATCCTCGTCGTCTGATAACAATAAATCATCTTCATCTATTTCAAGTTTAGTTCCAGTACATTCTTCGTAAGCCGCGCTTGCTGAATTTCCTTCTTCCAACAGAGTTACCATGTGTTTTAGTGTAGAGAAGTCTCTTTTTAGCCACTGGTCTCTAAATGGCCCTTGGATCATAACTTTACATTTTGTATCATACATAGTGATTGTAAATAGTGATTTCTTAGACGATTTATCATCATAATTACATACTTTAACAAGGTGTTCCACCATATGGCCACTGGCATCATTTGCATCTTGCCAATGCACTAGGAAAGCGTCCTGATTTCCAAGGTCCAGCCAATATCGGATTTTTATGGACTTCAGCCATAGTGGATAACGGTTCCGTGAAACTACAAAAGTGCGAACTTCACCCTGTTTCGAAGTTTTTGGAAGCTCCAAAGAGTCGGTTGCTGCCACATTGTTCTTGCGGTTTGATCGCAGCTTAGATTTTAAACTGTGGTAATTGCGACTAACTGCGAGCACTTTTCCCCCGGTTTTGGAGTAATTACACTCATTGGTGAGTTATAAAAACGATTTCCACATTTAGACACTCCCAGTAAAGTAGAAGAGGTTCAAATCAAGTTGTAAACGAGCAGCAGATCAGAAATCGACTACCCGCCATGATACATGATACATGGAATGGTTATGAAACCCGGCAAACTCCAAAGGGGCTAACAAAGGCGCTGCGATTTATGTTGGAAGGGGGCAAGACAAAAGATTGTGCAGGGTCATAGTTCATTAGCGTCCCCTGAACGACTGAACTCACACGTTTCTATTGGCTGATTGATTAACACATTGGAATTTCTATTGTGTTTTGTGCAGGGTAGTGGTTGAAAAAAGCTAACAAAGACATATACACGATTTTCATAATGGCCGCCTCCAGCCGCCTCCTAATTTGCATAATTTGGAAGTTAAATCTGTAGGGGGAAACCAATGCTACCACATGAAAGATCACATTAAAACTAGTAATTGTTTTGAGTTTTAGAGCAATGTGGAAAATTGCTGTTGAGCTATAAGCATTTGTATATGCAGCAAAACATGAAAGCGAGGCTATAAAGGCCTCCGTTGTTTTTCTCATACAAATCTCTCTAATTTCAACTGACGGTAACTTAATTGCTTTATAAGCTACAGCACTCAACTTTCACAAGTTCACAAATGTCGACATGCTCCTTCACATGGTAATGTTCATATTTTCTATAAATGTGGATAAACTACCCAAACAGGAAATCACATATGCAAATTAGGAGGCGGCCATTATGAAAGTCGTGTATAACAAAGAAGGTCGCTGGGTTTCATAACCATTCCACTCTATTAACTATGATCCAGCCAACCATCAATCGATCCTTGCCAACGAACTGCCAGTGCAAATTAGGTTTAAGTACTGTTTAATAAACTCGCAGTAGCAGCCCGAGTGTTTTTAGACTTGATAAAAACGTACTGTTCACCCTATTCAGGCATAGTTCACCATCTTTCGGGTCCCAACAGTGACTCAAGCCTTCCTAAGGGTAGAATAGGTCGGTCAACGATGCGCCCACCCCGCCGGGAAGGCTCCCACCTCGGCATGCAGCACGAGGCCGCCTTCACTTTCATTCTGCCTCCGAGTTTTGATCACTCCAAGACTCGAGCACATGTTAGACTCCTTGGTCCATGTGTGTTTATTAAACGAAGACGCCTCGTGGATCCATAGCTATTTTGACCATATCATGCTATGACGAAAATCATCGTCAATATTAGGACAGACACATAAAAACTAACTTCGCAATTTGTCATTTAAATTTATTATATAATTCTGCCCAAGAACGCACCAAATATGCACAAGAACGCAACAAATTAAATATGCACAACAACGCAACAAATATACACAAGAACGCAACAAATATGCACAAGAATGCAACAAATATGCACAAGAACGCAACAAATATGCACAAGAATGCAACAAATATGCACAACAACGCAACAAATATACACAAGAACGCAACAAATATGCACAAGAATGCAACAAATATGCACAAGAACGCAACAAATATGCACAAGAACGCAACAAATATGCACAAGAACGCAACAAATATGCACAAGAACGCACCAAACATATACAAGAACGCACCAAATATACACAAGAACTCACCAAATGTGCACAAGAACGCACCAAATATACACAAGAACGCACCAAATATACACAAGAACGCACCACATATACACAAGAACGCAACAAATATACACAAAAACGACCAAATATGCACAAGAACGCAACAAATATGAACAAGTACGCATAAAAGCCAACAAATATGCACAAGAACGCACCAAATATGAGACGGTATTTCGGGTAGTTACAATCAACGGAATTTAATATTTATATAATAAACAACTTAAAAGGTTCGTCAAAATTCGAATGACTAGTAAAAATAATACAGCCGTGTTAGATGTTCAGCTGACTAATAACCCGTATTTATTGCATTGTTGAAAAACTAGAGTGGTTTTACTTAATTAACCCGTGAAACAAAACGTTTAAGTTTAAAATAGTATTTAGTAGTCAAATAGAAACAAAAGAACACAATGCCAATGGAATTAGGGTCTAACCGAGTGTCTATTAGTCTAAAATCTATTTCACGGCGCGGGTTAAGTAAACTAACTCTACGTAAAGAAACAGGTCATTCTAACTTCCGATATCTCGATGTCATTGTGATGGGATCTGAGGTAAAGGGCAAACATCCCATAATTGTAAGGTTAGTTTTTGGCAAACTCTGAGGTCTTCCATTTTTTTAGCTCGGAGCCGGAGAGCTTGAAAGTTTCTTGTGCGATATCAACTGAAATCTAAAAACAACCGGTTTGAGTTCCTTTATTTCTCGAATTCACAATTCAAGTTGCTGATCAAAAAGTCCCTTGCATGCTTCTGACAAAACAGTTTACAGACACGCCAATCACGGCATTTTAGTCAGTAACCGAGCGCGTTGACAAGAATGTGAAACCCCCCTCTCTCCTCCCCAGAAATATTTGTTGAAATGGCCAAATAATAAACAACTTATTAGCCGACCTAGCCTCTTCCGCAGGCAACTCGTAATATTGTTTTAGATCCGGCAACCGGCAAAGCTGGGAGGATCCGACGAGCGGCGAATCCTCAGACTCTCTTACCACAGGAAGCCCGGTTTCACATCGTTTTTCTCGATTTTTTCGATTTGCCTGCGGAGGCTATAGCCGAGCTTGGTCGGTCTGTATGGAAGACACGTGACATCGATATCGGTCGATTACACTGCGCTGTCTGTACTGTCCGACCTCGGAATTAATTATTAAATGACCGAGTTGACTTGGAGTGTCACTAGATTGGTCTTTAATTTGTATAAACTATTTTGTCTGTCTGTCCTTGAAAGCGTTTTAACACTTCGCCTCGTATACAAAGACGTTTCTGCATAGATTCAGCCTCTAGTAAGTTAAGATCGAAGAAATACATGGAAAAAAGAAGACTATAAACAACCTAACGAGTTAGAAAATATCGAGAACTTAGGACAATGCCAGAACTATTATTACTCGGGCTGCCTGTGGGCAGGCCCAAGTCTAAATCTGCAGGCCGTTTTTGTTCGGTGCAACAAACTTTCTGCGCATGCGTTAAATTACGCATTAATTGTATGCGGCACCTCGTAGATTTATCTCCAGTCCAGTCGCCATCTTGAGATTCTGCGGACGCTATATTCTTGTTTAAGGTACGTTTCGTAGGTTTTATGCCACATTTCATTTTACTCTCGGTCATTAAACACTGATACTAGCTCAAACACCGTGATCGGTACGCCAACACTAAAATAATTTTGACCGTGTTTTTGGCCGCTGGTTTACCGATCTCGTATCGAGACCTGTACAGGTATATTATACTGAATAGCTGATTTATAGCGAAATATAGCGATTTACTAGCAAATATATGTACTGTGGTTGAGCAGTTGTGGGTTTCTCTCCTCTACCGAAGTCTGAAGACATCTGAACTCCTGAACTGTGAGAGCAACACTGTCACTCGCCAACACGAAGCCAGAATACACACTCGGCACAGAATATTTATGATGAGCCAAGCAATATTCAACTCTCAAGGTAAACTCGTCTCACGGCCAAGGTTTTGGTTCGAGAAATTAAAGGCTTCCAACAGTTTCCTTTATAGTTCTGTAATACAATGAGCAGACTGAAGTTTTGGGAATGAGGGTAAAGCTTTTAATTAGAGATAACCAACAGGCATTTCAGTTAATAATCTTTAATCCAACAAATACCGCGAGGCGGCGATCAGCGAACTTGGTAAAGAGCCGCAGGATAGAAAGAACAGTAGAGAAATATAGTGATAGCTCCATTACAGGATGGACAGGATACAACTTATAATATGGGACAAATATAAACATACATTTGAGACAATCATCTATTAGTACTCGGAACCTGCAGTATAACAGAACAGCAGACTAAATTGTAAACGTGTGTTACATGAATAAGTCGTGTTTACAGTAAAAGGTCAACTTCTTTAATTTACATACGAGAAAAACAAAAATATTAAATTACATATATATACTAGGGGAGCAGAGAATGAAAGTCACCGCGCTACCGGCCATTCCTAAAGACTGCTAAATTCAGCTAATAATTCTTCCCTTTGGTTATTACTAAGAGGATTTCAAATGAAAGTGTATTTCATTTTCAATCTCATTGGGAACACATCATCAGAAATCTGAAGAAGGGTAGTCCAAAATAAAAAATTAAAATCCTGGAACGCAAAATATCAAAGAAAAAAACCTGCCTTGCACAACCAAGGGGCCAAAAATATGTGCATCTTGAGGAAGCCCTACCTCCCCCATCCACATTTCTAATAGTGCTAGCTTCCCTTGGACACTGAAACAATTTCTTTATGGGAGTACCCCTTCCTCCATAAAGGTGGGACATACTAGGGGACATGCAAAACGTCTCCTGGTGCGTGCTCACCTTAAAGAGTGTCTGGCTGCATTGATGTATATATAGTGGCCCGAGTGAAAGCCCAGATGGGCTCTTGTTAGATTACATTGATCAGTTGGCTCGAAGATTATGGAGCAGCGAGAGAGAGGAGGAAGAAGTGTAGAAGCGTGTTGGTGAGACTTTTAATTTTGATCAACTTGAAGACTTTTTGATCAATGTGCTCCAAGAAAATAGTCTGTGGATCGTAGAAGAAGCAATTAAGATGAAAACAACCTCAGATAAATGAAACTGAGGAGGTAAACTGACTTCCGGCGTAACTTATATGTAACGTTGCCATCTTGTTTGCCGAAGCCGGCAAACCTTTGCCTGAATAAAATATCTAGCTATCAAAACAACTTGTTCACTGCTCTTCCAAAGGTATATGACTTGTTTTTCATTTATCATTCTTCTATGATTGATCGATTGGCAAAATTTTCTCCAGGTTTTCATTCCATTGGTATATAGTCTTGTATCGTTTGGGCGTCAGTTTAAAAGCTGTTGATCTAAAACAGTTTACAGCCCCACCAATCACAGTATTCCGCATTAGTAACTATAAGATTCTCTAATACAGATCTCCCTCTCGGTAAGAGCTTAGTATTATAGATTTCAATAAAATACTGTACTAAGCTTTCGTAGCATTAAATACAGCGTAACCTTACTTCATACATATCAACCGCTTGTTTACAAGCGAAAGGAATTGGGTCTTTATCCGCTCCTTTAGTTAACACCGGACTCACAGTCGTTTCTTTCGATATGAGAATACGAAACCACGACCCGATTTAAACTGAATTCATGAGCACCGTTAGTCGGCCGCGGGGTTAAATGGAACAAATTGTTTGACTTACCGACTAAATGTACTTGAATAATGCTGTCCTCTTTGGGTTCAATGTTCTTTTTTATTTCTATTTTCAACATCGAAGGTCAAAGCAGTGATCAGTATAACTTTTATAGCATAGCCACGTGTAAGAAAATCCCTACATCCCGTAGAACGGCGCTTAAATTAATTAATACTTGATGATTTGATCTTGAGATGCGATAAACCAATGCTGCAATAATTGGAGGAGTCGCCTATTCAATTTAGAAAATTGGCACTTTAATGAAATAAGTAAATTTGATGTAACCGATAGATAAAACACTCTAAATCAATTTAAATCTAACAAGTTTTCGTGCTTAAGAAGTGTACATTATGTCATGAAACTTGGACCTTTTTATGCGTTAAGGAAACACACCATATGTCGGCCTCGCCTTCCATTTTACCAAGACAAAATCATAATTGCAAAGTCAAAAAGACGCTTTACCCGGACAAGTTTGTTTTAGTTTGTACGAGACATGCATGCTGATGTATTGATCTGATATAAACTTTCCTTTGTTGCCTGACCACAATGAAGTATCGATCCTTCCATAAGGTCAATGGACAATTAATTGTGACTATTATGTCGTGGCTTACCAAGGATGCCCTGTGTGAACGGATATTGTCAATAGATACGAAAAAGGAAGCTTAATTGCTCCTAATCGGAAGGGGGTTGAATGCTTGCGGCTTCTTTAAAAGTGAACAAGGTGGCGAAACTCAATTCATCATTTCCAACTACGTTTTACAATATATAGAGCCGCCATTTCAAAGGACAAAAAACAATTTCCTGCCGTGAACCCCGTCCGGTCAGGGTGATTTGAAGATTCTCAGATGCAGCGAGTAATGGAAATAGCATTTCCTCTTTGAACAAGTTCACAGGTAATGCAGAAGGTTTTTACAGGTTAATTAATTAAGAATGTGATATAAAGTGGTAAGCTGTAGTGCTAAGTGTGCACGCCCTACGAGGGAAAGAGAAAAAATCTCTGACCCAAGTGGGACTCGTACCCAACGACCTCCAGGTTACTGACATGTCTGGCGCTCTACCAACTGAGCTATCAAGTCAGATGAGAGCAATCGTGGGTATTGGTGCGTTATATGGGGTCACGGCGATTATATATGTATATGTAGTTATGATATTGAATCATGTTTGCCGCGTAGTACTAGTAAGTAGCACTAGATTGCTCTCATCTGACTTGATAGCTCAGTTGGTAGAGCGCCAGACATGTAACCTGGAGGTCGTTGGGTTCGAGTCCCACTTGGGTCAGATATTTTTTCTCTTTCCCTCGTAGGGCGTGCACACTTAGCACTAAAGCTTACCACTTTATATCACATTCTTTACACTTATAATTACTAGTGCTACGCGGCAAACATGATTCAATATCATAACTACATATAATTAATTTAGAGGTAGACTACTTTTCTTGAAGTCCGACTCGTGTTTTATTCATTTGCTCTGGGGCATTGCTCTGTCTGGTGACTAAGAGTGAACCACAAGCAAACTGACAAATTTATCATGGAGACCGAGAAGACTACAGCATGTTTTCTTCTCTGCTTTATCATTAAAATATAATACTTTTGCTCATGAGGTTCATCGGGCTGCATGATCCACAAATCGGCAAGTCCTAATTCGGTTATGTTGTATTTTGTTTTGTTATACCAATCTGTCTTGTTATTCGAGTTAATACTGTCTAAGTATGTATCACGTGACAGCGTATTTCCCTCAGCTCTGAGAAGCTTGAACCAGTACTTAAAGGATCTTAATTTTGCCTCTACTTTTAGTGGAAACCTTCCCAATTCTGCTCTACAGGTTTTGTTAGCTCCCAATAGGAGTTTACATAATTTATTGTGTACAATTTCTATTGGGTCTTTATCTAGTGACTTAGTCGTCTCAGCTCCCCAAATCTCGCTACCGTAGAGCAGGATTGGTTTAATAAGCGAGTCAAAGAGCTTTAGAGTTAGTCTTACGTTGGTTCTGAAAGAAATTGCAGATATAACGAGAATTGGCATTGGACATTCGTTACTTACTATCTATCACAGATTAGCATATTAACCATCTGATTGGCTAGCCAGGGCACGGTATATTTAACAATTAGACCGCCCACAACCCGAATGGGCTACGAGTCAATAGCCCACGAGGCGCAGCCGAATGTGCTATTTAACTCGTAGCCCATGAGGGCGAGAGGTCTAATTATTTTAGTATAAACTAACTAGTCGGACAGTAGAAAATAATAGAAAGAAACAAATTGAAGTTGAAAACATGTTATTATTTCGTGAACATGCGTGCGGCTTTTCTCTACCATGGGCTATCACAAATTGACCTATTGTAAGGGTAGCTAATCATATCGTTCACCAAAACATTTTGGTGCGCACTCATTGACTAAAAGCGACGTATTAGTTGTCGTCCGCCGATGCAAACTATCAGGTGTTATAGTTCACAACAAAAGTTTGGCGCGCTCTCATTGGCATCATTCGTTCTCGGGCTTATATTTGTTTTAAGAACATCAAATTTCCGCGGGCAACTATCAGCCGTTATAGTTCACCACAAAATTTTGGCGCGCGCTCATTGGTCAAAAGCGATCACGTGACCTGATAGTTGTCGTCCGCGGATGCAAACTATTAGGCGATAGTGCCCGCTGAGCACGAAAGACAATTTTGTGTTGAACAATAACGCAAATAGACTGTGTCTGTCTCGGACCTATCAGCTGATAGTTTCCCTTGGAAATTTGATGTTCTTAAAACTAGCATATAAGCCCTCGAACTTCGTTCTCGGGCTTATATTTGTTTTAAGAACATCAAATTTCCGCGGGCAACTATCAGCCGATAGTTCCTCGACGGACACGGTCTATTTGTATAATAGTTCCTCGACGGACACAGTCAGTATTTGTATAATAGTTCATCGACGGACACACTCTATTTGTATAATAGTTCCTCGACGGACACAGTCAGTATTTGTATAATAGTTCATCGACGGACACAGTCAGTATTTGTATAATAGTTCATCGACGGACACACTCTATTTGTATAATAGTTCATCGACGGACACAGTCAGTATTTGTATAATAGTTCATCGACGGACACGGTCTATTTGTATAATAGTTCATCGACGGACACAGTCAGTATTTGTATAATAGTTCATCGACGGACACACTCTATTTGTATAATAGTTCATCGACGGACGCAGTCAGTATTTGTATAATAGTTCATCGACGGACACGGTCTATTTGTATAATAGTTCATCGACGGACACAGTCAGTATTTGTATAATAGTTCATCGACGGACACACTCTATTTGTATAATAGTTCATCGACGGACACAGTCAGTATTTGTATAATAGTTCATCGACGGACACACTCTATTTGTATAATAGTTCATCGACGGACACAGTCAGTATTTGTATAATAGTTCATCGACGGACACACTCTATTTGTATAATAGTTCATCGACGGACACAGTCAGTATTTGTATAATAGTTCATCGACGGACACACTCTATTTGTATAATAGTTCATCGACGGACGCAGTCAGTATTTGTATAATAGTTCCTCGACGGACACGGTCTATTTGTATAATAGTTCCTCGACGGACGCAGTCAGTATTTGTATAATAGTTCATCGACGGACACACTCTATTTGTATAATAGTTCATCGACGGACACAGTCAGTATTTGTATAATAGTTCATCGACGGACACACTCTATTTGTATAATAGTTCATCGACGGACGCAGTCAGTATTTGTATAATAGTTCCTCGACGGACACGGTCTATTTGTATAATAGTTCATCGACGGACGCAGTCAGTATTTGTATAATAGTTCCTCGACGGACACGGTCTATTTGTATAATAGTTCCTCGACGGACGCAGTCAGTATTTGTATAATAGTTCATCGACGGACACGGTCTATTTGTATAATAGTTCATCGACGGACACGGTCTATTTGTATAATAGTTCATCGACGGACGCAGTCAGTATTTGTATAATAGTTCATCGACGGACACGGTCTATTTGTATAATAGTTCCTCGACGGACGCAGTCAGTATTTGTATAATAGTTCATCGACGGACACACTCTATTTGTATAATAGTTCATCGACGGACACAGTCAGTATTTGTATAATAGTTCATCGACGGACACACTCTATTTGTATAATTATAGTTCATCGACGGACGCAGTCAGTATTTGTATAATAGTTCCTCGACGGACACGGTCTATTTGTATAATAGTTCATCGACGGACGCAGTCAGTATTTGTATAATAGTTCCTCGACGGACACGGTCTATTTGTATAATAGTTCCTCGACGGACGCAGTCAGTATTTGTATAATAGTTCATCGACGGACACGGTCTATTTGTATAATAGTTCATCGACGGACACGGTCTATTTGTATAATAGTTCATCGACGGACGCAGTCAGTATTTGTATAATAGTTCATCGACGGACACGGTCTATTTGTATAATAGTTCCTCGACGGACGCAGTCAGTATTTGTATAATAGTTCATCGACGGACACACTCTATTTGTATAATAGTTCATCGACGGACACAGTCAGTATTTGTATAATAGTTCATCGACGGACACACTCTATTTGTATAATAGTTCATCGACGGACGCAGTCAGTATTTGTATAATAGTTCCTCGACGGACACGGTCTATTTGTATAATAGTTCATCGACGGACGCAGTCAGTATTTGTATAATAGTTCCTCGACGGACACGGTCTATTTGTATAATAGTTCCTCGACGGACGCAGTCAGTATTTGTATAATAGTTCATCGACGGACACGGTCTATTTGTATAATAGTTCATCGACGGACACGGTCTATTTGTATAATAGTTCATCGACGGACGCAGTCAGTATTTGTATAATAGTTCATCGACGGACACGGTCTATTTGTATAATAGTTCATCGACGGACGCAGTCAGTATTTGTATTATAGTTCATCGACGGACACACTCTATTTGTATAATAGTTCATCGACGGACACAGTCAGTATTTGTATAATAGTTCATCGACGGACACACTCTATTTGTATAATAGTTCATCGACGGACGCAGTCAGTATTTGTATAATAGTTCCTCGACCGACACGGTCTATTTGTATAATAGTTCATCGACGGACGCAGTCAGTATTTGTATAATAGTTCCTCGACGGACACGGTCTATTTGTATAATAGTTCCTCGACGGACGCAGTCAGTATTTGTATAATAGTTCATCGACGGACACGGTCTATTTGTATAATAGTTCATCGACGGACACGGTCTATTTGTATAATAGTTCATCGACGGACGCAGTCAGTATTTGTATAATAGTTCATCGACGGACACGGTCTATTTGTATAATAGTTCATCGACGGACACGGTCTATTTGTATAATAGTTCATCGACGGACGCAGTCAGTATTTGTATAATAGTTCCTCGACGGACACGGTCTATTTGTATAATAGTTCCTCGACGGACGCAGTCAGTATTTGTATAATAGTTCATCGACGGACACACTCTATTTGTATAATAGTTCATCGACGGACACACTCTATTTGTATAATAGTTCATCGACGGACACACTCTATTTGTATAATAGTTCATCGACGGACACAGTCAGTATTTGTATAATAGTTCATCGACGGACACACTCTATTTGTATAATAGTTCATCGACGGACACACTCTATTTGTATAATAGTTCATCGACGGACACAGTCAGTATTTGTATAATAGTTCATCGACGGACGCAGTCAGTATTTGTATAATAGTTCATCGACGGACACAGTCAGTATTTGTATAATAGTTCATCGACGGACACACTCTATTTGTATAATAGTTCATCGACGGACACACTCTATTTGTATAATAGTTCATCGACGGACACACTCTATTTGTATAATAGTTCATCGACGGACACACTCTATTTGTATAATAGTTCATCGACGGACACACTCTATTTGTATAATAGTTCATCGACGGACACACTCTATTTGTATAATAGTTCATCGACGGACACACTCTATTTGTATAATAGTTCATCGACGGACACACTCTATTTGTATAATAGTTCATCGACGGACACACTCTATTTGTATAATAGTTCATCGACGGACACACTCTATTTGTATAATAGTTCATCGACGGACACACTCTATTTGTATAATAGTTCATCGACGGACACACTCTATTTGTATAATAGTTCATCGACGGACACACTCTATTTGTATAATAGTTCATCGACGGACACACTCTATTTGTATAATAGTTCATCGACGGACACACTCTATTTGTATAATAGTTCATCGACGGACACACTCTATTTGTATAATAGTTCATCGACGGACACACTCTATTTGTATAATAGTTCATCGACGGACACAGTCAGTATTTGTATAATAGTTCATCGACGGACACACTCTATTTGTATAATAGTTCATCGACGGACACAGTCAGTATTTGTATAATAGTTCATCGACGGACACACTCTATTTGTATAATAGTTCATCGACGGACACAGTCAGTATTTGTATAATAGTTCATCGACGGACACACTCTATTTGTATAATAGTTCATCGACGGACACAGTCAGTATTTGTATAATAGTTCATCGACGGACACACTCTATTTGTATAATAGTTCATCGACGGACACAGTCAGTATTTGTATAATAGTTCATCGACGGACACACTCTATTTGTATAATAGTTCATCGACGGACACAGTCAGTATTTGTATAATAGTTCATCGACGGACACACTCTATTTGTATAATAGTTCATCGACGGACACAGTCAGTATTTGTATAATAGTTCATCGACGGACACACTCTATTTGTATAATAGTTCATCGACGGACACAGTCAGTATTTGTATAATAGTTCATCGACGGACACAGTCAGTATTTGTATAATAGTTCATCGACGGACACAGTCAGTATTTGTATAATAGTTCATCGACGGACGCAGTCAGTATTTGTATAATAGTTCATCGACGGACACAGTCAGTATTTGTATAATAGTTCATCGACGGACACAGTCAGTATTTGTATAATAGTTCATCGACGGACACAGTCAGTATTTGTATAATAGTTCATCGACGGACACACTCTATTTGTATAATAGTTCATCGACGGACACAGTCAGTATTTGTATAATAGTTCATCGACGGACACACTCTATTTGTATAATAGTTCATCGACGGACACAGTCAGTATTTGTATAATAGTTCATCGACGGACACACTCTATTTGTATAATAGTTCATCGACGGACACAGTCAGTATTTGTATAATAGTTCATCGACGGACACAGTCAGTATTTGTATAATAGTTAATCGACGGACACAGTCAGTATTTGTATAATAGTTCATCGACGGACACACTCTATTTGTATAATAGTTCATCGACGGACACAGTCAGTATTTGTATAATAGTTCATCGACGGACACAGTCAGTATTTGTATAATAGTTCATCGACGGACACAGTCAGTATTTGTATAATAGTTCATCGACGGACACACTCTATTTGTATAATAGTTCATCGACGGACACACTCTATTTGTATAATAGTTCATCGACGGACACACTCTATTTGTATAATAGTTCCTCGACGGACACACTCTATTTGTATAATAGTTCATCGACGGACACACTCTATTTGTATAATAGTTCATCGACGGACACACTCTATTTGTATAATAGTCCGACCTGCGCGCGCTACAACTCGAAAGCTTTGCGGCTACTTTGGTCACTGCGCACCAATCACTTTTTTCTTTTGTTGCCGGCTTACTAAACCTATCTATCTTCTATATACTGGTCTTATATTGTCTCTTATCCCTGTATACTTGAATCAGTGTAAAATAAAATGAAATTAAACTTGAAACTTTCAGACAAACATCACTTAGAGAATTGCCTTTTTGCTAGTTTTTCTCAGTTTTCTCGATCGCTAAGTTGATAGAACTGTGGCTTGGTTATGCTAAAACAATTAGACTTCTCGCTCTTGGTTTCTATCGAATTTGATAGTTGACTCGGGGTTGCGCCTCTCGTCCACACAGCGGTCAAATGTCTGCGCATGCGTTAAAAGTCTTGCAACAACAATGTTTCCAAATCAAATTCAAAGCGAGCCGGCCGCCGTCACTGTTCACAAACCCGCTTTCAAACCTTGAGAACTTCTTTGGTAAATTACGAAACAATTTGGTAAACTCACAGTTTGAAGTTTGTTCAATTTCCCGTCGACTGTGAAAATAAAAAGCTTAACTTTCACGTATTTTTCTTAACTTTTGGGGGTAGAAGTTCACTGTAATACGTTTTAAGATAATTTTGCGCGGGAAATATGACCGTAATACGCACGCGCAGACGTTTGACCGCTGTGTGCCTCTCGTCAGCTCTCGTGATCAGCAGCCTCGAGCTCGCAGTCTAATTTTTAAATAGATAGTGAGTAGAGGACCAATCAGCACGCTGGCTTTGCAATAGAATACTATGTTTCTGGACTATCGGCTGGTTGGTGCCAGCGGAAATTTGATGCCCTTAAAACAAATATTAACTGGACCCGAGAAACGAAGTTATCTGTCTAATTGTTAATTAGAAGGGAACTCATTACAGAATAGTATGTTTGACATATATTCTCCTGCGCTAATCAGCTTTTGCTTTCCCAAGCTTATAAAGTCAGAACTCACTAAGGGAGTGTTCATTATTTATGGCTTGGGGGAGTCGGCATTTCATCTGCTTCTCTTGTTAAAACTTTTATGACCCCCTATGAATGAATTAAAACTTAGATGACACCCCCTATACAATTGCTCAAAACTTTATTGACCCCCCCCCCTCCCCCGTGGCAAAAAAGATGGTGTGCAAAAAAGAATGCAAACTGCATATACATGTAATCTATTAAATTTACTATTAATGTTTCACGTCGGGCATAAAGTACGTCAAAATCGGCATCAGTGAGCGTGGACAAATAATTAAAATTAAAACCATTTCTTTACTTATAGTCCCAATTTGAAGAAATGTTGGTGACTTGTTAACAAAATGAAACTACATATTTTAGGTGTTTTATGTTAGTATGATGACGTTGTTGTGACGTCATAAGTGATGCCTCCTTTTTTGGTAAAATTCCTCCTTTAATAGATGTTGCAAACAGACTACACCATCAAAGGGCCTTCATGACACACATTCCTTTGGCGCAAATTTGAACGTTCTACGACTATTATAGCAAAAGTTATAGAGGAATGACTGTTGCTATGACGTCATATTTAGTGACGTCAGGTGTCATACCTAAATTAGGCTGCCTATTGTTAAAAAATCAAGAAAAGAAAATAATGTGGGTTTTGAGTGCCAGACTAGCGCATTTCATCACTAAAACTCGAAAATCACTCAAAGGATTTTTTTCTAAGGGCATGTATAAAAAAGTATGACGTCATAATGACGTTGCTGAAAATATGACTTCAATTTTAAGCCGGTTATGGATAAAAAATCAAAATTCAAAAAACATACGATTTTAGCCACCAACGTGTTTTATGATTGGACAAAATGTCATGCAACAATATTTACAACTCTAAAAATTGAATGAAGCGATGTTTTTATAAATGCTTTTGTGGTGTTTATTTCCCGCCAAATTTTGGCGGGAAAAAGGACAACATTCAAACTTTCATAACTTTTGATTTCCTTAACCAATCGACATCGGGTTTTCGATTCCTTCATTCTCATCACGAGTAGATTTTAACAATATACGACATTTCGTTTTTAGAGATAATGAACAGTTGCAAGAAACGTATTAGAAATGGATAAATGACGTCATTGTGACGTCACGATGGTAGTAACATAGCTTAAAAAAGTCAGGTTATATTCCTTTTGCGATTCTACATCCTTCTACCAAAATTCAATCGTCTGCATTGAAAACGTTTTAAAATATAGAACTGATGCCGTTTTTATGGTCGTTTGTGCCCACCGTGAATTCTAGATTTATGGTATTTTCCTTTGTTTAGTAGAAAACACATATATACATGTATTCTTCTGAAAATCTCTACCTCACCATCCTTCCCGGATGGGTACTTGAAATTGTACCGTTAATTTGTGCATTATATTGCATTCTAGTACACCATATTGCATTGTTCTGTAGTCTCAAACAAATTAATTAATTAATTAATAAATGAATGAATGAAAAAGAGTTCAGCATTGGCTGATTAAGGTAATCTCCTTAACACCAATGCATTATCTATGGGGATGTGCCTTGAATACTATCCTGCGTATAAAAGAAACAAAGGAGGATCATGTTTTTTAATGTTGCGAGGGCCGAACGCCCGAGCCAAAATTTTTGAGATTTTTTCATTTTACATGACAGGTCTGTCAAAACTTTGATGACCCCCCCAAGGAGTAGGTAAAATCTTTGATGACCCCCCCTAAAAAAAGCACTTAAAACTTTGTTGCCCCCCCTGATTTAACCGACTTCCCCCCCCCCCCCCCCCCCCCAAGCCATAATAATGAACACTCCCTAATAGTTAAAGTAAAGTTTAAAGCATATTTAAAGGAATGGAATTGTATTGATTTGAAAGATTCGCATTGATCTCTGTATAGATTGCTTCGTTTTGCGGGGATGACTATGATCTGCCTTAATAGCATCGTACCTTGGTTGTTGCCTGCTTTGTGTTGTTTATTTGTTCATTATGAACCCACTCATGTTTTGGTTACAGTGGTTCTCGGTTGTGAAATTAATTGCCTAAGGCCACATCACAGATGCGGTTTCCCTAGATCCCTAAATAGCTTTATATATATGTATATAATGTTATCGGTCGGACCCTTCATTGTACTATTACTGTAATTAATATTTGCATTAGCATTACAATTTATCCTACAATTGTAATAATTGTAATGAATTTTGATCTTCTCTTATCCACACCTTTTGTACTTACGTATAATGCAAAATTAATGGTAGCAAGTTTATCGTAGTTTAGTCTGTATCACACAGTTATTTGCAGGGCCTTCTGAATGTATCACCGCGTGTTTAAATAAAGATTATTATGTTGCTGACGTCAAACATAATCGTATTTCAATAAATAATATATCTATTTAAGCAAGCCTTAAATCCCAATTATCTGAACTGAGGTAATAACCCGGGGAAAAAAGATACATTATATAAAGAAAACAGAGATAAAAACATAAAAATAAGTAGTATAATCAAGGAAAATCAGAGCAAAAGGTTTAGAAGAAAAAATGAGATAACGCAAAAATAAAAGATATCACTTGCTACTGGCCAATATTTCGATCCGGGCCGCCTGGTTTCAAAACTGCGCGCGCAGGTGAAACACTTTTTCAAGCATCGTCGCTCGTCGCCCGTCGGAGTTCGGGCGCCCATCGGGGTTCGGGCGCCCATCGGGTTTCGCGCGCGACGGAAACCGGAAATCAGCCATCTTTTTGTTCTCATCCTATCGCTATCGTGCTACGCTCATGACTCGAAAAATCAATATTGCATTTCAACAATCAATTTTACAACAACTGCCCTCGCTCTGTGATTAGCTAGTTTTTATCGTCAATAAGAAGACTGACAATAATGCTGATGCGAGTCGTCTACATTTTCCATTATCTGGAGTTGTAAAAAAATCAAGTTTAAAAAATCGAAGTTAGTATTTTATGTGTCTGTTCTAATACTGCATGACGATGATTTTCGTCATAACATGGTCAAAATAGTTGTAGATCCACAGCTATTTTGAACCTGTTATGACGAAAATCATTGTCAGACAGGACAGACACATAAAAAACTAATTTCAATTTTTTAAACTTGTGTTTTTTTTCGCTCAGATTGACAAATGTCAGGAGCCCATAACCAGGAGCGTCCATATCTCATATTGTGTCACAGCGTTTTTACAAGTTGGGCTATTTTTAGATTATTTTCCCGGCCAATTGCTGGATTGCACCGTGGCGGAACAAAAGATGCCTCATTAGATACTTTTGTTATACCAAACAACACGGCTGCTACGCTTTTGTGATTTTATGCACTTAGGAATAATTGCAACCCAAGAATAGCGGGAAATCGTTCTAAAAATAACCTAACTTGTGAAAACGCTGTGACATAGGCCTAGTATGCGGGATGGACGCTGTGACATAGGCCTAGTATGCGGGATGGACGCTGTGACATAGGCCTAGTATGCGGGATGTACGCTGTGACATAGGCCTAGTATGCGGGATGTACGCTGTGACATAGGCCTAGTATGCGGGATGAACGCTGTGACATAGGCCTAGTATGCGGGATGGACGCTGTGACATAGGCCTAGTATGCGGGATGTACGCTGTGACATAGGCCTAGTATGCGGGATGTACGCTGTGACATAGGCCTAGTATGCGGGATGAACGCTGTGACATAGGCCTAGTATGCGGGATGAACGCTGTGACATAGGCCTAGTATGCGGGATGGACGCTGTGACATAGGCCTAGTATGCGGGATGTACGCTGTGACATAGGCCTAGTATGCGGGATGGACGCTGTGATATAGGCCTAGTATGCGGACTGGACGCTGTGACATAGGCCTAGTATGCGGGATGGACGCTGTGATATAGGCCTAGTATGCGGGATGGACGCTGTGACATAGGCCTAGTATGCGGGATGGACGCTCATGGTTATGGGCTCCTGCAAATGTAAAAAGCGGAGCTTCCGCGCGGGTCGAAGGCCTACGCAAGCGGAATACCATAGATATAGAATGAGAGCAAAAAATAGATGACTTCCGGTTTCTCGAACCCCGATGCGCGACGTGCCTGAAAAAGTGCTGCCCCTGCGCGCGCACTGTTGAAGGCAGGCGACCGCATCGAAGCGAGTGATCATTTTTTTCGTTCTTTTTTTCCCATTTTCCGTTATCTTCTGTTTTCTTTTAAACCTTTTGTACTGATTTTCCTTGATTCTACCAGTTATGTTTGTGTTTTTATCTTTGTTTTCTTTAGATAATTTATCATTTTTTTCAGGTCGTTACCTCCGCTTTTAGACTTGCCTAAATATTAATATATTATATTATATTAATATATCTTATATAATAATACGCTAAGTGTGTGTGTGTCAGTCAGTCAGTGTGTGTGTGTGTATAACGCTCTTTCCCAGGGTCCCTCGATCGATTTCCTATTATGGAGGACGCGCGCGCTCTCGCGTCCGAAAATGGCGCCAAAAAGTGACGGCCACAGGTATTCCAACGAAGACGACGAATCATGCGAAAAGTTGCTTTCTGTCTTGGTCTTGGTTGCATTTGAGGAAAGAATGTTAAAAAGAAATGAGTTTTCTCAAGTTCTACACTTATTTGGGCGAGCGAGCCATCGAGCTTACGGGAATCTGTTTTAGGGAAAACCTGGGCGAGCAAGCCATCGAGTTTACGCGAATATTTTAGTTAGAGTTTAGGGAAAACCTATCGCCAAGCGAAGCGGCCGAAGTCAAACGACCGAACGAGGTAAGACCAGGTATTCAAACACAGTTAGAAATGTTGTCCGTGGAAAAGGCTGTTATTTTTTTTATCTTACAACTCTATGATGTGTCTAATAGTAAGATATTTTGCCGTCCATGTCTGTTTTCTGTATCCAGTTTCCTGTATTCTTAGATATAAACTGACCAACTGTTTCGGCGACCAGCCATTTGTTTTCGTCACACGAATTCATGTCTCGAGCTGCCTGTGACCGTCAGTTTGGGTACTTTTTGACAATAATTGTGCTCATCGGTTTCAGAAATTAACTGAGATCCGTAAGATATTATTGCCTTTAAAAAAAAATCAAAATACAACCTTGAAAATATCAACACGCTAAAAACATTGTGCCAGGAGTCAGCCGGCTAGACTGTGTTACTATCATTTATCATATTTGTTGATTTCCTGTGAGTTCCCACGGGTCCCTGCTAGTATATATATATTACGCTTATATATACGAGGAGACCCTTCATAAGAAAGCCATTATTTACTTACATAGGGCCTCTTCTCGCCACCGCGTTTATTATTTTCCTTTTTCATTTTCTTCTAGACTGTAAAACAGTCCCTTTTGTATCGCGAAAATCAATCGACAAACAGGGCTACGAGCGGTCAGGAGTATGAAAACAGCGAGAGGTCACGCGGCCAAATCTATAAACTTTAGCTCATACAGTGGTGAACAGCAAAGTGAATAACTCGGTTTTAGGCTCATGACTCACGATAACTACTTGCTGGTAGTTGTATTGGCACATTTGTGTTCTTTATAAAGCAAATATAAGCGCGAGAAACAAAACCGGTCTAAAATGAGATTCATGCAAAACAAACTGATCAGCCTTCGAATTTTCGGTCTTTCTGGCGCACCACACTAACAATGGAAACAGTATGGAAAATGTGTTGAGCTGTGTGAATCCTCGGATAGAATAGGACTATCATGTCCTGAAAAGTATGAGGGATCCTTAGAAACCTTACTAAGGGGTCTTGATAATATTTAAAAAAAATATTTTGGGTTCGAATGTGCCCACTACAAAAGTTGCGTTTGCAGAATAAACTCGCCGGTGATCTCGGCTTCAAATCGCGGAATTAATTCAATCGGAAGGTAAAATTCAGATCGGAAGATTATGATGCCGGTTGCCAGTCGTTTAAAGCCTCACAATTTCATGAGCAAATAAAAGAGTCTTTAAGCTTATATTTGCTATAGAAGCCATGAGAAAGCCACATTTTAATACCTCAATCAGTTCTGAAGATTTGCCAGTGAAGATCAGGCAGAAGTCCAAAATGGCGACCCAGGTTATGGTTTGGAGCTTAAATGTGTAACTGTACGTAGTTTAAAGGTCCAATCTAGGAGTGCAAGAAACTGTTTTACAACAACCTCCCATTTCTCGCTCTCTGATTGGCTATTTTATATTGTCAAAAGAAGATAGACAATAATGCTGACGTGAGGCGCGCGCACGACCGCATAGAGTTTGTTCAGTAAATAGCTGAAGTCGCCTACATTTTCCATTGTCTCTGGGGCGGATCCAGTATTCTGTGTGAGGGTTCGGTATACGCGAGCGCCAAAATATTTGGTAATTACTTTGTTGTCTTTTGTAAGCGAGAGAAAAGGTTCGATGTAATCCCCCCACCAATCCCACCCCTGCATCCGCCCCAGTGTCTGTTGTTGTAAAAACAAATTGAACTTAGCTTTTTGTGTGTCTGTCCTAATATTGACGATGATTTTCGTCAAAATATGGCCAGAATCAAGGCGTCTTCGTACACATCAAAACTGAAACTGACTTTATTCATGTTCAAGCCCTCGCTAACTGTCGAGCACGCGCGCTGTTAAAAAAATTGTGTTCGCCCGCTAAAAGCTGATTTGCTATTACTTCAACAGCCCTATTTTAATTGGCTCGCGCGTTTACAAACCATTGGCTATTACTTCAACAGCCCTATGTTAATTGGCTCGCGCGCTTACAAAACCCTTCAAGTGTTTTAATAACTGGTGAAAACCGGTTCGCGACCAGGGAAATACTCTCGCATATTTACACTAGTTTTGGCCGGTGTTTGCCTCGACAATGCCAAGTCGTATAATAAAGTTCCTTCTCGGTTATCAGAAGGTTATGTAGATTTACATAAGTATGCATGTATGTCTACATACATGCATATATATATATATTGATTTTATAAGTATATATACGTACGTACTAAATGGTTAGTTTGTCAAGAAGAGATGAGTTTGAACAGAATGATTTAACTCGGTCATATCATATTGTTGTTTTTTTCGAGCCAAAGTCCTCTATATATATAGATGAAGATACTACGAAAGCAAAAGTTATGAACTAAAATTTTCATCAAGGCAATATGGCTGGTATTACTTGCCGCAGTAAAGCGCGCCTATTAGTATTCGTGACCATTTTCAGCAAATTATTGAATAAATATGTACAAAAAGTCGAGCTCCATTCAAAAGCAGATTCATGTACACATTAGTACAGTTGACAGGTTTCATTTAATCCCGTGAACTTGTCAAACAAGAGCATTTATATTTCACTTAGCTGAAAGAGATTTCCTAAATATGACACATCCAATCATCTGTAATATCAGATGTTTCTTTACAAAATTGGGGTGTGACTTGGCCTACTTGTGAGATCGTCGTATCATGTACTTGATGCTTTCTTACCTATTTTCCCTTCAAATCAGTTTAGTATACGTCGCACTCGTGTAAACCACTTCGAGAGCTATTACATCATTGAATTTGGCACTTGCATTGCATTTAAACAGATATCGATAAGACCATTGAGTATATTTCTGTTGAACTAGAGCTCTTAAACTATAGCTATTTGAACTGAGTTGTGTGATAAGAAAACATACCTATTAATAGTTGTTCTTTATGATAGTACAACAAGCTATACTATTCTGATCTTCATTTTGATCAAAATGTATTTCATATATAGTTTCGTATTATAGTTGGTGAAAAATGGCTCCAATTTAGTTATACTATTCCGAAGTCCTCTCAATTAATATGGCTGTCGAAATTATAACGCGATGTTGTATAAAGGTGTGGCCTTAGCGGTTAGAAAGCGGTTTAGTTTGCCAATTCAATTAAACTGAGATCATATCATAAGTGAAAATTGCCCTCTGACTTTCCTGTTCGTGAAATGTGTTGTTGTGTGTTTCATCGATATATTACATTTTTCCTAACCCATAATTAAACATGAAATAGAGAGTACTAGAAATACGAAGGGTGATGTAAGATATTGTAGTTCACAGAAGTATTACTCAAAACCTGTTTTCAAAATAGAAAGATGAATTGAGTTTGTAATACACGTACCTTCTTGACTTATGGTGTGGCCGCTCTGGAAAAGGATTGAATCGGAGTTTGGAAAAAATATTGTCAGTGAATGGCAATCGTTTATCAAGAAAATATAATTAGATTTGATTGGCTTATGCGTAATTATTAGTTTACTTACAATACATCTCTGCTTTAATATATAGTCACAGTGAAAACTATGACAAAAAGGGAAAAACTACGAAAGCTGACTATAAATACATCCTGAGAAATCGGATTAAGCTCTTTAAAGATTAGCCTTTCTTTTATAGAAACGCACATATCTCACGGTTTGATTGGGTCGCTCAGAATTCTGACAAAATTGAGAGATTTTGGATAAGTACTGGAGTAAACCGATGGGACGTCCTACATCAGAGATTTTAGCCAGTATTCACTTCGAATCTTGCATTTTTCTGTCATTACCATCAGTTTAGCGCGTATACTGATTCAGAAATTCCGACGACTCATTAGAATTTCTGTAAATACAATCCAGCTTAGCATTATAAGGATTTCACTGATGGCTTTAATATATTACGAAGAATACGAGGAAACAATTAATAGTCTGCATCGAAGGGACGGAAACTTTGTAATCGCACAATATCCGTCCCAATACTATTTTTGGCGAATATACGTACAATTATCTTTTTCAAAGCTTATGGTGTATTTATGTTCCCTTATTGTGCTACTTATCGTTAGTGTTATATTCGAGTAAGGAAGACGAACAAATTTTCCATAACCTGGCTATTTTCTCCCTATGTTTTATACTTTTATGCCGTATGTTTTATACTTTAAAGGCATCAGCCATCCAACGTCACAAACCCGTAAGCGGCAAACTGAGCCGAACATAATTAGCAAAAAGGGGTTGAGAGGATTACGCTTTGTACTCCTTAATAGATGTGTTTCAGAGCACGTATTTATTATTGATAAACCATTCGCGGAAAGAGAATCATATATCGTAAGTATACGAGGGCACATGCAAAGGCGAGGTTTTTCTCGTAATCCAGTTTGATAACATCTTTTTTCTGTAATATAAATTGCGGTGTCTTTAACTTTGCTAGAAAAGTGGTGGTGAAATATTATTTAATCAGTTATCAAAGTAAATTTAAAAAATAAAATGGAAAAAAGTCCAAATTGAAGAAGGTATTATTTGATTTAAAAAAAATTAAAATGGGCATAAAGAAACTTACCCAGCAATTAATAGAGATATCTGTAGTCGTGGCTGTGATGCGCCTTCGCCTAAGTCTGTTCTCAGTCTAGAGTGACTAGTACAGTCGGTCAGTACTAGATATCCTACCTTGACGATGGGGTTTTATATACTTTATATATACACGTATATATGCATGTGTGTGTACTTTAAACGTTAACCAGTCAATGCTCCCGTTGGCGATAACCGTTAGAAATGGACAACAATCTAACGGTCCGTAAGTGTAGTAGGCGTGAGCATCTTACACCTGGCTTTGCATGGCCTTTGTAAGTATCATCCTTAAGTCAGTGGAAATTACACTTGTAATTAAACCCGCGGGGAATTTCGTTGAAATCACTCGGCCACTCTCGCTAATCTGCATGACAGATGATCGAACTATACCTTACACAATGTCAAAAGCCACAAAACATGCATGGTTCATTAAGTACCAAAGTCAAGCCCAGGGCGAGCTACTAACTCATTTCCGTTCCGTGATTGTTTTGGCTAAGAAAAATTGGACCCTTTTATTTCCCCTCCTATTAATTTTAGGATTGAAGTACACACAATCTCTCTCACTGTAAAAAACGGAAATGAGAAATGTCCACCTAAATTCTTTCTGTGACACGAGGTGTACGATGAAGTCTTGATGGAATTCTCGTAACGACGTCAAAGTCTATTAAAATGGTACATCTGATTGTAGTTCGGTCGACACGTACCTGTGCTTGTATTTCCGCCTGCCAATCAGTTTTTTTCTTTATAATGATGATTGCATAATGTTTTAAGGGATCTGAAAGAGAACTCTCGCGACATTAGCACTGGATTAATTTAGAATGGACCTTACGTAGAACTAAGTTCACTGTGGCTCAAAGAAGATAATGTCTGTTGTACAACATTCAAGAATGATTAGATCCGTGACCATTCAGATATAGTACAAAGCACAAATTTGGGCAATCTATATATGATACCTTTTTGGCTCAAAAAAATGAGGTTAACCAAGTAAACGGTTCATAATTTACGAAAATCGTTCACTGATAGCTACCCCTCTGTTCTGGTCTACGCTGGGATGTAATACTGTACAGTAGCTCACACGCTAATTTTAATGGTTCAATCTCAAATTGAAGGTTATTTACATCATTTCCACATAAAAAGGTAGTAAATCTTTGTAAAGACGCTATTTAAATCAGTGTCTACTGTTAATCTAAGCTAATTCTAAGCACATATCCCGGCAACATACTATAACCAGGCTCATCGATGTGATGGTATTAAGAAGTACTTGGGTGTTTACCATTCACACCGAAAAACAAGAAATCCCGAAATTCATTCGGAAAGTTGTGGAAAACGTGGGCTATCGGTAATCCACTTTTCCCGCTCTTTTCGGTCTTTCCGGCGGACGCGCGCGCGTATCATTATATGTTTTTTATTTCCCATTAAATTTTATTTTTAGATTTCCAACCAAATAGATTGATGCAAATGGAAGCACTCCTGATTACGCACGAAGTAAGACGGTTGGAGTCTGAAGGTTCAGTCATGCTAGCGCCGCTTGATACGAATTCCCCTCCTTAACAATAGCAGACAACGACAAAAATACAATAATGGAGAGTATTCTCGACCGTTCCTACTCAGTATTGAATCACAGAAAATGTCAAACTAGGTCCTGATATACATAGAGATGATGTTTAAGGTTAGAAGCCCGTAGCAAATTTGCGTACTGACATCACATAGTAGAAATTAATGTACAAAACCCTTAGGATGACAGTTGCTATTAGATAGTACAGTAATAAACATTCACCCAGCGGTTTACATTCAAATAATTTTACATCCTCTTTTCTTCGTACCAGTCTACATTTATGTTGCTAGAACATAACGTTCATCCCTTTATTGCTATATTTTTTATATGAAATTCTCGTAACTTTAGACTCAGACTAATGAAATTAGATTAAAGGAGCAGTGTCACGATTCTGATTGGTTGTTATAGACAATGGAAAAATCACGCTATGTCAGGTGGCACTGCAAATTTCCCTTTCGATTGAAATAAATAAAATGCTGCATTATAAAAATATAACGTCAAACCTAACCATATAATACTAAAGTATAGTTTTAAAGCAATTTCGGCTCGAGATATCGTGCAAATACGCCGATGCAAGCAGATTACTCACGGACTTCTACTTCTGTCACATCTTTTGATTTCTTGTCCGCCTGACACATTTTCAAAGCTTTGGGCATGCATACTAATCGTGACACTGCTCCTTTAATCAAAATTCAATTGAGAAGAATTTTGATTAGTATTAGTGATCACGAATTCAGCAAAAATGTATAGCTTTAGTTGGTTTCGGCTTCTTCATGTCAATATGTCATATTTTGAAAAGGTTCAGAAATGAAAATAAAATTTTGAGACCGAACTTCTCTTTGCAAAATAAACCAATTATAGATCTTTTGTTACCTACTGTTTTACTGTTTGTTGTTCATCTGCCGATAATATAATTCATTCGAATCAGTTCACAGCAGGCAAATTGTTCCCGACAGCTAAGTTAAAACGAGATATTTTTCTAGCGCTAGAGCAATTTGCCTTAAGGCGTGTTTTATCTGTCAGTTAACAAACCTCCGCCATTATCTTTATGAGATCTGAAATCACGCGACTATGATATTAGTGGAAATTGATGGTGCCGAGACTGAATGTTGGCCTGACAGGAACCACACTGTTCCATACTTATTACAATATCATTCAGTCGGTGAGTTTACGAATGGGAGAAAGGTGAAATATAATTTATAGAGATGGTCGTTGTACTGCGGTAAAACTTTTATTCTGGAAAAGGTTGATAAAATTTATCCTAGTCAAACGGAGAAACTGCTGTATTTAATATTTCCAACAGAGGCTAGATTGCCTGACAGCCAAAGTGATCATTTATGGTGCGTTCGATTGACTGTATATATTAGGATGCGTTCTATTGGCCGTATTAGAGTTCGTCCGATTGACCGTATTAGGGTGTGTTTGTTTGGCCGAATTAGGGTGCGTTCGATTGGTTGTATTAGGGTGTGTTCGATTGGCCGTATTAGGGTGCGTTCGATTGGTCGTATTAGGGTGAGTTCGATTGAACGTATTAGGGTGCGTTCGATTGACCGTATTCTGAATACGCAGAACAATCACTACCAATCGGGATTTTTTCAGCCACTGGAATACTGCATGTATCCTGAATATCATATGTTAGCCATCGTTTGAAGCTTAGTAGTTCAAAATATTCCTGAACCAGTGATTCCTAGACACTATTCCATCAGAACGATCCCTTAGAGATGGACAGGACTTTAAGCATCAGACTGACATCATGACTCTGCCCCGTTAAACAAACACTGCAGTAAGTATATTGATTTAAGAAGGGCGTAGAAGGGCAGTCAAATGGCTTACATGGAATCGAAGCCAACCTTGAACAGATTCACTGTTCGACGAAAGCATTATTATTAAACGGATTTAGGTAATCATTATTCTCGGCCTTGGATTGAGAACTTTGTGCGTACCAAGCGGTTCATATCATGATGATAGTCAAACAAATCAGTTATTGGCCGACTGAACTTCATTGCTATATGCTGTGATTTACGAATGGTTGAGGAGGATAGGTGTTTTGATTCTAGGGTATAACACATCGTTGCTTTGTTGGTGCAATAATTACATCCTTATACTTGTAATGTCTTACCTCCATAGATTCATTTGAAATTAACGAGAGGCTGTCAAGATATTATAATGTCATTTTTTCACAACTTCCTCATGCTCTCTTTTTTCTTTCCTCCTCCTTTATTTTTCGTCCCAGAACCCATTGCGCCTCACTCACTGGGCGCTTTTAGAGTGACTTTGTGCGCGTAGAAGGCCACGCAAATCAGTTCAGTGAAAGATTTGTGAATACGGCAAGTGGTATTATAACATTTCAGCTCCGCTTCCTTCAAAATGCTGAATTTGTTCCGCACTCGACGTATACGGGGTTCGGGATAGGGCTCGTAGTGGGTTCAATCCTCGAAAGAGTGTTTTTTTTCTACGAATCCTTCATTTTCTTTAAAAAAGCTTGTATTTAGCGCTAACAATTAGTATAGAGGTTATGTGAGTGGCGCAGTGGATGATTGTTGCACCCTCCTTGTCAAGTTGTGGTATAGTACTTTTCTGCTGCATTTAGTGTTCTAGAAGTGAACCCTACTGGATGCTCTGAACCATCTTCCATGATGTGAGACAGGACGGCTTCCATCCCATACTGTGATGCATCACATTGGAGGACTAGTGGTTTATCAGGATCGTAATGGACCACAACCTTAGCAGACAAGATCATCTTCTTTGTTTTCACGAAACACTCTTGTTGTTCTGGGCCCCAGTGCCACTTGTGCAGTGAGTGTAGTTCCTGGGACAACCCTTTCAAGAACTTCCCATAATAATTCTGTAAGCCAAGGAAAGCTTTCAGTTGTATGATGTTCTCAGGTGCTCTTGCCTGTACCAAGGCTTCAACTTTATCTTCTAATGGTGTTATCCCTGTCTTGTTTATCTTGTGTCCAAGATAAATCACTTCGTCTTCCATGAAGGTGCATTTATCTTTCTTAAGCCTGAGTCCTCCCTCTTCTAGCCTTGTCAGAACTTGTTCTATGTTCTCCAGTTTACTCCTTTGGAGTTCTGCCTGTCACCAGTATATCATCTAAATACACAGCCACTGGTGGAATTCCTTGAAGCACAGACTCCATAGCTCTCTGAAACACTGCTGGGGCGCTGGCAACTCCATATGGTAGTCTTGTGCATTGAAAAAGGCCCTTGAGAGTATTGATAGTCACATACTTTCTGCTCTCGGGATCCAGCTCCACCTGAGAATATGCAGGAGTTTGCATGGGATAGATCTAACTTGTGATAAACTGACTTCTTGGACAACTATGTAGTCAGGTCTCCCAGTGATGGTATTGGGTACTGCTCTAGCTTAGACACCTTATTTACTGTCACTTTGTAATCTCCACAGAGTCGTAAGTAGTAGGAGAGGCATGGAATTAGCCGTTTTTTAAAGGCGCTATGCTAATTTTTAAGGCGCTCTCATTAATTCACATGACGTCACAATCCTATTGTCCATTGAATTAATTAAGGAATTATTTTTAGGGCGTACGCCCTATTTTTAGGGCGTATGCATTAATTCGGAATCCTAATTTTAGGGCGCTCTCATTAATTCGGGTATGTTTGGGCAAAGCCTATTGTTTGGGGTCGTCTCTAAAACCAGGAGCGATCGGCCCTGAATACATTCGAAGTTGAATGAAAAAAGTAATAAATATCTCGCAATATCTAAACCCTTTGTAGCGTAAATAGTAAGAACAAACTACTCGTGATAGACTCTAAACTGTCTTTATTATTTTCCTTTACAGTTAATAACTCATAAGATAATTGTATACAAAATCCACTGTGACTCATTAGATCAACTCTGCTATTGTTCTTAGGGATTAGCGATAACTGAAGAGCCTATTGTTTTGAGGAAAACTCTTGAGAGGTAAATTCTTCTCTAAAACTGAACTATAATTACCATACGAATAGAAACATACCACCAAAACAAAGTTTATTCAATCTCAAAAACACCAATTTACAGTTCGTTTTCCTTATAGTCGCGGAGTTGATAACTTTCTTATTTCTCAGTTCTTGGGTTGATATAATGTACCGTGTTACAAGATTACACTGATTTATGTTTCATTGATTTTTTTCTTGTTGACAAATGCTGCTTAAGGTATGGCAAAAGGTTCACGAGGTCACTTGGGGAAAAAAATCGTGTAGCGTCAATATTTACGCTACAAAGACATACTATATATCAATTTAAAGCTCAAAGATTGAAGAATAAATATGAATGTTTAAATTTACTATTTAAAAAAATCTCTCAATGATGTATTTTTTTATTTAAAAAGCGACCTTTCACACTATCGTAACTTCAAATCCGGAAATGTTTAATGAATGACAACTAAATTCTTTGTTTTCGAATCTCGGGTAAATTGTCCCCAAAAGTGTGTGTGAGCGATTTTTCATACGTTGCGTATTACAAGAATTATCCGTAGGTAAAGTTGGAGTAAGTTTTTTCATGCTAGCAAAACGCAAACTACATAATAATTACGAAATGAAACAAAATTTTGCAAAACGCTGGCACCCTTTTGCAGAAATTGTGGTTTTTGGCTCTCGCGAAAATTTGGGTTTAATCGAACAAAACATTCTCGAGTTTTGATACGCCAAAGTTGTATTTTTTTGCATTAAAACACACACGGAGAAACGAGGGATTTTAGTTTTCTGACCATTTCACGGTTGAGTAAAAAGCCCCGCCTCCAAAGATAATCTTATTATATTCAGCCAATTTAAATACAGTATTAGGCTGACAGGCGGGACAGGCGGAGTTGTGAATGATCTGCTGTGACAGCTTTCGCGGTAATCTTCAAGGAGGTTCATTTTACACTCGAGACTGGTCACAGAGGTCGTAAAGCTCGTGGGAAAAACACAAGGTCAAATAATTATGAAGGCCAACCGCAAGTTACTGTATTCGTAAATGATGCTATTATCAAAGCCATCATGCTAAAGGAGATAAACAGTTCTGGGTAAGTCGAACACAAGTTATATTCATTCAAACGGCGCAACTTCTTGCTAAACATCATAAACAAATCGCAGGCTTCATATTGCATATTATTTTTATACTCTGGAGCGGTAAAGATCATGCTGAATCTACCTTCTCTTGACTGCCTTGTAATTGATAAACATATCTGACTCCTTTTCTAGGTATCAGGGCGATCACTTCGCAGATAATTTGGTTGCAAGCATTGAAAACCGTAAAAACCGGCAAACAGCAGCTTGATCTATTATGCCCGACTCAATTACAGTCAAGGAATTCGAAGTTCGCGGGTGAACTTCATCACTGCTAGTCCGAAGCTTCCTAGAAGTGATGCTTTTTGACCCGGGCTCATTCGTTTCAGTCAACAGATCTTCTTCGCTTGGCCATTGTTTTTGTTTGAACCACGAGCCTTTATCGCTCGACGCTAAACTTGCCTTCTTACTCTTAGTCGGCCTAAATTTACCTGTTTTCAACTTCTTCTTTTTCTTCGAAGATACCCAAGAATAGCCTCTATTAAGTTTCGACGACATAATTTTAGATAGAATGCAATTCAAGAATAACAAACGAAAACGAAGCGTAGCGTACTATAAAGACGAGCGTAGCGTACTATAAAAGACGATTGTTGTTTTAGTTTGTTCGCGTGCCGCTTTCACGTAGCTGTCAGCGTCTGTCAATCATGTTTCGCGCGTCACTTTTCGCGGGAAATTAAAACATGTTTTTTCGGGGCGTTAAAAGGGAATTTTAGTTTGGATTTTTTTGCTATAATAAAGCTAAGACCTAAAGCATTTTTTTTTTTGGGGGAAGTTTTGCCTGTGAACCTTTTGCCATACCTTAACTTGGATAAGCTAACAATTAGAAGGGGGAAAGAAATAGTTTGTCATTCCCAGGCTACACTCTATTCGTAAAGAATAAAACACGCGTTATCGTTGTCAGTTTAGGTTATTTTCCAAACTAGACCGAAGAGATATTTACCATATCTGAAAGAATACCAAGACAGCCACCTGTCTATCGTTTAAAAGACTATCATGGATAACTTTTCAAGGGCACCCAACGAAGTTTTCGGTTAAAAAGCTGTTCGGGAGAGTAAGTTAGCCTAAAACTTTCGGATTTTAAAAAATTGTCCTAGAAAATTATTTTCTGAAATACTGGCTAGAAAATTTGTTTTCAATCCCTAGAAAATTATAGAAGAAAAGCGAGACTAAAAGGTTTTCCCTAAAATATTCGTACGTCCCAATTCGTCTGATCAATAGAGTCAGAACAGGAAAAAAGAATCCCTAAAAAATTCGTACCTCCTCAAAACTTTGCAACATGAAGTTACTTGGACTAGAAAATTCTTGTTGTGTTCTAGATTACTAACAAATTCGTAAGCCTGGAATATTTTGCCATAGTATTTTCGGTTGACGCGATTTCCACCTAGAAAATCCGAACAGCTAATAGCTTTCTAGAATACGTCAAAAGACATAGTAGGCGCCTTAAAATGGCTAGATAAGCTACAGACAACTGGTTTCAAACGAATTTCAAAAAGTACTCGCTGGGTGCCCTTGACTTTTAGAAGGAACATTTTACGAAGCCGAGTTACAGAGAGTCGAAAAGCAAGATGATTTCTACCGGGTAGAAAAAGTCTTAAAAAAGCGTAAACGGAAAGGCAGGATTGAATACCTTGTCCAGTGGAAGGGGTATCCCGAGAGTTTTAATTCTTGGGTAGATGAAAGGGATATAAAATACTTGTAATTAGATAGCTGATCGTTTTAATAAATTAATAAAGAAAACCTATTTATACTATCTGAAATGAGCCATGAATTAGCTGATTGGTTATAAACTCGAACCACTTTAGGTTTTTGTAATGTTGCTTCTTGTAAATAATACTTGTGCTCCTCTGGTGATAAGGTATGTAGTTGCGATAAATGATTGGAAAGTTTCACTAAATATACATAGTGTTGTTGACAGCACGAAAACCCTTATTGATACCCGAGCAACACATTTAGATAGTTTTCTTTATCGATCTCATTACATCTCTTATTAACTCCCTTACAACTAAACTTATCCGAAGCTCCAAAGCAATAATAGGTTTTACTACCCAACGCTCGCCTCCCTCCTCCTCCCTCCTCCTCCCTCCTCCTCCCTCCTCCTCCCTCCTCCTCCCTCCTCCTCCCTCCTCCTCCCTCCTCCTCAGGTCTGAGTTTGAGTCTGGTAATTACCAAACACACAGGTCTGAGTTCGGTAATTACCAAACAAACAGGGTATCAAAGAAGGTGATGGTGGCATAATAGCTACAAATCTGAGGGGGGGGGGGGGAAATGTTACATGCCACTTGATTACATTGTAGTATTACTAGTAGTAAGGGATAAAAGTAAACGTTTTGTTATGTGGGTAAAATGTTGGCTGTTTTAAAACCATTTGGGAGTGTTCATTATTTATGGCTGGGGGGGGTTCGGCATTTCATCTGCTTCTCTTGTTAAAACTTTTATGACCCCCCTATGAATGAATTAAAACTTAGATGACCCCTATGAATGAATTAAAACTTAGATGACCCCCCTATAAAATTGCTCAAAACTTTATTGCCCCCCCCCCCCCTCCCCAAACATAAAAGATGGATGTGCAAGAAAGAATGCAAATTGCATATACATGTAATCTATTAAATTTACTATTAATGTTTCTAGATTTATGGTATTTTCCATGATACATTACCTTTGTTTAGTAGAAAACACATACATACATGTATTCTTCTGAAAATCTCTACCTCACCGTCCTTCCCGGATGGGTACTTGAAATTGTACCATTAATGTGTGCATTATATTGCATTATAGTGCATCATATTGCATTGTTCCGTAGTCAGAAATAAATAAATGAAAAAGAGCTCAGCATTGGCATTAAACTAATCTCCTGAACACCAATGCATTTTTGTTTTTATCCCTTATTTCCACACTTCAGTGAAGCATGTCTGTATTTTCGTGACATTTCTACATGCCACTTCGTGTGCTTCGGCCAACCGAAAGGCTTTGTCAAAGGTCAGTTCCCCATCTGGTACATTAATTTTTAGGATCTTTTCCTGCATATACCATCATTTATACCTGCGATAAACCTGTCCTTCAATGTGCGTTCTAGATAAGTCCCATAAGGTACTTCTAGTCTTCTCAACCATGCAACATACATGCGTACATTCTCCCCTTCCTCCTATATATTTCTGGAGTTAAATTTTAGACTGGCACTTATTTAGCTTCAGACCTCTTAGGTTTGTAATGATGCTTTACCAAATCTGTAATTTCTTTGCATGACTTTGCGCTTGGTTTGTCCGGTAAACACAAGTTATTAATTATGTGGTATGTCTGTGGTCCCACATTCGAACATAGAATGTTCACTTTTATGCTACCCTCCTTGACTTTATTTGCTGCGAAATAATGTTCGTAGTTTTCCACATACTCTGACCAATTGTGCTATTCAGAATTAAACTGAAACAGAGAACCAAATACTGCTGCGGCAGCCATGTTTGATATCACTTTTAGATTCCGTCAATTTGGGTTGTTTCTTCGCCTTAAACAACTCCAATATACGTAAAACTATGACTTCTCGCTATCGACAATCTCCTCACTGTGGTCACTCCTCGGCCAGCTCACAGTACTGAAATAACTGGCATAATTCAAATAATTTCACTCACGATCGGTGAAAATAGATTCCCGCCGTCGAGAAAGTCTTTTGAGATTCGCGCGTGTTTTACTAATATCTCTCAACTCACCGGCTCCACGTTTATTTCCCCAAGTATATCCGGGGAAACTTCATCGGCATCTTTATCCGGCTGTTAACCTGTTTCATCCTCGTCGCCAATGTAACAAAGCCACAGGAAGCTTTGGTTAAAACACAAGTGATTCAAGTAGCGTGCAACAACGTGCATGGCCCCCAACGTCTAGTTTCAAAGCGAGGCTCTATAAACTGACCCGATACATAACACGACCATTGTCTAACATTTGCCTGCATGTTCGCCAAATCATCAATGGATTTGTACAACTGCGCACGCATGCATGAACCGCAACCTGGTCTATTCGGTAAAACTTTTAAAAAAATACATAAAAGGTTTTGTTGAATTGACCCCATGCCATGATGTATATATAGTTGTATAAGACTATTACACTAAATAGCCCGAACGTGCCATCTGGTGCAGGGTACTGGATTCGCATCATCCTGACTGAACATGCAGGTATGACGTGTCTATTCCCTCTGCCAATATTTCCATGTCTGGAGGATTTCCTGCAGGTGGTTCTCGGTCTACTCCAGGTATTACAACTAGCTGTTTTGCGAAGTCAAGGCTGCCTCTACGCATGCCTAAAAGGTTGATCAATGTGTCGAGGCTTGAAACAAAGTTCTAAAAAGACAAACAACTTATCTACCTATTTATACTGTTATTTTCATTACTTTTTGAAGATGTTTACGGCTGCAAAATTTTGCATGCTTTTCCGTTGAAAATTAGCAATCAAAAGCTTATAGATTTTCATGTGAATGTGCAACAAAAGGGTCCAAATTAGATTGATGTATCTTGGTAAATACGATTTCTGAAATATGTATTTTACCTTTATTTTGCCCGTGAGAAATTTGAACTTCATGTTCTTGGACGAATCGGTTCTTTCTTCGTTCTATGAAACCAAAATCTAAATAACATATCTCATTAAAATCAGATTTCGTAAGATCGACCTGAAGTCCGAAGAAGTTTACGCCACATGACAGGACTCGACAGGACGCCAGACGCATTGTTTTGTGCGACATCGCTGATTGGCCACAAATTGGAATGTGGACCCGCTCTGGGGCTCTTCTTCCTTCTACCCCTTTTCCTTCTTCCTTCCTCCTCCCCCTCCGTCCGGTTTTTGCCCGTCGCTCACTAACTGCCCCTGGGTATTCGAGGATGACTTATTTTGTATCTGCATCTTGTTTTATCGCAACCACATAAGGACATGACACTTCACGTTTGCCTCTTCTCCTTGCGAACTGACCTTTGCATGTTAATAGCAGTTTCACATATACGAAGTCGAAAGTGAGAATAAAATTGGGCCATTCCATTTTTTCCAAAACTCCCCTATGGAAGACAGCAGGAATCCAGGGAGATGGGGTGTCCAATGATTGGAAACCAAAGGGGAGGGGGTTTAACGATTCTGTGGATTCCAGTGGGAGACCAGGGATTGAAGGTGAATTTCCAATGGGGAGGGGAATGACAATCATTGAAAATCCAAGGAGAGATGGGTATGTTTTTCCAATTGCAATAGGTTGGCTGTGGTAGAAGTTAGAAAATTCCAAGGGAAGGGGGTGATTATTTAAAAAAAAATGGAAAAACCCATTATCACAAACCTCGGCATTATTTCTTCATCGATTTGAACATCCACAATTAAAGTGCATATGAGCCCTAGCCAGTTATCTTTGATATCGATTGTACATGAAGTGGATAGTCCAATGGTAGAATATTTCTTGATTTGGGTGTTGCGTCTACGAGATATAAAGGTTTATATTTCCAATACGCTAATGATGTGATGTCATCACCGACATTTGCTGAATTTCTTTGTGCTTGTGAATTAAGCTATTTTCTAATTTAGAATTTTTGTTTGGTAAAATCACTTTGATAAGCTTCAAATATAACTTAGAATTTAAAAATAGGTAATTTGTCTATACCAGCATGCTTTTGTATAATAAGTGATGTCGGTGATGACATCATATCCGTCATTAGCATATTCATTTGGAAATATAAACCTTATATCTCGTAGACGCAACACCCAAATCAAGAACTATTCTACCGTTGGACTATTCACTTCATGTAGAATCGATACCAAAGATAACTGGCTAGAGCTCATATGCACTTTAACGAGCCATACGCATGTCTTTTCCCTTCTTGCTCCACTTAACCAATAGATGAATTGGAATCCCTCGTGGAATCCATTTGTTCTTTAAACTAGATATCTACAAGCTTCGTGCCAACGATTGAACGAACCACACGCCGAAGAACAAAACAACGCAGTCAGATTCAGTTCAGTTCACTCGAAACAATAGAAGCCTCGTCTTGGTGAAATCAGCGGAGCGCAATGCATAATGGTCGACACTGGGTCTTTAAGTACAAAGGAATTTTTCTGGATTATTATTCAGTGAAATAAATACTGTACTCATCTGGAACACTAGAAGCCTCGATAAGTGGATAGAAATGTTGCTCTTTTTAAAGTAAAGTTTGACTTATTTTGGTTATATAGCGTTTCAATAGTTATGTTTGGGTTTTAGAAGTAAGTTACAAAATTCGCGGCCGTGTTGTATATGCAACATTAGAGCAGATTTCGTATGAGTGGGATCAACTATGGCATGTCCGTAACCGTGCTGTAACCGTGCTGTAACCGTGCTGTAACCGTGCTGTAACCGTGCTGTAACCGTGCTGTACCATATTTCTGTAATTTGATTGAATCAGCAGGGCAAAAACAATGGGAAACCTTTTCAACATCACGGCATGCCAGTTTATCTCACTCATACGAAATCTGCTCTATATCTGTATCGGTAGATACAGATCCAAGCCGGAGGCTCGATACAACTCCGATACAACATTCTATCTATTATAGAAGACTTACAACAAGAACGCTAATTCAAATCGCTTGACGTTATAGAAGTTATCTTTGTGAGTTCTTTTGTGATTTTGAAGTTACTCCGTTTGCCAAACAAGGCGGATTGATTTACAGAGCTGACTCAAAGTTCCAGTTTGAAACTCTGTAGGTAAAGTTATATTTTGTCGAATGATAAAACAATTATTGAACTCGACTTTGGCAAAATATTATGATTTGTTGGTGTCTCGCTGTCAGTTAACTGATAGAGACACAAACAAATCATGATATTCTGCTCAACCTCGCCCAATAATTGCTTACTCGTTACGTCACCATTTCCTTATGTGTTCCAGTTCAATAACCAAAAGTTATCTATGTGTTCCAGTTCAATAACCAAAAGTTATCTATGTGTTCCAGTTCAATAACCAAAAGTTATCTATGTGTTCCAGTTCAATAACCAAAAGTTATCTATGTGTTCCAGTTCAATAACCAAAAGTTATCTATGTGTTCCAGTTCAATAACCAAAAGTTATCTATGTGTTCCAGTTCAATAACCAAAAGTTATCTATGTGTTCCAGTTCAATAACCAAAAGTTATCTATGTGTTCCAGTTCAATAACCAAAAGTTATCTATGTGTTCCAGTTCAATAACCAAAAGTTATCTATGTCTTCCAGTTCAATAACCAAAAGTTATCTATGTGTTCCAGTTTAATAACCAAGAGTTCTCTATTGTGGTTTATAGAGGTCATCACGTGGTATAATCTATCGCACCAGATTGGTTCTCGCACTAATTGAATATTAATGAGTTTTAGAATAGCCATTAATAAATAAATAAATCATTCAAGTCACATGGTAAACCCGATACAAAATTGTAGTCAGCTCTATAAGTATTCTGCATCAAATGAATAAGCCATATTTGTATCATGTATCAAATGATACCAGGAGTGGGCTCCTGATGATACAGAATAGTAACTTCCTTAAATTGAATCAAGACAAAACTGAACTCATAGTTATCAGCTCTAGATATCGTCCTAGGCCAGATCTTGAGCACATAATAGTTGGTAATGAGCGCATTGCACCTCGAACCTCTATGCGCAATCTAGGAGTAATAATGGATCATTCTCTCAGCATGGAGGAACACGTAAAGAAGATTTGTAAGGCATCGTACTATCATCTAAGAAATATTGCGAAGATTCGCAAATATCTAAATCAAGGCACTGCTGGAATTCTAATTCATGCTTTTATTGGTTCTAAACTTGACCACTGTAATTCTCTTTTATATGGTATCCCTAAGTACTCAAGTAAATTACAGTCTGTCCAGAATGCGGCAGCTCTTATCGTAACGCTTACTAAGAAATACGACCATATTTCTACTGTAATGATCCAGCTACATTGGCTACCCGTAGAGTTTCGTATTATTTTTAAGCTATTGTTATTAGTGTACAAAGCTCTTAACGGGATGGCGCCCTCCTATGTTACCGAACTATTGAGTCATCGCAAATATTCACGATCGCTGCGTTCCAGCAATAAAGAACGTTTGAGTATCACGACAAGCAAACTTAAATCATATCGTGATAGACCATTTTCTGTAGCTGCACCGAGACTGTGGAACGACTTACCACTGGAACTTAGGAAGTCGTCATCAATTTTACTTTTTTAAAAGAATGAAGACATACCTATTCCAAGCGGCATATAATCTATAGTTTGTATATATGTATATATATATTATTTTATCATATAAAAAGTTTTTAGCTTAGAATTTTATTCCGCGTATTATGTAATTTTTATATAGTTGTAATTGTATAGCCATAATGTATTTTTTTAACTTACTCTTGTAAAGCGCTTAGGACAATGAATACAGATTCAGCGCTATATAAATAAAGTTATTGTTATTAATTAAGCTTAGTAGAATCCTGTATCACGATCAACTTTAACGCTATCGTTATTAAGAGGTAGGTCTCTCAATGACAGAGCGGAAAAACGGAGCGCATGCGCACTAGCCACTTCGTTAAAAGTGAATCAAGATGGCCGCCGAGCGGGAGGGAATCGTAGCTCTTTTTCAGGGACCTCTCACAGCTCAAGAAATACCACGATTGCTTTATTACTTCACACCATGGACTGATATGCTTCAGTGACTTCTTCGAGCCCAAATAACACATAATCCAGTTCACAGGAAGAACGCTACAATTGCTTGGTCGACTCAGTTTTCAAGGAGAGCGAGTCATTTCGAACTGTTCATATGCGACTGGAAAAACGCCAAAAATAAGAAAACTTGTGAATATATAAGGTTCATACTTCGATAGAGAACTAAGGAGGTGATGGTTTTCAACATATAAAATACAATATTCGAGATTTTCATACCATTTTTCAAACGAAGCATTTGAAGTTACAGTAGTGACTAGACTGTCTACAGCAGTAGAAATCCTGGAACGACGATCATTACCAAAGACTGTAAGTAAATCTACAGAGCTATTATCAGGGAATTATACAATATTTCACTTGATTTGGTTATTATGGTATTACATCGGCATTTTGACGAATTAGTTGACTGATTTACCAATGTAAAGAAAACGAATTTTCATTTTGTTTTAAAATGAAGTGTTGTATAATAGTATATACATGTAAAAAAAAAATTTAACCTTATATATTCACAAGTTTTCTTATTTTTGGCGTTTTTTTGCAGTCGCATATGAACAGTTCGAAATGACTCGCTCTCCTTGAAAACAGAGTCGATCAAGCAATTGTAGCGTTCTTCCTGTGAACTGGATTATGTGTTATTTGGGCTCAGAGAAGCCACTGAAGAATATCAGTCCATGGTGTGAAGTAATAAAGTAATCGTGGTATTTCTTGAGCTGTGAAAGGTCCCTGAAAAAGAGCTACAATTCACTCCCGCTCGGCGGCCATCTTGATTCACTTCAGGATTCACTCTTAATAAAGTGGCTAGTGCGCATGCGCTCCGTTTTTCCGCTCTGTCCATCCGGCCAGGGGTAAAATTTCAAGGTAGAACTGTCTTGGTGCATTAAGACTGGCTTTCCAATGTGGGACTTGTTTTTGTGCACGATGCGCATGTGCGTAACGCAAACTATAGCGGCGAACTCTTGTTTTACGCTTTTCCTGAACATTTCAAATCCATTATGAATATAGTTCATATCATAACTGCATTACGATATTCGCGTCCGAATTGTATCGAATATACAATTCGATCGCTTATATTGCAACTAGTACTTAAATTTATAGCAATTAAAATGCTTTACAAAAAGATAGAGACAAATTTGAGACAACTCATTCAATCAAAAACAATATTATGTAGGAGAACAAATTACTGTAATGGTGATTATTTGAGATTTAACTCTTTGTCGTCCGATCGTGTGTGAGCTCAATTGGTGAAATCCTGAGTGCTAACTCAACCCTCCCCCCTCAGTTCAAGTTTGGCTAGCCCGGGGTAGTTAAATACTGCTGACTTTTTAAGCCGAGGGCTCAAACTTTCTCCACAATGCCATTCGGGTGAATTCTACGAACGGGTCGACGGTAGGTATTGCAACTTCTGTAGGGTTTCCAATGAAATGTGCTCTAATTTTGGAGAAAAATGCCACTATCAGAGAGCTTGAAGACATCATTAAGTCTGAGGACGGCTGAAAATTACTTGGTTTGCTTTTAGTAGGCCTTGTGAGGGGATTTCACAGAGATTTTTCGTTGTGTTTGTGCTTTCAGACACAGGAAAAAATTCTTCAATGATATCCTTGAAATCCTGCAGTTGGCAGTCTTTTACCCCTGCTCAACCTACATGTATTAGGATGTGTTTTTGTCACTTTAAAGCAACGGCTCGAGTCCAAATCACCGCTCTTGGCTGTAGGGGTAAAAGACTTATAAAAAACCCTACCGGAGTCCCAGACGGGGGAACCCTTGTGGAATTTTTGTCCATTACCCAGCATGCAATCGGAGGTGGGAGCAGGAAAATGTGGTCGAGTGAAATGCAGTGCAAACATCGGCGTGGTTCGGCGCCGTCGCTTGGTGTGTTTTGTGAAAACAAACCTGCTGGTTGGAAAGATTAAACAAGGTACTGTAACGACTGAGTGGTTATGTCAGTTGTGTTTGCTCTTGATTTCAAGTGCGAATTGGAAGGTGTTTTTGAGCCGATTTTCAGCTCCTCGAAATTCGTGAAAATCGAAGAAACGAAACAATCGCCAAAACAAATGGGCTTTTCTCCACAGTGAAAGAGTCGAGCGATCCCTGTTATAGCTCTACCTTTGAAGCCATACATCCCTTCGCATAATATCGCAACATCGTCTTTCCAGCATGTCTAGACGTGATATAATAATATTTCTAGCAACGGACTCATACGTCTCCTATTTACAGGCTCGGACGGTAAAGAGTTAAGGACCATAAAGAATCGTTCTCTAACTAAGGCCGTGTTACATGGTACTATTTTTGGTGCAACTTGTCTCGCAAAAACACAAAGGTGCAAGTTACACGAACATTTTAGCGTGTAACATCCCCTCGTTTTTTCCCCGCAATTTCAAGTTGCACGAAAAGTTGATTTGGTTTCTACTTTATGCAATAAATTTCAGTTGCACATAAAAATGACGTGTAAGGTTGGTCGTGTAACTTGTCTCGCGACATTTAACACATTCCAACTAATCATGTTTTGAATATTACGTGTAACATGGGTCGTGTAGCTTGTCTTGCGACATTTATAACATTCCAACCAATCATGGTTTGAATGATTACGTGTAACATGCTCGCGTACAACTTGCACCATTTTTGTGAGACGAATTGCACGAAAAAGTGGTGCCGTGTAACAGGACCTTAAAGTTCACAGTCGCCTCAATCACTTTAATGATTGTTATTGTGGCAAAACATAACAGACATATGGACCTTGGTTATATAATGCATAAACTTTATTTTCAATTGATCAGGTTCCTTTTTGAGTGACAGTACGTGATGTAATGGTTTTGTTGTTACTTATTGGAACATGTAGAATGTCCTACTGTCCTAGAATGTCTTTATAAAGTACTGTCCTATTGTGTCGTGTGTAGACACGCCAGTTATGATGTTCTCACGCCATATGTCGTTGTCGTCCTGAAATAAAATAATAATGATCATGCATCATGAATCATACTCATCATCATCATCAATATCGTGTTGACTAGCATTATTATCATCATCATCATTATAATCATCTATTTGACATCGCACACTTGTCACATTATTTAGACTCAATCTCACTGTGGCGTTAAAACGTCTAACGTACTTTATAGAAAGACAGTCGGTGCTAACAACTGCCCCAACTGCCCATGGTTTCTCACAATCAGACTGATATTTTTATCGATCGAGAAAAGACTAAATTAATGGTGACAGTCTTGAGATGCAACACTGTTAGCGATGCTCGACAATATGTAATGCTTTAACATTTTTTATTCCCTTAAAACAGCCTATTAAACTCAGTAAAATCCTTAACTGAAGAAAGTTTTAGCTTTATAGGTTATGTCTATTGACCGATTTAGCTTGTACATTTGTTGTCCTAGCTCTCCTGAGGATTCAGTGCTTTGTTTTCCAATTAGAGAAATTTATTTATTTCTTTTGAGACTCAGAAACACACAGCTCTCCAGAGGATTCAGTTCATTGTTTTCCAATTAGAGAAATATTTTTTTCCTCTCGAGATACAGAAACACAAGAAAGCATTTCAGATGGCCTGAATTGGGACAACAAATGTACAAGCTAAATCGGACAATTCTTTGTTTATCTGTTATTTGTCTGATTGTATGCAGAAAACGTCAATATAGTTACCTCTCCTGAATCGGTTGGGTTGTGGGTAACCTCTCTCCTGGCCATAGTATTCATTGTAAAAGTCCTCGCCGTACGCATCTTGTCGGGCGAGTGGGATTTTTTCCCGCCCATTCCTAAGGAATGCTTCTCCTGTCTGAACCAACACACTGGCGACTAGAATCATGACGAGAACGGCAACTACTCCCTTCTTCATGTTTGCTATTTTAAAACACCTGCAGATGAAAAGAAAGAGGTAAATAAATAAAGAAAAATAAACAGCATGGAAATAACTGCGATATGAAGGAATTTGCAATGAAGGAATCGTAACAGAGCACAAACGAAAACGCACGTGCGCGTTACGCCCCAGTCTGGATACAATACAATACAATAACCTTAATTTTGCTTCGAATTTAAGATAGCAAATACATGCTAATATCTCCGAAAACAGAATAACAATTATAAGTAAAGACAAATTAAATAAAACAACTAAATTAATATTAAAATATAAGCTAATTAATAAATGGATAAAAGTGTTCATGGTAATTTTAATATTAGTTACGCAGAAACACAATAACTCGGCGCAGCTGAGTTTACTTTGCGACTACTCTAAACGGGGCTACCTAGACAACGAGAACCAATTGCATTGCAGAATGAAAACATAGCATTCTAACTTATGGTTATTTGAACCAATCGATGTCGTGTACTAGACAATAGCAGTTCGACTTGCTTGAGTTTCGATCCGTTAAAGACAAATTTGGTGGACTGTAGTTCTGAAGTGGAAGTCTTTTGAATGAAGTAACTTACGAGTGGATTTGCTACGATGTCTATGTTGGAATGCTTTTGTTTGGGTTTTTGTTTAGTTCTCGTAGGCTGAGGAGGCCCTGTTAGAGGGGTCTGAATAATCCGTAATCCTGGGTACATTTTGAAAATAATCCGTATCCTTATTTTGTAAACGACAATATCCATAAGTTATCGATGTGATAATAATCCGTAATCCTAAAATCCAACCCAAATAATCCGTAATCTTTTGATTTAGTTGCTAATAATCCGTACCCTTCTCTGAAAACCCTAATAATCCATAATCCTAAATCCCTAACACGGCAGGGCCTCACTAAGTGTACCCAGTAGTCGCACAGTAAAACTTGTATTGTACTTATGTATAATATTGTGTTTCTTGTATACATCTGGTAACCTTTTCTGTTTTTTTTCTAGAGATCAGAGCCAATGAATACATTATTCTCTTACATGCCTTTTAAATATAATGTATTCAATCGACTACCGAATACTTGTCAGCAGATTCTTTTCGGGAAAAGTGCAAATGAAAAGTGCAAATAAGCCTATTGCGTTTTGCTTTTTGATAAAAAAAATAGCGTGATTATTATTTGGGAACAAATAAGAAGCTCCACTGATTTGACTATGAACTTCGGATCACGTTACATATTTAATTACACGGAGTTAATTGCTCGCACAAAAGAAAACCTATGGTTTTTACAATTTTTTTAGAAATTACTAGTTCCACAAGGATGAAAAGCGCGTCTGGCAAACGGCAAGTTCTAAACTCAATTCGCTCCTGAGATCGTTTTTTTAACTCTAGTTCTGGCACTCCGAGTAAATTTTAAGATTTTTGACTCCTCGTAATATTGATACTTTGACAGAGAAAACCAGAAAAAAAGGAACGTTTTGTTAAGCATCTTTATTGAGTAGATATCCCAGTGGACGTCACTTCGTTAAAGTGCCTATGAAGCTTATTTTTTTATTTTAGATATCAATTCTAAATCAAGTTAATAGTAGAATGGTAAAATATATTTTGCTTTGAATGCTGTGCCGCTGAGTTAAGGCGGTTTTAATATCCAAAATGCTTATTACATGACGTCAGGGGAGGTATCTGCAATCACTTCTTAGTGGTTGTGAATGGGCGTTTCTACTGATATAGGAAAACAAATTTCTAACATTTTATTTCAACCATTGGTATAACACTGATAATTTTAAAGATTTGTTTAATTGCAACAAAAAAAAATGTATAATAATTGATGCCTGCCCTGACGTCATGTAATTAGCATGTTGGATATTAAAACCTCCTTAACTCAGCGGCACAGCATTCAAAGCAAGATATATTGTACCATTCTACTATTCACTTGATGTAGAATTGATATCTAAAATAAGATAATTAGTTCATAGCCATACAACTTTCTACATTGTAGTCAATGAGCGAAAGGTGGGACTATAGGGCTCGACTAATCAGTAGTTCCGTAGATGAAATGAGGTTTACCTCAGTTTGAAACCGTCGTTTCAATAGAGAAATGTCTTTTAAGTAGGTGGAAGTAAGGGTAAAATAGAGGATATTGGCATATGCATTATGGTGCGTATGAATGAACTCGTGAAAATGAGAGGTTCGTTTTTTTATATTCAAATTAAAACCTATGTTTGTTTATATGGTACCTTCTCTTTATGAATTAACATATGGGAATGTTACTCAATTGGCGTTAAGTCTTATGGAGCGGATTATAACAGATTATGCTATGGCGTGGATGGCATAAGATATCTGAACCTAGTCTTCAGTTGCTTAAAGTGCCTAGGCGGTCAGTTTGAATGAATCCCAGCTCTAAAAATTTTGCATCGATGAGAACAAGAAACCATCAGCACCAGTAAATACTAGTAAATAAACTGGCACACGAACGTATTGAACTGCGTTGTTGAAAAGCAAGTCGATATTGCGACGTTTTAGCATATATAACACCAATTTTTCTATAATAATGGTTGAACACATGTGGTGGTAAATACGGATATGCGGCTTAGAAAAGGGAAAAGTAATTTAAAAAGGGAAAAGTAATTTAAAAGTTTAGCAAAAGCTTACATACAGCGGCTTGGTTGTTATAAAGTATCATAGTTAAAAAAGTTAAAAGTCAAATATATCAGATATAAAGTAAAACTATTTTGGGAACAACTAGCAGTTGCATTTAAATCAAATATATATTCCTGGTAATTCATCTTAAAAAGAGGAAAAGTGAAGATATCAAAAGTTAAAATACGTATCGGATTTTGCTGCTAATCCAGTTGTCTAATTCTTTTTCAAAAGAAGTGAATTATTTAATATATTTTGTAAAACGAATGTTGGTATTTCATCGCGATTAAAGCTCTACAATCCAAAGATGTTAGCATGGCTGACAAAAGTTGACCTACCGACTTTGTGCTGGCGAATTGGCTGTGTCTACCCTGTTGGAGATGTACGATCAATTAGTGAAGTCACCGCAAAATCCTGGCAATTTATAGCAGGAAAATTGTGGGGCTCATTGCCTCGAGCGGATGTGCCTAACGGCCAGATTATTTACTGAAGATATCACAGCACAAGAAGTATAACCCAACTAATGAATTGCATGAAGTCTTGACGCATTCCACTGACGCATGGCGCTCACCAATAATTTTCCCATGCAAAAGATAAGCTTGAGGAGTGCTTCATAGATTTTTTCTACAAATTACGAGACCAGTTATGAATGTGTATTACAGTTAAGATAAACCTGAAGATAATCATGATACAGTTCTAATTCAGTAGAACTTAGCATCCGGTCAATTACGCCTTAAAAACGAATTCGGAATATGAGAGGGAAATACTCTGAAATACGCAGTACATATCGTAATCTTTCCTTATTTCTGATCATCATGAAACTGTTCTGTTTGCTAATACGATTCACTCTGCTAAATTACTGGTTATTACAAGACATTTTTTTGCATTCGGTAAAGCAGGAAATATGACGTTTTCCATATAAAGCTTTTTTGCGATTAAAGGTCCGTGAGATCAAAATCGGTCTCGTACCAATATGCAACGTTCTCTTTGAAAGAGACTCACCTTTCATTCTTTTCTCTTATAGATTATTTGAAAAAGAAAATAATCGCAAAAGTAAAGGTGTACGTCCTATAAGAAAACTGTCCGTTTTAATACGCCAAAAAGAAAAGTTTGCTAGCCATCTAGGCCTGCTAGGCGCTAATTGATTTGGCTCTAAGTTTGTGAACACGGAAATGTATTTCTTTCGAAAAGGAAACATTAAATGGTGTCAACCTCTGCATTGATATTCATGTAAACAGAGAATTCAAGTGTCATTCTTTTACAATAAAAACTCCAAGAAAAATGTTTTATTAACAGTGTCTATAGAATAGACTCCAGATTTTGCTTTCCTAAGATGGTTCACTGGCTGGCGATCTCATTCATTCAATTTGTCATTTTTATGCAAGAAATAAAATCAGGAAATGAAAGAGACGGCAAGCCAGGTTGAATACTGATAACAGCTTGACTTGGGTTGGTAATGCTTAGAGTTAAATGCAATCCTTGAAACATAACTGAACACAACTCTACGCCCCGTCTAAACGGTTCAACTGTGACATCGGTTCAACATCGGTACAAAACTTGTTGAAACCGATCTTCAAACCGTTTGAAATAGTCTAAAAACATTGTTAAAAAGTGCTGAAAGATATTGAAAGCATGTTTGAGAGAGTTTGACTTCGTCTAAAGGCCATTTCAAACGGTTTCAACTGATGAGATCGGTTAAAAAAAAGAAGTTGTACCGATAATGAAACCGTTTGATCGGCGCTTGTCGAAATAACAGTCATGTGAACAAAATTCCACGTACGCAAACCAGTGCGTTTACTATTTACTAAACAGTAGCCTAAGAATTTAAGAAAGTGAAATAAAAGTAATCTAAACTCTAGAGCAAAAGTAGACACTTGGACTTTGACAGAATTTGAGTACATCGTAGTGGGGTAACGTTGGACCATTTCTATTACTCTACTCGATCTACGGCAAGAGTAAGTTGATCATATTTCAGTTCGGTGAAAAGATCATGCCCGGAGTGTCCATTGAATCGTATTCACCTGTTAGACTATATTTTCATAAAATCAGTAATATTTTATTAATTAAATACCGCCCTAGAAATGCATGACTAATACGACGAACATTTTTCAGTGGGCTTCCGGTAGACAGAAATATCTCAGTCTATACATTTTAATATGTTTTAAATTGCCCTTGGGGAAAAGATAGCCTCGAGAGCATTTTATTTCATATACATGCATATTTTTTTTGCAGTGTATTTGATTTTCTGATTTGTATACGTAGTATTTCTGGGACGTTGAACATTTAAAGAAAACTTTTTAAAGCAAAATAGAAAGTAACAGCGTTGCCCTCCCACGAACTTTAACATTGTCAGTTTTTTAATTATATCTATTGTTATATTTGTCACAATTTTATATAATCATGTTCTAAAAATATCATTTAATAGCACATTTAAACAACACCGAATCATCAGTTCCTAAAGATTTGTCGTATCCTTAGCACATGCATAAAGACTAAATACCCTGTCGCAAGATCAAAGGAATATTTCACTACCTCATTGTATCCAGTCCAGTTTTCACATTTTATTTATACGAACTGGTCATTTTCTCAACCAACTGCGTTGAGATATATCGCAGCGACAAGAATATTTTATTGAAGTTTGAGACACTCGATTTACTTATTCCTTATTGAGGCATATTGTTTGACTTTTTAAAGTAACTAATTAAAAATTACTTTGTTTTCAACTTTCTTATCCCCCTCCTTGCATCATGTGAACGCCTTCCCACATGATAACATCAGTAACATGGCGTGGCGTGATCCGTAGATGGATACTTCCGTATCACTAATATCGGTCTAGGAAATATATTGTTCGCTAATCCTCTAAGTGTACATGCAGAGATGTTACTTGAGGTTATCAGTAGACAGTATGTTAAACCATTTTCTTTTACATATAAATTATTTGTGTTTGCTCCAAGGGCGGAAGCTCGTCTAGGAACTCCCTTACACAATTAAACATTTACAAGCAATTAAATAAAAAGAAGAAGAAAGGAAAGAAACTACATGCATGCATGGTGTACAAAACAACTAAATCATATAAATTAAAATACAGTTGCAGGGACAAATTAAGTAAAACAGTTTGTCTCCATTATAAAATTTGTTCAGCCTTGAAAACATGTTCATTTTAGTAAAAGTAACAAGTTGGAGTCTTCAAACAGTAAAGATTTGTCCGTACAAGTTGGACAATTGTTTATAGTAGGTGAATCAGAGCTAGGTAAGAGGTTTGGCTCGTTACGTTGGACAGCATAATTGGGACAATATAGAAAAAGAAATGCGTTGCTGTCTCATTTGAAAATCCACATGAACAAGATCAGTGGAGAGGGACACAGTTTCTTCACGTTAAATGAATCAAAATTTAATTGTGAATTTACTTAGACGGGTGTGCACGATCGAAGCAAATCTAGAAACAGAACAATATTATTATAGAACCTAGTATGATTGTCGGCATAATTAGAAAGCTCAGAGGAGAAAAAGCTTGTAGTGATGTTGAAGGTTTCAACCACCTCCATTCCCGACCTCCTTGCGCAAAAAACGTATTCATGAAACGAAATTAAATTGCACATGGTGTCACAAAATATGTTGTCCTACAACTGATACTCACGAACGAGGCCAAAGTATTCGTTCAGATTTTTAAATATTTAAATAAATTCAAAATTGGCGCTTTTCACCAAATATCTGCAATTGACCTTTCCTTTGTCATCTTGTGATATACCCCGTCCGCTTTCTCGTTTTTCTTGTAGTAGTTTCCCATGGTATTAAACTAAACATTACCGGGTAGAATTGGAAGCGGCGATAAGAGTTGCCTGAGATTTTGCATGAAATTTGCAAATATAATATTTTGCGGTAACATTATATACATTATTGCTGTAGAAGTTTCCATTCCATCGATTTTCTTGAAAGTCGTTACCTACAAAGCTCATGGGCTAACCAGTTAATATATACCAGTATTTTTTTTTATAAAAAAAAACATCTATCACGTCGTTTTTATGATTTTCGCATTTTACGTAAAAAACAAGCGGTCCAAAGAAGCACTTCTATCTCCAGCATGTTAAGGCCTGGTTCAGCAATCACATTTCGGATAAAAACTGTTTTCCTTATTTGAGCACAGCCGAGTACGGTAAGTGCACCAAGTTTCTCACGATATGAGATATCGTCATTCTTGACTACCTTAATTGGTTTGTGTATAGTAAAACGTGTCACGTGATCTGTCACGTGACTTAGACCACGAAATCAGTAAATCAAAAACGCGGCTCTGAGTTTAAAAGAAACAGTGAAAATAATGAGTAGATGTGGTTAGGCTAAAGCCTTTACCAATTTCAGCTTAGAAAAGATGACTAGAATGTTTCGTTAACGAGTTATTAAGGCAAGATATGTCACGTAATATTTTGTACCCTTAATATTTCCTTATCTTTACATGATAGTCATGTTTTCTAAACGTGGTCTAAAACACTGGTGGAAGAGGAATGTTTCAGTAGGGTTGCTTTCTATTCATATGTTATCGTCGCAACCGCATTTCACTTAAATGATTTTCTCTAATTATGACGTCATCGATCACGTGATACGACAATCATCTACTTAAGGAAGTTAAGGAAGTGAATATTAGTATTGTGGTGTGATTAGATTTTGTTTAAACTGTTGTTCCTGTTAGAAACATTTATTTACGGTAAATCAGTATTTTCCGTTAAATGAACCAGGCCTTAACATGCTTGAGATCTTCAAATAAAATTATGTATCTTGGAATTCTGTTTTGGGTTTACTATTCTTCAATATCATGAAATACATGATCCAAGAAATCTCAATGATCGGCCAAAATCTTCCAGGTGAAAAGTACGACTCTTTATGATGCCATTTCGGCTGTAACCTTACCGCGAGCCACCTTAAACGAAGTCAAACTCTCTTGACATGCTTTCACAATCTTTCAACCCATTTCAACAACGTTTTCAGGCCATTTCAATCGGCTTCAACAAATGCACATATACATGCATGCTGTACCGATGACCGTTTCAGTTGGGGTATTCATCCACCCGTATACGGTGGTCTATCGTCTCGAAAACCCTCGCGTGATGTCAGTCAAAAGCCTATCTACAATACGCATGCCATTTTTAGTGTTTTCGTGCGGACGGGTAATCTCGTTCCTAGAGCCCGCGATATTTTGGCCAGCGTGAAGATACATCGCTGGCCTTAAAACGCGCGTGCTCTGGGAACGAGATTGGCGGACGGGTGAAAACTAATTATTGCTCAAACGATCGTATGGACGGAATACTCATGTAGTCTACTTGTAATGCATTTTCGATGAAAATATAACCTTTTCAGACGAAAACGTATACAACCAGAAGTCCATAACCAGAAGTGTCCATCTCATACTATAGGGTTTCGCCCATCAGTTTACAGAGTAGTCTATTTATAGAAAGCTTTTCCCGCCATCTCGCAGCCTATCATATTCTTCGAAATATTATCAGCAGCACCTGTCGTGATTGGCTAAGCCAGCAATTTCCTTTGTTTGTAATATTGTACAGCTACGATATATGCAACAAAATTTTGGCGAACAAGGCGCGCGAATGCTACCAGTTGCCAGTGTAGAAACGTTTGATGATCAGCTATTTCTCATTTATAACAGGCAATAACTGGTGAGCACCACATGTTCAGGAAAGACCATTAGTCCATACAAACCAGAACATGTGGTTCCTGGTCTGAGATGGGGTCCAAGTTCCACCCAAATTGAACCTTTTAGTCTAAGATGGGGTAGAACATTTTGATTTCTTAGGTCTGAGAAGGGTTAGCGTTAGCCTTTTAGTCTAAGATGGGGTAGAACATTTTGATTTCTTAGGTCTGAGAAGGGTTAGCGTTAGCCTTTTAGTCTGAGATGGGGTAGAACATTTTGATTTCTTAGGTCTGAGAAGGGTTAGGGTTAGCCTTTTAGTCTAAGATGGGGTAGAACATTTTGATTTCTTAGGTCTGAGAAGGGTTAGGGTTAGCCTTTTAGTCTGAGATGGGGTAGAACATTTTGATTTCTTAGGTCTGAGAAGGGTTAGCGTTAGCCTTTTAGTCTAAGATGGGGTAGAACATTTTGATTTCTTAGGTCTGAGAAGGGTTAGCGTTAGCCTTTTAGTCTAAGATGGGGTAGAACATTTTGATTTCTTAGGTCTGAGAAGGGTTAGGGTTAGCCTTTTAGTCTAAGATGGGGTAGAAAAAAAACAGACTTTTAGGTTGAGAAGGGACAGGATTAACCTTTAAGTCTGAGATGGGGTGGGAAAAATAGATGTTTAGGTCTGAGAAGGATTAGCCTATAAATTGTATAGTCTGAGAAGGGGTGGGGGTTCTGGGGTCCCAGCGGAACACCCCACCCAAAACAAAAATGGTGGTGTACCCCACCCCTCCCCCAACGGGATTATACCCCAGGTTTAGTTGAACTATATTAAAGAGGCTTCATTCAAAGTTAGTATTATTATTATTACTGACTTTTGTTGGCCGCCTGCATTTTTTCTACAGTAATTTTGTTTGCCTTTTATTGTTTATTAATTCTTTAAATTTATGTTACATGTATAGAAAAAAGGGAAAAAAGTAATTTATTAACGACTATAAATTACAGAAAAATATTTTTACTATACTAACAACAACAGAAATTATACGAGTTACTGAGGAAATAGTGGTTAGTGCTACAACTACAAACCACAGCAACAAAAACATAATAAAATAGAAAGGTATATCCTTTTAGAGTATCCATAGTTGTCTATCAATAAACGTATTTAATTAACTGAGAGTTTTCGATAGCATAAGTCCATTTCCCCAAGTGCATTTCCTCCTACAGTAATTTGCTAGAGTCGACATTCTCTTTGTGTTTTTGCAGATTTAAGAGAAGTAGACTGCGACCGTTTTTCATTCTATTTTGTAAGAAGATAAACTTCATGATAGATAAGATAATGGCAATCATTTAGGGAGGAGTCTTCGGGTGGGTATATTTTGATTATAAGTTCCCAAGGCCTGTATTGATCTAATAAGCCTGGCGTAGTCTAAACCTCGTTCTGTCAAATAAATGTATTTCTAACACAACTGATTAAAACTGTTTATACTAAGACAATAAATTATCATCTTCAAACAAGGTACCGATATTTGTGTTCGGATTTAGTCTAAAGCTAGCCTTCAGAACAGGCGATTTTCCGATACGAGCGGAGCGAGTTCTGATTCAGTCTCCTTTTTCTATTTTCACGCGGCCAAATCATTTTATCACTTCCTTTAAAATAACACCGAGGGCCTGTTTCGCAGGCTAGTCTAAAGCTCGCGAATGACTTGGTTTATAGCAAAGAGAATTCAAAACTTCTTTTAAAACTTCATTATTTACCTATGTCAATAAATGTTGTCGGAAGGAAATAAGAAATGAGAAAAGCTCATTGCCAGAAATATGGGACATACGTGGCCGCGAAGCTCATTATGCATAACCTTTCCGGGCATTTAAATTTCAACTAGAAATAGTAAGAATGTATAGCGATAAAATAAAGAAACAGAAATATATCAAAAACGAAGCTTGTGATACAACCTCCCGATACCAGTTTCGAAAGATCGTAGTTTTGTGCTTTCGAACAATGTATATTTCGTTTAAATGGTTTAAGATACTGTATATACCAAAATCGAGTTCAAAACTTGCTCTTCTTATCTCTGTCTGTTGCTGTAATTGTCCGCTGATTTCAATAAATCCAATAAATTCGATGTCCTGTAGCATCTTGGCTGAAAATGGTACACACTTTCCCGATAGCCAGTTTGAAAGAACAACATTTAAACTCAAAGAATATGGCATTATTTTGGCAATAGGAGCTGTTTTAGACATGCCGAATTTCTAGCAAAAGTAGGCTAAAATTATTGCCTATCTAGTATCAGTAAATTAGGGATGTTTCAGTCAACAGAGATGAGAAAAGAAACCTCCATGAACTCTCAAACTTCCACACAACCGCCATCTTGTTTTGTAACCTAATCCTGCAATGTTTGCTGGGATATAAACTGGGTTTCAGGCCGTTCGTGCGCGGCGTCTGTCTGTCCAAGTTCCAGCTGCTGGAGAGATGAAAAATTCCCCCAAAATGGCTTTTTAATCACAAGGAGCTACGTTTAAGTTAATATAACTCTCGTTCCGTTTCTCTATTCGTATTTCAACACAGAAAGTTTCGGTTTTCTTTGCGTTGGTAGGTCTATAAAAAAAACTACCGTATCACTCAGAATGGGATAGAAGCGCGCCCGCAGTACCTTTCCGCTGATGTCCATAATTTCTGGTAATGTGTTATTTAAATAAAGGTGGAGAGACTAAAACAAATGCGAAAATTCCCTATCCCTTAAAATAACAGGTAACTCTCATGATTAATCTTGGTCTCATCTTTCCTGCGACAACGTTTATTGATGACAGAAATAGGTAGACATATTTTGGATCAAAAATAAAAATAAATTCTGGTTATGCTCTCGATCGGCTGATCCAGAAACAAAAAACCTACATTACTAATACACTGAAACCGCTAACACACGATTCAGTAGTATGCTATTTATATAGTACCTGAATATGTTCATTGGCACTGTGTATCATCAAACTCATCTCTGAGTATATACCTTGTTTAGATAATTGTTTAGTTTTGTCCAAGAGTCATACATTTAATTTGGCAAAGTTCAAATAATAGTACCACCTCATTTTGTAAATTTTCATTTACCGTAAAATTATAGCTAACTAGAGGGATAGAATAACTCACATTATTGAAGACTAACAGTACCCCCTTTCATGGATGGTTTTCTAACAAAATCCTGCATGTTCCAAGATATATAGATAGTTGTAGTTTGTTACAAGTTTGATTCACCAGATAAGCACGCGACTTATATGTTCGCCTTATATTATCAGTCCTATAAGTCTCGGAATGACTTCATAAATCGGACATTTCGGAGTACCGTTACATTGCTAATATATGATTATATGAATACGACTAGCTAGCTTGACGCATTCAGTCTATAATACAAGCAGCAGTTCTTGCCTTTTTTATTTTCTTTGTGTGTGCGTTTTGCTTACAGGGTTGTAATTCCAATTACTTTACTGCCGTTATAAAACATATAATATTTTGGGGGAAAACAGAAGAATCAATCGACTTCTTTTCATTATGGTAAAGTTGTATTAACCTGAGTCAGATATTGCATTAAGAATAATTCTTTGTACATACCTGCAACTGTCGAGACTGTGCTTTTTCACTTTAATAATTCTGTTTTTCAATTGACGGTCTCATTCTTATTTATAACATTCAAGACTTCTGAAAAATGTTTTGCGGTTAATAACTTTTTTAATCATGGTTTTCATGATAAAAAGGAAATTTGTCGAGGTAATGAAAATCGGGAAAAGTGAGACTTAAATTAAACTAGAACAGAAGAGATGACAGAAAATGACTGTTATTACAGTAAAACTGACCAAAGGGTGATGATTATCGTACCGCAAGATTAATTATGTTTCATTCATCCACTCAGTAATAAATGAAACGCAACTGAACAGACAGTTATTATGAGATATAATTGTTCTTTCTTTCTTACATCCGATCAACCTTAAACCATGCAGTAAAATTAAAATAAATTTAAAAAATAGGGTTCGGCTGAAAAGTCGCAGTTACGTTGCCAAATGGTCTCCAAATCCGGCTAACTCTTGTTACTAACATGTGTTTAGGGATTTTGCGGATTAGCTCTGTGAACGTGTTGAAGAATCGCGATAAAAAATCGAAATACGAGCATACATTTACTCTAACAGCTTGACGTAATAAATCGATTGGTTTGTGATTATTCTTGAGGAGTATTCTCGTCAAGTGCTATGATTTCAATAGGATTTTTTCTGCATCAGATTTCATGTAATGAACTAATTCTACAGCTTATAATATAACATCTCGTGTGAAAGTGAAAATTACTGTTCTCGATTATTATAAAAAGATAGAGAAAGACAATTTAATGAACTTAAATTTTGGAAGAGGTATCAGCGTTTTAAGAAAAATATTTTTCAAGTTGACACCTGTCGTCCAGTTCGTCTGCTTCCTTACAGTTACTCTTGATTTGTCAGCTAAGTTACTTCGTTTTACCAGAAGTCCATTTGTGCATGGTTATGGACTTCTGGTTTTACTTACATTTTTTATTATTATTGACTTTATGATTATTAACCTCAACTATATTGTTTCATAAAAGAAAGGAAAACTTCTTGGCCAAGTCGTTCAAAAAAGAGGATAAGTTATCCAGTCAATGGGTATAGCCTAACCCAGTGAATAGGGATTTATAGCGGTAAGTTGTGAAACGGTAAGCGGCGGATTTTTTTTCAATTATTCAATAAGACGATTGTGATTGGCTATTGATAATCGGTGTGGGAATACCATACTCCCACATCACATTAAGCACATGTCAATCACTGTCGTTCGCTCTCCGTTATGGGACTAAAGAAATCCCTACGCTCGTTAAGGAGACGTCATTATCCCTCTTCCGCAATTAGTTGGTAATTATCCTAATCTTGTAATATCGATAGATGAAAAGTGTCACAAACTTTGAGAAGCACATACCCGTGAAAATGAAGTCCGCACTAGAAAAGTGTGCTGGGCATGGGACGCTCGATTGAGTTTGTTTTAAAGGCTACGCCAGTAATTTTGAGTTCGAAGAAATAGTGCCTTCTTTCCTTCACACTTCGAATCAATACAGCAACTTGGTAGTTTGACTTCTAGTAGCGAGCGCGGCTCGCGATTCTGAGCCGGTAAAGATGACAACTAGTTTCATAGATGACAACTAGACTTCGACTTCTAGAGCAGACAGAAACACGAGAAAAGTATCTTTTTAAAACTCAAGATTAAAATCATCCGTTTCTACATTTGTTTTTGACGCGCTTTCTATGCTGTTCTTTGAGTTTTTTTTGTTTGAACTCCAAACAGTGACGCTCTCCTTTGAGAGTTGAGACGACAGATACAGTTTCATTTTTAAGAGCGCGCGACTTCTAGAGAAGAAAGAAACACGAGAAATGTCTCATTTTAAAGCTCAGTATTAAAAATATCCGTTTCTTCATTTGTTTTGATGAATTATCACTTTTTATGCTGTTCTTTGAGTTTTTTCTTGTTTGAATCTAAACAGTGCTGCAGTCCTTCACACTTAGCCGGTTCTGAGCCGGTGTTGACGACAACTAGTTCCCGTTTAATAGAATTCGACGTCTAGAGCAGATAGAAACACGAGAAACGGCTCACCATTTTAAAGCTCAAATCGGATAATTTTCGATGAATCCGATGAACGTGAATCCGGGATCGTTGTATCCGATAAGAGTTTTCTATTGTTTAACCGTGTATCCCGGATTTTGCTTTCTAACGAATTTTCAGAACTAGTGAAGGACCAAGCAAAAATATATAACTCAGCGCTATAAATACAAAATTCGGGCCGAAATTTCTGGTCAAAATCGTTTGATAAGTGTTCGGTATTTTGTCCTAGTGTAAACGCTTACGAATCCTGAATCATCATTTTTCAAGAATCCGGAAAGATTTCGAGTCGGGTTACTTTGCCTGAAGAAAGGATTGTATTCTGCAGGCTACACTACGCTACAAACCGCGTAAGACAAAGAACGCTGGTGTAAAAATAGTAATAAACAAATAAAGTTCGTGATCGGTGAAAATATTTTCATCCTAATTACAACGCGAATGTACAGTGATATAGAGAATAAAATGCGAATGCAAAGTTTCTCTTGATGCGTGTTTACTTTTTGATGTTAAGTTCCTTGGCATTTCGGTTATTGCAGTTTAGTCAAATTCAAAAGCCAGCCAGGCGCTACCGCTGAAATGCTTATTCAAGACTAATTAGCTTTTCATTGACGCGGCCCCTTTGTTTCGGTATCTTCTGTTTTAACACGGAGGCGGAGCATATGTTAGCTCGCCGGTCTCCCGGGAGTTTCGAAAGGTCGATTAAACACCACCCTACCCATATCATGTGACCTCTTCTGTTTACAGTCAAACTTATTTTACAGGATGTTAGCATCCATTGTAGTTGAATAATGTCAATTGCATGTGAAATGACCTTATATTTTGGACAGGAGAATTTTTTACAGGTTATCTATGGTTGGAGAGCAAATATCCTAATTATGGACAAGAAGAAGGTGTGGCTGATCACATGATTGGACTCATCAGCAACATGTCTCCCAAAAATGAAGTCATAGCAACTTGAAGATAGATATTCTGTGCTTAACACAAATCTTTGCAATGAACTTGAATTTTCAGCCATCCCCTCCAACCTTAGGTTTGGTTCTGCTGAGTGTCGAAATAAGAGAAGGCTAGGGAAGTACATTTTTGCCTGTAGCTCCTGTCTGGTAAACAATTATATCACAAAACTTGGCCAAATAACTCGTTACTTAGTGAATATCCAATAGGCTGATTCTGCAGGAAAAGACCAGACATTTATAGATTTTATTTTTTTTGCTTAATATACGTACAAGCATGAAGGACATTTTGATTGCTAGAAAGACTTTTCAACTTTAATGGCAGAAATATTCAATGATTTTAGATAAAAGAACGCTCGATAACAGATAAGTTATAAAATAATATTTTCCCGTTTTTACAATTTTTACTGATTTTAGACTTCGTGAGAAAATAAGTACTGAATAGCAAATGAAACACTTTCCATACGTTTTCTACCTGAAATAACCCAAACTTCAGCCTTTATTTAATGGCAGAAGATTTCACTTAATCTACCCCCAAATTAGCGAAAATTGCAGCGTTAACATCCCTTCTTTAAAATCCCGTGTTTACATTTTTGTGGATATCAGTTTTTAAACCCCCAAATCGGCAATATGTTCAGGGCATAGACCAGTTTGAGGCAATTTTCTTTGTTATTTGGCATGTGCGCTGGAGCAGAAATTTAAATCCAGCGCTTGCTCCTGTCACGTGAATAAGTATTGTCGCCTGATTCTGCCCGATGGGGCCGCGTCCTTCTAATTAAGAAGGGTTCAGTTTATTTAGTTATCCTTGACAGTAAGCTTAGTTGTCATTCTCGTTCTAACTCGCTTTTGGTTACACATTGACAACATACAGCCAGAAGTCCTTAATATGATTTGCTACAGCTCAAAATACACATGTTATTAATTATATCTTTCTGGCAACAATAACGAGTTCATCTTTCTTCGATTAGAGTTTAACCTAGCACCGATGCTTCAAATGTATTTTTAGGTTGTAGAGGAGATCGATGAATTGAGGCACAAAAGAATAAATGATATCATTTGAAATACCTTAATATTCGCTGTCCGGGAAGGAGAGAGTCGATAGACAAACCAAATTAGGTGATTGCTTTCGAATTTGATTGGTTAGTTATCAATGATTGCGTTTACTTGATCGTATACAATACGTATACAGGGTATGATATTATAAGATGTGTGAAATCTATGAATCATGACTGTGGGATGCGGCTGAATAGATCGTACTCAATACGTTTATAATTTACAGAAAAGCTCAAGCCGCTAGGGGTACAAAGGCCACGTCGACAGGGCGGCGTTCACCTTTTATCTGTAGTAAAACCAAAACCAAAGCAAATACAACGAACCAATCACGAACTAAAGTGAAAACCGATTGGTTTCACTGGCACAAGAAAGCAACCAATCAGGAGGAAAAGTAAACGCATTCGTGGATTGAGATAGAGCGGTTTTCAGTTGAGTGTAGTAAAATCAAACGCAAATTACCCACAGCCAGCCAATCATAGGAGCGAGTAATCACAAGTAACTCATAAATGGCTTCCCTGTGAGCCAATGACAAACCAAAGCAAAACCAAAACCAATTTGCATTTGGTTTTACTTTGGATTCTGATTGGTTGGTTTACTTTCTCAGCCAATAGGATTGGTTTTACTCTGGAATTTGATTCGCCGACTGATTACAAAACATTTTCACAGCCAATAGAAAAGCTAAGTAAACGCAAAACCAAAGCAATCACCGGAAACTTTCGACACTGAATTGAAACCTGCTCTATTACATTGTGGTTAGTAAATGTCTCATTCACTACTTAGCCTTATCAGAATCACGCCAAACCTCTGCTGGCACTGAGGGTGGTCATTTCCAGGGTTTTGCCTTTGTCCTCGTGGTTCTTTTACTTCCCACTTTGGAGACGCCATTTTACGTAATATTCATTAAGAGCCATGCCTTTACACCTCGAGATTCAATCACTTCCTCGACTTTGGAGCCAGGGTGGCGCAGTGGTTAAGCGCTTCGCCTCTCACCTCTGTGGCCCAGGTTCGATTCCCGGACGCGGCGCTGTAACAGGGTTTTGGTTCCTACCCGATTTGGTACCGACCGGTACCAAATCCCTATGGGTCCTGGTTCAGCTAGGAACCAAATCCCTAGTATTTTTGCCAAATCGTGCCAAATAGAGCTAGGGTTTTGGTTCCACTCCAGGGTTTTGGTTCCGCTTTCTGTTTTCGTTTGAAAATGTGGTCAGCTGGATTGATAACGATGCATTATAAGTCGATAGTTGATTGTTGCTTGTTAATACTACTGTGAACGGTTATCTTTCGTATCAGGGTATTACTGCGTAAGTAAATCTATTTCAGCTAGATTTTGAATGAAACGACGAGTTTTTCATAGCACGTTTCGAACCACTGGACCGGAAATTATGTTTTGCGGTGTGAAATTTATAAACAGTGTTTTTTTACCTTTATATGGCAAATACCCTGGGTGCCATGCAGTCGCTTCGCTCCTCGGCGCCTAACGTTCGCGAAGGGAGGCAGTAGAACCTCTGGTACTCAGGGTATATGGCAAATTACTCAGTCTAGCTCTGTAATTGTATCTGAGGTATGCTTAAATGACTCGGAACAAAGCAGCGCGCCAAGCATACTTTTTTCATCACCTCAAAGTCTAGTCAGTTTGCCAGCACAATAGCTTCAATCGATATTCTAATTGAGAGAAACATTTATGAAACTCATCCGCTCATTCGGCTGAATCTTTCTTTTCTTTCTTTTATCTTTCCTTCTCCCTTATCTGCATTCATCCTCCTTATATTATATTCTAATTTCACTCAAGTTAAATTTTACTGCTCTGTTGAAACTTTCATTTGACTATAATAAGTATAATATGAAACTACCTGTTTACATATAAGCAGTGCCCAACTCGAAAGCCTTTAGCTACTTTGTACACTGCACACTGATAACAAATTCCTTATGTATTATATTTATTATTATCTATTCTCTCAATATGTACATATATATACAGTCAATCCCAAAAAGGTTGTCCAGCAGAACATAACTGATAATACTGTAATATCCATTGTTTTGGGCTATTGTCTAGACCAAAACAATGGATATTAAAGTATTATATTATGTTCTGCTGGACAACCTTTTTGGGATTGACTGTATATATATATACAGTCAATTGCAGAAACGTTGTCCCACAATATACTACAATATACACATATACCATCTGTAAGTACAAATAATATTTAATGTCAATAAAATATGCATGACATTATGGGATGTCTTCCAAAAAAAAAATTCCAATAGGCCTGACCCAAGAGGCTTCTGAATAATGCATTTCTAGCGGAATTGCACATTGTGAAATATAAATATATATTAATTGCAATATATTGGCATACATTAGGTATTTAAGTACAAATATATATTATAGATATATTTCCCATTGTGCGATCAAGTCTGAAATGCATTCTTCAGATACCTCTTGGGTCAGGCCTATTGAAACATATATTTTTGAAGACATCCCGTAATGTCTTGTATATTTTATTGGCATTGAATATGATTTGTACTTACAGACGATATGTATATATTGTAGGACAACGTTGCTACAATTGACTGTATATATATATACATCAGGCACCCGTTTTCAAAAACATTGCACTGCAAATATATATATACCTTTTATATTCTTGTCAAATTTGACAGCTAAAACAACGGAGAACAAAAGGTATATATATATATATAAATCAAAAGCAATATTTTTGAAAACGAGTGTATATATATATACAGCGAAGTGCAAAAACTTTGACCCCTCGCTCCTCAACTATATCAATATATCGGGTGCATTATGGGTAGGAGTAAAGTCATTAAAATGCAACTACAGCCGATATCCGCGCGCGTTTGCAAATCGTCATAGCGAAGACTTATGCAGTTGATTTAAAGTTCAAGATTTCATCTAGAATACAACATTTTTACTCGGGACAGGCAGGACAGCTTAAATAAACCTGAGTATTTGAATGCACCCTATATATTTACTGTTAGATCGAATATTTGCAAAACAGAACATATCCCTGGTCGGCGGAAAGAGAACGGGAAATGATCAAGTTTCAGGTTCGAAGCGTGAATTCAGGGCTATTTGTGAAGCTGTTAGGAGATCTTCTGATGACCTAAAATATCGAGATAACCCATGAAGAGGAGACATGATTACACCTGATCTGTGGGTTCAGGGCCAATATCAATTCGTTTGAAACTTTGACATTCTACATTTGTTGAAACTGAGAGCGATGAAAAAATTCAGCTCGATATCAGCGCAGGTATTCCGTTCTTGATCTCTGTCTTCTACTTCTGTGAAGACTGAACTGATCAGTGTTATTAGACTGATATAACGTTTCAAAGAGCAGAATGAAAGGATGCATATGTACTGACCGGAGCTGACCGGATGCACAGACTGCACAATAGCCTGGCTTATAGTTGGAACATCGCCAGAAATTGGAGACATGGTTATTGCGCAATACATATTGACCCCTGTTCACTGTGTGAAATGGGTCGTGAAAATTTACAGAGAAATGTATGGGATCCTAAACATTTTCCTTATTTTTCATGAAATACGGTACAATCGTAAAAATGTGCGATTGAGGCATTATTTCTACAGATATTATCAATTCAATTCAAAGCAAGTCAAAGCCATGTAGTAAACTTTGGTGATTCCTTTCTTTGATTTTAGAGGAAGCATAAAAGTTCGATTTATTTACAGTGGACATTAAAGATTTCCAGTAAAAACATGCAGATAAGAGTTTATAAAATGTATCTGCTGCAAATCTAAAACCTTAGCAAAAAATGTGCGGGCGAAGAGTTGAACACATAAACAAGACCTACCGTATTCTTCCCTTCTAATGTCCCAAAGTTCATTTTCGGTGATTCCTTTTCCTTCTTGAAAATTCAGCTTTTCGACAAGAAACCTCAGACTCCATATTTGCACGCTAAAACCCGTAATATTGCTCGTCTTGAGACTGCCATAACTCTGACCACAAGTGACCAAATCGAACAAACATGGTAGCTTTGGAAACCTTGTTCTGTACTCTAGAAACTGCAGTGTGTTTGTTTAAACAGCCAGCAGTTATTCAAGCTAATTTGTCCTTTTGGAAAGTAGGCCCTAAGCGGACCAAAAGAGACGAGTCTGCGATACAATTTTGGTGAGCGGCGTTACCCAATTACGGGTTGGTACTTTATGTATCCTGCGTTATAGTGTCCCAATGTACCATACATGGTATGTCTACCATCTATATACTATCAGGCCTCAATGTCTCGAATTTCTGGCGATGAAACGTATCGACAAAGCAAAATAAACACTTTATAGTGTACGTAACGTAAGGAAACCTCTTACAGTTTGAACATCGAATCGTTTTCTTTAACTGTTGTGTAATGTTTATTTTTAGCTTATCCCGATGAGACGAAATTCACAATCTGAGAAAAAACTGATGTTGTTTGGAGCTGCAATATAATTACAAAATGAAACTTCGAAAATTAAATATTCAAAAGTTTGTCGCGGCTCGTTATCTACGAAATTAGGAAACTAGGATTCACAATAAAGCGATGTTGTTAAATGGAACCATAGCTGCTAACGTTTTTGGTTTAATGACGAAGCTAAATAAACAGTTTCGTCACAATTATGAGATTTAAATAGCATACAAAATACATTTTAAGAATGAAAGAAAACTGTGCAACAATAATAAGAACATTCAGCGATGCGAATCCAAGAATTATCGAACGTACCTTTCATAAAAGCTTTTACTAAAAAAATTATACCATAAAAACAGGATCCCTCCAAACCTTGAATAAAACTGGATAAGAGGAATAACTAAGAGTTTATTAGAATTTTTTAGAATCGTTTAATACCATAAAATATGGCAATGATATGGGATACGTTAATTTCTATCCGTTTCTTAATCAAAATAATTAAATGTTTTATAAATTTGTTGTCAATAAATTTATGAAATTGTGTAAACCTTTAAGCTATTTTAATCTCTTCAATTTTCCGCGAAACAGTTTCAAAAATAGCGTTGAATTATTGCTTAGCAGATGAAATTCGACATTATAGTTCCGTCCGCGTTACGTTCTGCTAACGTAAACATTAATTTATAATATAAAATCAGGAAAAATATTTGTCCAAACAGAAAATAGAGAGTGCATTTACTTTACTTTAAACTTTCCTGCATGTTCCGAGTAAAAGTGTTGTATTCTAGATAAATTCTTGAAATTTAAATCAACTACACAAGTCTTCACTGTGATGATTTGCAAACGCGCGCGGATATTTGGCTGTAGTTGCATTTTAATGAACTTACTCCTACCCATAATGCACCCGATATATTGATAAAGTTGAGGAGCGGGGGGTCAAAGTTTTTGCACTTCGCTGTATATATACATGTATATATATATATATATGATAATCAGAATAAAGGTGAAAGAGAAAATATAAGCCCTGAGTGGGATTCGAACCCACGACCTCGGTACACTAGTCCGATGCGTTAACCACTACACGAGTGGGTTCGAATCCCACTCAGGGCTTATATATTTTCTCTTTCACCTTTATTCTGATTATTAATATTAGGGACGGGTTTCTCTTCTCTCTATATACTTAATGTATATATATATATATATAAATAATGCATTATAAGCCATTTGCGGTCCGCAGAGCGCATGTTTTCAAGAGGCCGGTTTTCCAATTTGGCCGAGTATATTGATAATAATTTGCTTTCAGGTGAGTTTCAAAAATAATCAGTCTAATAGGCTGGTCTCATATACATATATTTCAACGAAGATCTTAGCATTCTAACAAAATCGTAAACTAAGGTGTCTTAAAAGTTATATAATGGTGTGTGTCAAAACCTCTAGGTTGTCATATCCATATCAAAGTCACTGTTAACAAAAGGCTCTATCAGATTTCAGTTGACCTCGGCCGCTACAAGTACTGACTCAAAAACATACGATTTTTCGGACATTTCGTTCTCGTTCTCGAATGGATTAGGACAAACCTCCATTTTACCTACGGAATTTAAAAGTTTATCATATAAGCTACACACACAGCCCAATTTTCACTCAATTTTCAAAATTCTAGGTCTGGGAATTAAAGCATTTCTTTAGTCAATTGGAAGGATTTCACAAGGCGTTTCTCGCGTTTTTTTCGCACGAGCTGAAGAAAACTGGGCACGAATCAATCACGCAAGGTTGAATCTCAATTTTACCGCAAGGGTCAAAAAGATTAATAAATTTCGCGCATTTTGAGGTATAAAAAGTCAAGGTTTTGAGAAATTGTGGCATGGGCAATGGCTTCCAAAGTTTCAGCACTGGTACTAATTCTAGTCCTAACCTCTTTGGTCACTGTGGATTCGGTTGGAGAGAGATTCGATGGAGAAAAGAGTGGTTTTGGGATGCTAATTGGAATTCTCTGCCTTCGTTTATGATCAGTCTGAATAAGTAAGTCTTAATTAAAATATATACTGTATTAAAATTTAGGTGGTTCACTGGCTAGTGGAGATAATGACTCATTTCTTAATAGTAAACTGAGAGTATTATACTCTCTGGAATTATAAACACAGACGGATTCGCCTCGTAAGACCAAGGCCGGAACTGAACTATAATCTTATTTCATTACATGTTCGATACATTTGGCCTAACTGAAATTTTCTAACCCGGTATTTTACTCCTTATTCTCACAGCTATACAGCTATAGTGTGGTGTATAGCATGACATGTATCTAAAAATGACAAATATACAAAGCCAATACGTTATGAAATTAAGCCCGGTTACAATTTAAAATCATAGCGTGTTTTGGTTTAGATTGAGAGTAATACTTGTGACCTACACCAAAGCTAGACACATTATTAACACATTAACAAACATGAATACAGCTAGGCCGCTTAGAATTTACAGTAAATTGAAACATCTAAGAGGCACTTGTGTTAATTTGTAGATTTCATAAAAGTATTAAAAGGCATAGTATGACTAAGTGTGGTAATCAAATGAGCTCATTTGGAATTATTTGCTTTAGCTCAGTTACTTCTGTATAAAATTCATTTAGAAAACGTTTCGGTGGCCGGGACTCTCTTTAATCTTTCCGCCATCTTGAAATTTGATGTCACTGCGCATGCGGACTTAGAAGTATTGTTAGGAACTCGTGTTACGCTCACGAAATAACAAATGTTCCACTTTGTATGGAATGACTTTGATATGCTTTACTCGTATAATAATAATCCACGCAAATATTTTGTATAAATTTCTCACCAAGGTATTAATAGCCATGCAGAGCTAGTAAAAAAACATTAGCCGAAGCTGGTTGTTAAATAATGAAATAAACAGTGGAACACCGGTATAACGAACCTGGTTATAGCGAAGTTCCCGCTGTAACGAAATATATTTTTCATCCTGGTACTGAATTGTATGGATCAGAACCCGATTATAACGAAACCCGGTATAGAAGCCTAATCTGGAAATCTACCCTGGTATAACGAATAAATGTCATTCACGAGACGTCAGGACATATTGTAAATACAGGTTTCTGTCGGCAACAGCTCACTGCATGCTGTCCTATCGAGGATGCTAGGGAACGTACTGTTATTTCTCAACTGTATTATCCTCTTTATGACGTGACGTTGAAGAAAGATTATCTTCCAAACCCCGATATAACGAACTTTATGACGTGTTTTTTTAGAAGTTGATAATAGAACGACAAACGTATTTCGGGATTGTTTTATATGAAACGTTTGAGATAGACTGCGAACAGTCCCTCCTTTTCCCTCCATTGATAGTAATTCGCGAGCAGAGTGAGCGAAGAGAAAATATGGCAGGCGTTCGAGCGGAGCGAGAGGAAGAACGAACGCCTGCCATATTTTCTCTTCGCTCGCTCCGCTCGCAAATTACAATCAATGGAGGGAAAATGAGGGACTGTTTGCAGTCTATGTTTGAGATAAAAAAGTGACATCAAAATAGAGCAGATAAACAACAAGTTACGACATCAGCGCACAAGACAACTTCATGAAGTGATGGAAGCGATAACACTGATAAAAAAATGGTTACAGTCTTTTATTTTTTCTTTGTTATCTACATGTCTATATAACATTGTCAGTTCATTTTCACTTTTTGCCCCTGCGGAACTAAAACCCTAGGGAAGCAGTTCCCGGAGGAACCAAAACCCTGAAAATGATACCTATAGGAACCAAACCCCTGGAAATTTTATGACCCCGGAACCATTTCCCTAGAGAGGAACCAAAACCCTAGGGATATGGTTCCGGTCGGAACCATATCCCTGGGCGGAACCAATCCGCTGTTCGATTCCCGGATGCGGCGCCATATGTGAGTTGAGTTTGTTGGTATTTCGTCCTTGCTCCGAGGGTTTATCTCCGGGTTCTCCGGTTTTTCTCCCTCCGCAAAAACCAACACGCTAAATTCCAATTCGATCTGTGGATTAGCCGGGACCTGGCTTTGATCAGCCCCCGTGGTTGTTTCAGGTCTCGTTAGAAATTCAGAGTTTTTTGCTTTTGAATGTCTAACCACTGGACTACTGTGGCTCCTCAAATTTAGAGGCCGGATTGCAACCTCGTCCCCAGGGACTTCTTGGTCAGATCCAAGATGGCGGCTACTCAGAGAGAAGACCCTGGTAAAGGCTGGATCACGTGATCAAATACTCCCAGATTTTGGGAGTATTTTGTCACGTGATTTGGCAATCTAAGATGGCGGCCAAGCTAAGTATGGGAAAAGTTCATGACGTGTAAAAACCATAGGTATCCCAATCCGGAGTGAGCGAGAAGCGATTAACGGTATTTCCACGCGGCGAACGATGCAGTGAAAACAGTCTACTAAATGGCTCGAAATGGAGTTTACTTGGATAAAGAACCAGTGAAAAGGTATCATAAAGCTACCAGGATGTATCTAAGCTAGAAGAGAATCTTAAAAAGCCGTTCATTTTCCGTTAGCGTTGAAGCGAAGCGATCGATAGCACATGTTCAGGTTTAACGGCTTCTCCTGGCTTTCCCACTGATGAACCTTACCAGAAAACTACCCAGTAATGCACTTCATCTATTGCTCTAGCTACACAACGTGTTTTAATGTTATTTAAAATCGTTTTATTGATAAAATTTGAGCAATCTAAACTATATACAAGTTCATCTCTCTGGACTCAGTCCGTTTGGCCAATAAAAAGCATTGTTAGTACAACCCTTGCGTCATAATCGAAGAGCCAATTAGAATACGTGACAGTTCAGTCTTTACCAGGGTCTTCTCTCTGAGTAGCCGCCATCTTGGATCTGACCGAGAAGACCCTGGGAACGAGGTTGGCCGGATTGCAAATTACGACAATTACTTACGGCGTGGTTACCGTAACGGCATGCAGTGGCATTGAAATGGCTTCCCTATTGCTTTTGTCTTGCTGATCCAATCAAATTACAGATTTACTGTACAGGACGGTTACAGTAAGGTAACGGACATCCCATATTTTTATCCCACTCACACGAAATCCGTTCTAATCTACGTTACTTAAATAATATGCAGAAATATTTTTAGTAATTAACAAGTTATATTGGCAGCCGGCGTAGGTTAAGAAAAGTGTTCTCAAGAAAAGTATTAAAGAATAAAGCACTAGCTTCAACAATTTAGCTCTTTACCTGATGGTATACGTAGTACATTTTAGACACAATACGTACTTTTATTTGAATTCATTCTACTATCAGATTTTCCTGGAAGAGAATATAGATGGAGTGTACATATAGCATGAATCTTTCAACCATGCATTGATCTTAGAAACACAAATTAAAACAGGGTTGGGTCACATATTTAGTTGTAACACGTACGTAACGTAATATTCGCTCGTCCTAGTTTTCACCCAGTTCAGCTTGCTTTCTGTTTTAAGCAATGACAAGCAGTAATACATAAAGTATGTAATCTGGGATACACTTTTTTAACCGTTTAGGCTTATTTTAATCAGTGGAATCCTCTTGAAACAGCCGTTACTCTTGCCGGCATGCGGTCGCTCAGTTGTTTTGCCGGCCTTAAAATTGAATAAGTCAGTTCTTCATAGTCAACCTGGTGGATCAATACTAGTTACTCAGTTCACCGTAATTAGATTTGGATGTTCAATTATAATACGACAGATGATTGACTCCTTATATCCTATAGGTGAGTTGAAAATACACGACCTAACTGATGTCATTCCCAGCAGGCGATGCATGTGTCGTCTGTAAAGACCGCGGGAGACAAGAAAACGAAGTAAGACCTTTTTCTAAAAGCAACTGTCGTGTTGTTTACTTTCATGAAAAGCACTCCTTTTTACAAACGCAATTGAAATGTTGTCAGATAGATTATAAGGCATTCGGGCAGACGATGTGTCGTGAGTAAACGGATTGTAATGAGCCTAATGTAACGGAGCTGCACTTTATTTAATGGCAGCTATTTCCTTGAAACCAACGCATTAAAACTAACCTTTCTAACACCGGCTTTGCGCCATAGCCAGACGTACCGACCATTTAGATGAGTCAAGTCCACTTGCGGGTGGACTTGCGAGCGCCGAAGAAAAATTAACCAACAATATATATATATATATTTAGACGAGTAAATTATTTGTCTCGTCTGCCTATATACATCACTTCCCTTCTTTTTCAATTTAAAGCCCTACAGCTTTTACTTTAAATTAGTTTTCTTGAGGTAAAATTCACACTATTTTTTTCTATTTTATGTTTAAGCGGACTTGATTATATTTTCGAACTGCTGGCCTTTACACCAATAAACATACTATATAGAAACAACTTTTAAGGTTAAAACCACTATAAAGTTGAACAATTACATTGGGTTCTCTGATGTAGTTTAATCTTTTCTTGGGATCGATACTGGTTATACCTGTGTTTTTTAAAAGGCGTTGCACCTTTAGCAACTAATTTAAACACAAAGCAACTGTAGATGAATCTTAAACATAGACAGAAAAACGCTTCTATAATACGACCATCTACAGATTATCTCAGAATTATGTTCTTTGTTGAATTCTGATCTTTTGCATTTTTCTATTTCAGGGCAACAAACAAGAAGGTTGAAGTAGAACTACAAGACTGTCGATCAACCCCTAAATGATAAACTTTCTCGTGACGAAAGACAAATTAAAAATAACTATTCAAATTATCAGAGTATGTTTTACAGCAGTATACTGGACAACATTTGAGACAATTTTGATGAAGAATGGCAAAGATTCAGGTGGATGAAAAATATTGCTTTTAAGAGAAATTTAGAGCAATATCGGTCAGTCACTGTATTTACTAAACCGAAATCAAGTTTCTAAGATATATAAGCTTTTCAAATGCACTTGAATCTTTGCCATCCTTAATCGAAAAAGTTTGAAAAGCCGTACCAGAACATTCACATGGTATTGCTCTTCTATCTGAGGGTGTTATTTTTGTAGTTTTGTTTTAAAGAAAGCAACAAAATTAAAAGGTAACAGGTAGCGAACTACAGCGTTTACGAAAGTTGTAAAAGCATCGAACTTACTGTGTTATGCCAGGTAAGATTTTTCGGTTTAATAGAAACGCACAAAAAACGCTTGAAAGACAGTTAAATTCTTCTTAAAGTGCTTCAGCAACTATTACGCACAAGAAACTATATCACGACTATCATTCACATCTACTTTAACAAGCGAAAGTATTCCATTTTATCGATCCCAAAAACGTCAACTTGTAAAACAGCTAATAGTTCACTGCCGGGTTCATGATAATTGAGGGTTCAAAACAAGAAGAAATGAAGGAAGATAAAAAGAAGGAATCAATATCTAGTGCCCATACCGTTGTTGCATGCAGATGGTAGTACCTCGTCTTCGCCACTTTGGTAACTTTAGCGATTTAGAAATCGAAATTCCCCGTTTTTATGCCGACTCGGAGTAATAAACGTCTTTAGAAATTAAATCAATTAACTTCAAAATAGCTTTCAGGAAATGAAACTCCCCGGAGACAGAAAAATATTATGGCAAGTTCCTGGCACCATGCTAAGTCGTATTCTGTTGTAGTTTATTAGATCATTTATCCTCATACAGATATTGTTGAAATCATCAGGCAAGTAATTTCTTGTGATAGGTTTTTGGTGCACGTATCCTGCAGAGCACGTTCCTGCAGATGACGATAAATTTGTTGACGCCGAGTTGCTTTGCATCCGATCTGTAAGACGAGCTGTGCGGGAGTTCAGTTTATTTCTCAATCAAAGTAGAATTGATTTAAACATCTCTTTGTTTGTATTACCAATAATAAAGTGAAGTGTTCGCTATACGTGTCTGTTGTGAGTACAAAGAGGTTCCCTTAAATAAAGCATTTCGTTGAATGGATCCATGACACCTCCGAGAGTCGGCCAGAGATGTGTTTCAGCAATTTCTTTGTTGTGTTTCTTTGTTCGGTTTTACAGTTTACAGATGGTCAGCGAAATGCTTAATCTCTTTTATTCCGGCCTTATTTGATATTCATATTAATTTATCGAAAGTAAAGTCCACCACGTTCTCTTTAGGTTTCTCTTTGTACTGATATAACTAAACTGCAACAGGAAATTGTTCAGCATGTATTGACATCAGCACCCGCAAATCCACCAACGCTGACTTTATTACTGTCTTAAAACAAATAATTTAGTTGCAGTAAGTTTTTACAAAGGATTCACGCCTTATTAAGTCCACTGTCCATCCATTTTCTAAGTAGATAACAGTGACAGTCGACTATTCGTCAATTACTGAACAGTCGACGTCTTACGTCAAATGCTATTAACATCAGTTAAATGTGTCCACCACCACCCACCCATGCAACCTTCACAATGAAAGCCTTTCGGCCACCTTGGAAAACAAAAATAGTTGACCTGACTTTTTAAGTATTCTGCTAGGCGACCCCGAAAGTGAGCAGATCTTGAAAAAGAAAAGAACAGTATATTTGGGCCTTTACTAACAGCGTTTTCGTTAACCGCCTCACTGAGTTAGCCCAGTTGGTAGAGCACCGGTCTAGAGTGTTGGAGGTCGCCGGGGGTTCGAATGCCGACCGCGTCATTGGGCAGGGACGTGTAAACCGTTCTACTTCTAATCTATACGAGGGGGCGTGAAAGACCTGTTGTGTTATTTCGAGAAAGAGTAGGGGATTGTCTCCCATTCAACAATATGGTATTCTGTTTACAAGGATCGCTCAAAATTGTAAACTGCACGACAGCCCGTTGCGCCACAATAGCAGTCCGTAGCACAAAATAATCTTTACTTTTTACCTTTGAAACTTAAAACCTTTTTAAACCTGTCACCTGACACAATGCAAGAATCTTCAATCCGAGTAAACATTCAGTCAGCCTTATTGTTAGATTTTGAAACGTAACAATATTTATTCAGTTAATATGCCAGTTCTCTTAAAAAAATCTAATGTTCCCAGGGTCTTTTTTTTCAGCGCGAGAGCTAGAGAGAAAGACCCTGCCTTGGGGCTGGTCACGTAAACTATCTTCTGAGAAAATTTTCGATTATGGGAGGGGTCCTTTGAATAAAAAGTATTGGCAAAACAAGGCGAGTATGGTTTGGTCGTATCGTACACACAGCAGTTTGCAGTTCGTTATCGCAAACAGTAGCTATTGGAACATACATCTGAAGCCCAAACATGTTTGAAATTAATCTTGATAAATTGTGATTGCGTGACGTGCGCCGTCTGAGAGGGACTGAGGACTGTTTAGCGCAACCTCGTCCCCAGGGTCTTCTCGGTCAGATCCAAGATGGCGGCTACTCCGAGAGAATACCCTGGTAAAGGCTGGATCACGTGATCAAATACTCCCAGATTTTGGGAGTATTTTGTCACGTGATTGGACGATCTAAGATGGCGGCCAAGCTAAATATGAGAATAGTTCATGACGTGTACAAACCATAGGTATCCCAATCCGGAGTGGGCGAGATGCGATCAACGGTATTTCCACGCGGCGAACGACGTAGTGAAAACAGGTCTGCTAAAGAACAAGAAGTTTATTTCACTCTAGATAATAAAATTTACATTAATTTTCACACACACACAACAAAAAGAAACTACTTTTATAAATTTATAGTACAAGAGTAGGAAAGTTCTGAAAAAACCCACAGGGCTATCAAACCTAAACGGTTCGAAATGGAGTTTACTTGGATAAAGAAACAGTGGAAGGGTATCACAAAGCTACCAGGGTGTATCTAAGCTAGAAGAGAATCCTAAAAAGCCGTTCATTTTCTTTTAGCGTTGAAGCAAAGCGATCGATAGCACATGTTCAGATTTAACGGCTTCTCCTGGCTTTCCCACTGATGAAACTTACCAGGAAACTACCCAGTAATGCACTTCATCTATTGCTCTACCTACACAATGTGTTTTAAGGTTATTTAAAATCGTTTTAGTGATAAAATTTGAGCAATCGAATCTATATACACTTGTCATATCTCTGGACTCAGTCCGCTTGGCCAATAAAAAGCATTGTTAGAACAACCCTTGTGTCAATAATCGAAGAGCCAATCAGAATACGTGACAGTTCAGCCTTTACCAGGGTCTTCTCTCTGAGTAGCCGCCATCTTGGATCTGACCGAGCAGACCCTGGGAACGAGGTTGTGTTTAGCGAGAATGTAAGATGATCCGAACACGAGGACTGAGAGTGTGAGTTTAGCGTCGAGTGAGAGATCAAGCTGTGTATTCATTCATGAGTAGAAAATTGGAATTAAATCAGTGAATTAAAGTTAAAACAAGTGAGTATATATTGCTGTGGGAAGCATCCACAACAATTGGCACCCCTGGTGGGACGAAGGACCTGAGAGAAGAGAAACAAGCGAGAAAATCGCCGAGAGAGGTCACGATTCATAAACAAGCATGGACGAATCCGTAGCGAATTTGGAGAAAGGTTTGGTTGCCAAACTAAAGAACCTAAACCTCATGAAAGGTCAGGCCGCCAAGGTGAAGGAAAAAGGAAAGCTCGAAGGGATAACCCGTCAAATAGAAATGCTCCAAACTAAGGTCAGTGAAGTCGAGTCTTTTAAAATAAGAATTCAAGAAGCCAAATTCCTGGCAGAGGAAACCGAAGCTCACATTGCTGAATGGAGCGAAGGTGTCGATGAACAAATAGCTGTGATTGAGAACGCTATCGAAGAGCTCACAGGCCTAGAAAAGGATGGAAAGGCCAGAATAAAGGAGAAAGGGTTTGAAGCAGAAATGCTACACGAAAAAGCAAAATTAGAACAGAAATTGGCGTTCGAACAAAACGCCGCCGAGAGCAAATGTGCCAGTAGTCCTAAGTCAGCACAAGGTCAAACAAAGCTACCGAAACTGGAAATTACGAAATTCGCAGGCTCAGTTCTAGATTTCAACAGATTCTATGGGCTATTTGAAGCAGAAATAGACCAATCAAATTTAGCGCCTGTGGCCAAGTTTTCGTACCTAAAAGAGCTCATGATCAGTAGTAGTGCCCAAAGTAAGAGCACTAATTGATGGGCTGCCATTTAACAGTGAGGGATATGAACGTACCAAACATATCTTGCAAACAAAATACGGGAAACCCAGCGAAATTACGAATGCCCATATGCAAGGGATATATCCATCCCTGCAATCCAAGGATCCCAGCCAGCTAAAATTAACGAATTTTATGAAAAACTGTTAACTCATGTTCAATTGCAAGCACTAGACACAATGGGGAAGTTAAATGAGGTCAATGGGTATTTGAGAGTAACTTTAGATAAGCTTCCGGACATAAGAGCAGATTTGGTCAGATTGGATGACAATTCCCTTTCATGAGCAATCCTGGCCAGAGTCAGCACAAGCCACAAAGGCGAGAGAGATCATTCCAAGCGAGGGAAGATAATCATTACAAACCCAAATGCTGTGTCTATTGTGGCTCTGATCAACATAGGGCCGCTGACTGTGACCAGGTTAAGGGGGTGGTTGCACGGCGCAAGATCCTAAGCGAAGCGAAGCTATGCTACAATTGTACCGGGGCCAAGCACCGAGCAGAACAGTGCCGCAGTAAAACAAACTGTCAACATTGCTCTGGTCGTCACCATACGTCTATCTGTGATAAAAGTAGAAAAACCCCAACTAATGAAATGATGCTTGCTTCCCAAGAAGATCTCCAGGAACCGGTGGTCTATCCAGTTGTAGTTGTCAAAGCGGGAGGTATAACATGTAGGGCCTTACTTGACACTGGGGCAGGGGGGTCCTATGCATCTAGTCAGCTGATCGAGCAATTGGGCAAGAAACCGAGCAAAACTGAGTACAAGCAAATAGACATGATGTTAACTACTGTTACAAGGAAAATTGCAGTTTATGAGATTGGAGTGGAGAGCCTATATGGGGATTTTACACTCAATGTGAACGTAAACCGGGTAGAGAGAGACACTCTAATGAAATTACCCAACCCCCACTATCAGGAAATTATAAAGAGGTATACACACATGAAGGGAGTTGAGATGGGGGATGATGACAAGAAAGATGAGTTACCAGTACACTTGATTCTTGGGGCAAGTGAGATCGCCTAGATTAAGACCAGACAAGTCTGCCGCAATGTGATGTCAAGCTTCGGTCTTTTACTCCAGTAACTGACGATCAACTGGCTGCACTCATTGGTAAAACCTCTGCCAAGTCATGTGCTCTCGATCCCATTCCTGCTCGGGTTCTGAAAGAATGCTTCAGTGATCTGCTTCCGGTGATAACCGAGATGGTCAACACTTCACTGCAAAATGCCGTTTTACCGGAGAGCTTAAAGGTTGCTTCCCTGCAACCACGTCTAAAGAAGGCTTCACTGGACACAGACGAGTTTAGCAGCTTTCGCCCAATATCTAATCTAAAGTTCATTTCCAAGTCAACTGAGAAAGTTGTAGCGGCTCAAACGTGCCTACACATTAATGACAACAACTTGGATGAACTTTACCAGTCTGCCTATAAGAAGTGCCACAGCACGGAAACTGCGTTAGTAAAGGTTCAAAACGATATCTTGAGAGCAATAGACAATCAGAAGTCTGTGATTCTCCTACTTCTTGACCTGTCAGCCGCCTTCGACACTGTTGACCACGAAATCCTGTTGTCCCGGCTCTCTTCAAGATTCGGGATTGTCGATAAGGCCCATGACTGGTTTAGGTCATACCTGACTGACCGGACGTTTACTGTCAATGTTCGCGGGGGCCAATCTTCCAAGTATACCCTTCGTTCCGGTGTTCCTCAAGGCAGCGTTCTGGGACCGATACTATTCTCGCTTTATACAACTCCACTCGGTGATCTACTTAGACAACACAGCATGGACTATCATCTCTATGCTGATGACACTCAGCTATATATCACCTTTAAATCATCGGACACTAGTGAACTCGACATGGCAACATCTAAGATCGAGGCATGTGTCCGTGATGTAGATGCCTGGATGACATGGAATAAATTAAAACTGAACGGAGACAAGACTGAGCTGTTGCTTCTAAATGCTCGCCATCGCCCGCTGCCACCTCTTGACTCCATCTCTGTTTGTGATGAAGTAATCTGCCCATCCTCCCTTGTTAGAAACATTGGTGTACTATTTGATTCTTCTTTGACAATGGAACGGTATGTTACTAGTGTCTGTAAATCTGGCTTCTACCATCTTAGGAATATTAGTCGTATCAGAAAACACCTTAGCTTTCAGTCTGCTGAAACGTTAGTCCACGCATTTGTTACTTCTAGGTTAGATTTCTGTAATTCGCTACTGTATGGTTTACCTAAACACCTTATTGTCCGTCTGCAGAGTGTTCAAAACGCCGCAGCCCGGGTGGTTACCTTAACCCGTAAGTGTGACCATATAACACCTGTTTTGTTCAATTTACACTGGCTTCCGGTAGAAGAACGGATTATATTTAAGATATTATTAACTACTTATAAGGCTCTACACGGAACGGCACCGTCATATATCGCCGACTTAATTACTGCCTATGTTCCTAAGCGTAATCTTAGATCGTCTTCCAGTAACCAGCTTGTAGTCCCACAATACAACTTGCGCTCCTATGGCTATAGAGCATTTTCTTGTGCTGCGCCTACTCTGTGGAATTCCCTGCCACAGGGATTAAGAGTCTGTGACTCACTTATGAGCTTCAAGAAGCAACTCAAGCCCTATTTGTTCAAGAAGGCATTTTATTAATTTTATACATATCTTTGTTTACTTTATACCATGTAAAACGCAGATTGTTTTTATCATTTTACCTATAGTTAGTCTAGCTTAGTTTTTAGTTTCTCATTTCTATAATGTTTTTAATTAGTTAGCTGTAATTGCAGGTTAATTTTTATTGTTGATATAGTTATTTATTCAATATTGTTGTGAGCGCGATTTTATTGTTACGCGCAGCCTTATGTATTTGTTAAGCGCTATTGGGCACTTATTCTCTGTGGAAACAGCGCTATATAAATAAATATTATTATTATTATTATTAGACCAAACCCCGGGTTGGGAAATTAGGAGAACCGGTTGCGGAGCTCACTAAGTATGGATGGGTAGTCATGTCCCCAGGGATTGAGGTTGACACCAGCACACTGAATTTTGCTAGAACCTCCACTGAAGATTACGAACGGTTATGCAGCCTGGATGTACTAGGGCTAGAGGATAAACTGGGGGGAGATCAGGAAGTAGTTTATGAAGATTTCAAGCAGCAGTTAGTCAGAACGGAGGAAGGATGGTACGAAACAGGGTTACTATGGAAACCAGAAAACCAGTATCTTCCTAACAACAAAGCAGGCAGCCTAGCAAGATTGAGTAACCTATTGAAAAGGTTAGAGAAGAAACCAGAGCTGTTCACTGAGTATAAGAAGTTTATTCGAGAACAAGAAGAGGAAGGCATAATCGAGAGGTCATCGGATGAGGCGCGCGGTAAAGAATTCTATCTCCCTCATAAAGCCGTCGTGAGAGAATCAGCGCAGTCGACCAAGGTGCGCATAGTTTATGACGCGTCGGCAAGGGCAACCGATAACTCACCATCACTCAATGATTGTCTAGAAACGGGACCCCCCCTTCAGAATCTCATATTTGACATAACAGCGCGCAATCGATTCAGACCAGTAACACTATCAGGAGACTTGCGCAAAGCATTTCTATCTGTTAGAATCAAACAGGCTGACCGCGATACTACGTATCGTTTTACAAGGGCTCTATTTGGCTTGAACCAATCCCCTTTCTTATTGGGGGGGAAACTTGAACAACATTTGAACGGTTACAAAGAGGAGTACCCACTTGAAGTTGAGGAGATTAAGCGTAGTCTCTATGTGGATGATATACTTCTGGGGGGGACAACAAGGAATGAAGTTCAGTCTCTTAAGAATACCGCTGTACACATTTTCCAGTCAGCTGATTTTCACCTTCATAAATGGCACTCTAATGACCCTTACTTAGAACTGTTGGTACCCGTAAATGCCTCAGAAGAAGGGGTAACACGTTCATTTTTAAAACACGATTTTCAAAAGTTAGAAAAATAGGTCAAAATGTTCATGTTTGCCAGAAAAAATTGCCTTACTTTCTGGGTCGAGTCAAAACAATATTGTTGTTTCAGATGAATTTGACCTTGGAAGTAAAAGAAACTCAGATAATAACAAAACATTACTGAAATTTCAAAATACATTTTCTGAAATAGTGCTTAAGAATGTTCTTGATACATTGCAGTCAAGTTTTGTAGGACGCACAGATCAACTGAAAACGTACTCAGGAAATTCCGGAGTACTTTCTAGGCAAGATTTGTTTCCACGCTGAGATCAAATGAAAAAGTACTCAGGAAATTCCGGAGTACTTTCTAGGCAAGATTTAATACCATTCTGAGATCAACTGAAAAAAGTACTCAGGAAATTCCGGAGTACTTTCCAGGCAAGATTTGTTACCACTCTGAGATCAACTGAAAAAGTACTCAGGAAATTCCGGAGTACTTTCTAGGCAAGATTTGTTTCCACGCTGAGATCAAATGAAAAAGTACTCAGGAAATTCCGGAGTACTTTCTAGGCAAGATTTGTTTCCACGCTGAGATCAAATAAAAAAGTACTCAGGAAATTCCGGAGTACTTTCTAGGCAATATTTAATACCGTTCTGAGATCAACAGAAAAAAGTACTCAGGAAATTCCGGAGTACTTTCCAGGCAAGATTTGTTACCACTCTGAGATCAACTGAAAAAGTACTCAGGAAATTCCGGAGTACTTTCTAGGCAAGATTTGTTACCACTCTGAGATCAACTGAAAAAGTAGTCAGGAAATTCCGGAATACTTTCTAGGCAAGATGTATTACCACAATATAAATGATAACTCATATCATTAATTGTTACCGACTGGTAATAATAATCACAGCAATAACAAAACGTCTTTACCTGACGACAGTACTCAACTATGCACAACAGGAGAGCAAGAGGCTAAAATCTGAACATGTGTAGAAAGCTGAACTTTAAAGCATGCATGCTATTAATAAATATGGTAACATTGTTCGTTTTCATTCATACATTTAAAAACGACTAAGAAAAACCAAATCAACTTTAGCTTCATCAAAAATGTATGTATGCTAAGTCTCTAATTATGACATTGTGCTGCTTCACCTTGAAACAATCTACATGTATTAGCAAGTAGAACAGGGTTTAACAGGGCTCTACAGCTTCACTGTATATATTTATCAGAGTACAGACCAAAGAAAACCCTAATCTACTTGTTAAGTAGAAGCTGCAAGTGCTTCTTCAAAGTTTCAGTCTCCGACTTCTTAAGTGACACAGGATACCTATTTCGATATATTTGGAATATGTAAACTGCACCATTTTGACTTATCATTTGAGGTACTCTTTTGAAAGTGTCTAATTAAAACTACTGTACATATTCTTTTTCAAGCGACCCGAGGTAAAACTAAAAAAATACCCATAACATATTGACTAGATCCTGCTTTAATTTCCAACAATTGGACTCTTTTACAATAAAAACAGCTATCAAAGCTGCTATATATGTACAAAATGTATCGTGCTTTATCAAATGGTATTTGAAATGTTCTTCTTCCCACCTTCCTGATATAAGCTATCTAGTTTTTATTCTCTTTCATCTCTGCTCTACAGCAACAATTCTCTGAAAAGAAAATATTCGTTTGTACATTAATGTAAGGCATCAATAGTGATAGAGTGGGATTATAAGATTAAAAGAGACAGAGCTCTCGTTTAGTGTTGAAGCAATGTAAGGCTATAAGGCTATTTCATAAGAGGACAACATTCGTTACTTATGAAAGAACACCACATATAATAAAAGCGCTCGTGCGACCATTAAAAAATATTATCGGGCTGTTTGAGGCAAGCGAAACTGATACCAATATCGCAACACAAAAGAGATGCTGTTTTGAATAAATAGGAAATGCCATGACAATTGACAACTCACAGAACTCGAGATAAATTTTCTCGAGTTGAATCAGTATGCCGCTATAAACATGAATGGGCATTAGCCAGACACCGAATCTTATACCAGTACCGTACACATCGATCAATTTACACACATTAATCTAACTTTAGTTCTTAAAAAAAAAACTAGTATTGATCGGCGTTGGTGGGGAAGATAAATATCGCCGCATCTAGAGTTCGACTAGCCCAGAGGAGACGGCTAAAATTCAGGCTAGAGTTCGACTTTTGTTATCATAGCGTGGCAAAAAAAGCTGTAAGTAGTAATATTTGAAACTTAACTACGAAATTGTAGTACGGAGTTTGGATTTAACTCATGATTTGTATCGCAACATTCGATTTTAAAATAGAGTTTTGATTTAATGAGTTTGTCATCTGAGACAGATTATAAACATTGTTTTCAAGATTTCCGCCTTTCAAATTAATCGGGTCGGTAATTTGCGGCAGTCTTTCAATTAATTGGGCTATTCAGTGGCCCGCTGTTCACGCTCTAGCGTTTAGAGCGTCAACTGCTTACAAAGGAAAACAATTTAAAAAATTACTCAAGGGACTAAGAAACCGTGAGTATGTTTATACGTAAACCGTCGGCGCTCAATTCAAACCATCTTAAAGTAAGAAAACGCAAGACACGGGGAGTGCAAATTGCTAAGGGCGTGAAATTTCCTAGGCAAAATGTATAGGAAATTTGCACCGGTAGTGAAACTTTCCCGGGACATCGGAATAAATGGAGCAAGTTTGTGGGCGAGTCTGCATTGGAAACTAACAACACAACATAAAAATGTTATTCGCCTGCTGTTCAATAACAACAAAAAAGAAAAGTCCGAATTTGAATGACATTTCTTTGTGGCATGCTTGTTGACAGTTCCTGGATTTGTCAATGGCGGATTTACGCAATTTGGAACCTACGCTTACATGGTGAATGATATGCCGATATATAATTAAATGCTAAAGCTTTCTTTAACACATCACTGCACTACTTTGAAGCCTGAGCGTTAAAGTTGTAGTTTAGCCAACGTCGGTAAACACAAGAGGTTAGCAGGCAAATATTCGGCACTGAGATTAAATTGAATAAATTTCTTCAGTTCAATAAACCTTGATTGACTGCTATTTTCAGAACCATACTATAATAGCTGCACGTACTTAGTACTAATCGTAGGGAATCGGTGCTCCAAATATCGGATTGTGAGTTGACTTGCTTTGATTTTGCTTTAGTTTGGTTTTGAGAGCTTGATCACTCGATCGTCGCGGAAAGTGAAAGTAATCTTGATCTATAAATCATACTATACACGCGCTTTCTTATTAGTAACTTGCACAAATATTGTTTTTCAATGTCAAAACAAAAGCTACGAATTCTTACCTTCGACATGCGTGTAATCCCAAGGCATTCCTAGGAGGAACAAGAGCGCCATATACTTTTATATCCTCGCGTACGCCATGCCAAAATGACGGTTAATTAATTATAAATACGGTTTGTGCTACTGGTATTCAAATTTTCAGAGTCATAAGATCAGTCCGTGATCCGATTGGTTAAAGTTGACACTTATCTTGACACGTCAAGTTATGGGATATTCAATTTCTATCCACGGACGGTTAGCTGGCTACCTATGAATTCCAGATAAAGTTGACACTTATCTTGACACGTCAAGTTATGGGATATTCAATTTCTATCCACGGACGGTTAGCTGGCTACCTATGAATTCCAGAAACACCATGGATATGCAGAGAACAAGAATACACGATTTCCTTTGATCATTGATCCAAGAACACGAAGAACGAGAACATTATAGGACCACAGATGTTTATATCGGAGATTCCAAACGTACTGAAACAGCCGACGCTACTTTACATGAAGATTGAAGGAGTCGATCATTACTGGATGGACATTCCACCCAAAATGACTGAGTGGAGCCGAACAATCAGAGCAGTCTCATAACTGTTTGATGCATTACAAGACTGTGTAAAAGTACATCCAACAAGGCAGAGGACAAGCTTTCCAAAGGTAGAATGGTATACCAGTAATTGCACTTTGAGTTATACATTTCTCGCTCATGTACTCAGACTACCAGATTTCACGTGGTCACTTATGTAAATCGATTCTCAGAAGTCATTTGGTTGCACTGCCACGTAAACACAGGAAAAGCTGCTAGCATCTACAAATCAAATAATTTGTGAAGTCTAGGTTCACTTGGCACCCGAAACGCCAATGAATTAGTTAGATAATAATCACCAAGTTTGAAAATGTTATACTTCAAAATTTAAGGCCGGGCGGGCGGCAGCAACAATGCTATGGGATCACGGCTGAAATGTTTGAGGGGAGTAACCTTCCTTTCCGTTATCAAGTACTCCAGTTTCTAAATTGAATAGATTTAGCAACTTAATAGAATACCCGGCCACTTTTGAAGACATATTACCTAAAATTAACTGCCACCGTGGTCGTCATCGGTCTGAAGTCGATGAATACGAAAAATTACCCGTGAAAATAACTGCAAGCGTGACTATATACGACCGCGGTGGCAGTGATTCTATGACAACGTGGAGTGGACGGGTATGCTATAGTGCAGCCTCCATTAGGTTTTGAAAAAGTGAATACCATTAGTTCATTTAAGAAGAAAATAAAATACATATCTGCGGACAATCGAACTTGAAAACTAATTTTCTCTTCATAGATGCACAAACATCTCTGCTTTTAGGGTTCAGCTTCCTTTAAGGAGTCGATTAACCAACAATTATTGAATATAAGAGACTGTTGGTCTTGCTTTACAAGGCGGCCAAGCATTAGTTTAAGAAGAATACTCATATACAATGCATTATCGGTTGTTTCCAAACTTCCAAAATATTACTTAGTTTGCTAGCGTTCTGCTTTGCTAAGATCAGTAAAACTTGGCTGCTGCTAACATGATCGATGTTATACATCTAGTCGTACAGTATTGTGTGGCTCCAAAAAAAATTATGGAGAGTTGTGTAATTACGAGCAAAATATAAATAAGTTTATTTCTTAGCCAGTCTAATTGGTATTTTGGAGGTACACTTCAGTGATGGCCCGCATTGTGTGGGCAAATTTAATTTTCATGTACCTACTACATTAGCTTGTTCATGGCGGCTGAGACTTAGTTGTTATGGAAATGTTAATATTAGTGAACGCGGCCTTTGTAAGTAAATGGAACCAAATGTTGATGGATTCAATAACACAATGACAAGATTCACACAGTCATGGAAAGTCATTAAATTAGGAAAATTGCTTTCCTGTAAGTCTGGAAAAGTAGTGGAATATTAAAAAAGGCATTACATCATGGAGGATTCATAGAAATTAGGATTTTGGCCCATATTTTTAAAAGCTAATGATTGGAAAATAAACAAGTTTGGATTCTTTGTGTCAAACATCAAACTTTTGGCTGCAAGAGCCATAAACTTTGCTTACAGCTTAGAGCAGTACTTTTGTCAGTGGTCGTGGCTCTGCATTTTGAAGTCATGGACAATATTGTTTATAAATTTAAGCCTTATACCACATATATGTGCGGAATACTGAATGAGTTCCAGAGTGTAACAGAGGTTGATCTCAGATCTCAGTTGATCTCAGAATGGAATTAAATCATGCTTAGAAAGTACTCAGGAATTTTCTGAGTACTTTTTCAATTGAGCTCAGAGTGGTAACAAATCTTGCCTAGAAAGTACTCTGGAATTTCCTGTGTACTTTTCAGTTGATCTGAGACCGGTAACAAATCTTGCCTAGAAAGTACTCCGGAATTTCCGGAGTACTTTTTCAGTTGATCTCAGGGTGGTAACAAATCTTGCCTAGAAAGTACTCCGGAATTTCCTGAGTACTTTTTCAGTTGATCTCAGGGTGGAAACAAATCTTGATCTCAGAATGGAATTAAATCATGCTTAGAAAGTACTCAGGAATTTTCTGAGTACTTTTTCAATTGAGCTCAGAGTGGTAACAAATCTTGCCTAGAAAGTACTCTGGAATTTCCTGTGTACTTTTTCAGTTGATCTGAGACCGGTAACAAATCTTGCCTAGAAAGTACTCCGGAATTTCCTGAGTACTTTTTCAGTTGATCTCAGGGTGGAAGCAAATCTTGCCTAGAAAGTACTCCGGAATTTCCTGAGTACTTTTTCAGTTGATCTCAAGGTGGTAACTAATCTTGCCTAGAAAGTACTCCGGAATTTCCTGAGTACTTTTTCAGTTGATCTCAGGGTGGAAACAAATCTTGCCTAGAAAGTACTCCGGAATTTCCTGAGTACTTTTTCAGTTGATCACAAGGTGGTAACAAATCTTGCCTAGAAAGTACTCCGGAATTTCCTGAGTACTTTTTCAGTTGATCTCAGGGTGGAAACAAATCTTGCCTAGAAAGTACTCCGGAATTTCCTGAGTACTTTTTCAATTGATCTCAGGGTGGTAACAAATCTTGCCTAGAAAGTACTCCGGAATTTCCTGAGTACTTTTTCAGTTGATCTCAGGGTGGAAACAAATCTTGCCTAGAAAGTACTCCGGAATTTCCTGAGTACTTTTTCAATTGATCTCAGGGTGGTAACAAATCTTGCCTAGAAAGTACTCCGGAATTTCCTGAGTACTTTTCCGTTGATCTCAGGGTGGTAACAAATCTTGCCTAGAAAGTACTCCGGAATTTCCTGAGTACTTTTTCAGTTGATCTCAGGGTGGTAACACATCTTGCCAAGAAAGTACTCCGGAATTTCCTGAGTACTTTTTCAGTTGATCTCAGGGTGGTAACAAATCTTGCCTAGAAAGTACTCCGGAATTTCCTGAGTACTTTTTCAGTTGATCTCACTGTTTAAAAACTGCCTTCCATATTCCTGGCAGAACTGTGTAACGTTGGAGTGAAGTCTCACTAGGAAAATAAACGTGCAGTAAGGACTTTTATGTGAACCATTACATATTGACCTTCCACGATGATGTAGTCAATAAAGTACTAGTTGATTCTAAAGTCTGTCTTGGTGTGTGTGTTTATGAATTATCAATTCGCCAATGTTTATGACCAAATTTTTTATAGAATGGCAACATGCCCTATAACTAAGGTATTCTTTGCCTGATCACCGGCAAAATATATCAGTAAAGACAATGTGCTTGCCAATTTTCAAACTTTTGAAAATCGTGTTTTAAAAATGAACGTGTTGGGTGAGTTTCGCTAAGCAGCAGTTTAATGTGAAGAGTGATGAAACAACAGTCCTAGGCTTGCCATGGAACAAGGCAAAGGATAGTCTAGCTGTAACATTTCCTAAGAGACCAGAGGAAGATACAAAGAGAAAGGTACTGAGTAACCTCGCAGCAGTATATGACCCGCTGGGCCTGGCATCCCCAATCACTCTGCTAGGCAAGATGATTTATCGTGACGTTTGTGACCGTGGTCTTAAGTGGGATGAGGATCTTCCAGTCGATCTAAAACAGCGCTGGCACGCATGGAGTACCAAATTACCCGAGAAAATCGAAGTTCCTAGAAGCATAGCGGGCCACAAAGAAACCATTCAAGCTATCGACCTACATGGGTTCGGAGACGCGAGCGGAAACGGAACAGCAGCAGCTGTGTACGCGGTCGTCCACCAAGAATCGGGGACAAGCCAGGGTCTCGTAGCAGCAAAGGGTAGGCTCGCGAAGAAGGGACTGACTATTCCCAGACTTGAGCTTGTATCTGGACAGATGGTAGCTAGGATGACCGAGAATGTGCGAGTAGCACTAGAAGGTATGCCAGTGCATGAGAAACTGTTACGGTTGGCTCGACAGCATAGTCGCCTTATATTGGATTGGTGGCCAAGGCCGTTACAAGCAGTTCGTAAACAACCGTGTTGAAGACATCAAGAGCAAAAGCTACATCAAATGGGGACATGTTGGTACGGCAGAAAATCCAGCGGATGTCGGAAGTCGAGGTTGCTATGGCAACAAGCTGCCATTAGAATGGGTCGACGGTCCGAACTGGTTGAGTGAGCCGGAAAAATGGCCGAAACAGGACAAACTCGAGCGGAGCAAGGATTCCGAGAGTGAAGCAAAACCTGTCAAACAGGAGCAGTATAAGGGAGCAGCAGTGAAGCAGGAGGACACCTTTGACAAGTTGCTGGCTAAGCATGAGTTTTGGAAGACGATGAGGATCACTGCGTGGGTAAGACGGTTTGTGAACAACACGAAATCCAAGAAGCATGACCGAAAGAGGGGACTGCTGAAGACGGAGGAAGTTCAAGACCAAGTAAGATGGTGGGTGAAACGCATTCAGCAACGACACAAAGATTCCGACAATGTGAAAGAAGATGTTCTTCGTCTCAACTTAGTGGAGAACGAGAAAGGTCTGCTTGAATGCCGAGGACGAATCGAAGGAGATTACCCGGTGTACATACCGCCGAATACCTTGTTGGCAGAAAGGTTGGTAACTGATGCGCACACCAGCGCCCTGCATGGGGGAGTTGGTTTCACCATGACTGCCGTGAAAGAGAAGTACTGGATACCCCGCTTAAGGAACCTAACGAAGAGAATGATCAAGAGATGTCATGGCTGCAGGAGATTTCAAGCGATGCCATTCCCGAAACCTCCGGTCGGAAGTCTTCCTAAAGACCGAACAATGGGATCGCGACCATTTCAAGTGGTAGGTGTGGATTACGCTGGCCCTATTATGTACAAGCATCATGGCAGCAAGGAAGCCAAAGCTTATATGCTGATCATAGCCTGTAGCCTAACAAGAGCTGTACATCTGGAGGTATTGCCAGATCTCTCAGTGAAGGGATTCAAGCAGGGCTTTAAGCGGTTCATGGCAAGACGAGGTCGCCCTGAGACCATCTATTCAGATAACGCGAAGACATTCTGTGCAGCAGCTAAGTGTATCAAGAAGATCGAACGAGATGAAGAACTTAGCGACTACTTAGCAAGGCTCAACATCACCTGGAAGTTTAACTTGAGCAGAGCTCCTTGGTGGGGCGGTCAATATGAGAGGCTTATCGGAGTCGTGAAGCGATCACTCTACAAGGTAGTCGGGAAGGCGATGCTGAGATGGAAGGAGCTGCAGGAAGTTATGCTTGATGTAGAGGTATGCGTCAACAATCGACCATTGTCATACGTTGAAGATGACGTACAGCTCCCAGTGCTAACACCAAACATGATGATCACTGGGCAACACTATCCCTATCCCGAAGAAGGAGAAGAGAGTACGGACGAAATAGACCTCCAAAAGCGAGCAAAACACCTTAAGCGTTGCAAGGATAGACCGTGGAAGCGTTGGACGGGGAGTACGTCAGAGGGCTGAGAGAACGCCACAACATGAAGCATAATCTGAAGGAAATGTCGCCAAAGTTGGGAGATGTGGTCCTGATACATGGGGAGGAGAAAAATAGAGGCAAGTGGAACATGGGCGTGGTCCAGAAGTTGTACCAGGGACGTGACGGTGTAATCAGAGGAGTAGAGCTTAAGACGTCCAAGCGGACGATCGAGCGTGCCGTTCAACACCTGTATCCACTAGAGCTAAGTGCTGATGCTACACCAGCCGAGGCAGCGCTGAATCCACAAGCACAGGTGTTCCGGCCAAGGCGGAGGGCAGCACAAGTCGCAAGGGACAACATTAGTCAGATTCTGGACTTTGAATCGAACATGCATGTTTAGACACTTTAATACGTATATTCTAGTCGATAGTTTTGTTATGAGCTTGTTATTAGCAACAGTTGTACTCCGATGACTCACATTTGAGCACTCAAGGCGAGTCTCAAATGGGGAAGTGTGTTTGAAATTAATATTGATCAATTGTGATTGCGTGACGTGCGCCGTCCGAGAGGGACTGAGGACTGTTTAGCGAGAATGTAAGATGATCCGAACACGAGGACTGAGAGTGTGAGTTTAGCGTCGAGTGAGAGATCAAGCTGTGTATTCATTCATGAGTAGAAAATTGGAATTAAATCAGTGAATTAAAGTTAAAACAAGTGAGTATATATTGCTGTGGGAAGCATCCACAACAAACAATTCCAGTGTTTGGAAGCAATTTACCTACTAGGTAAAGATGTTGTCGAAGTATTACCAACGGGATACGGCCGAAAATCAGTTATTTTTCATCTTCTCTCGTCGCTTTTCTTTCTTTCACATTGCCTACAAAGTATATTATGGCAATTCACTGCGTGTCATACGTTAGCTGATAGCAGCTTGGATGTAAAAATATATAAATTCTCACTCGCTTTACATACGTTTTAGGCGTTTTCGGATCATTACCACTCGACATAACCTCGAACTCCGTATTCTGACAGGAAACACACGTGTGGTTCATTTTGATGGTGTCAAATTTGCACTGTCTCCCCTCCCTCTAATCATTTATTTGTTCGGTCTCTCATATTATGGAAACCACTTGATCAGTCCCAACCAGGGACTTTCTCTCTAGCTCTCGCGCTGAAAATAAAAAGACCCTAGCTGGGAACGAGGTCGGGACGTTATTTGATCAACACATTCTCGCTGTTAAAATAATGATTATCATAAATTGTCAAATCGCTTTAAAATACTGATAATCATTATTCTTAAAATCACTCAAGGATAAATATAAACATTGTCACATTCCGCGCTTAGTACAGTGGTCATGCATGACGTCTGCACTACCAAGCAACACGTTTCGTATGAGACGTCAGCTGGTCAGTTGTTAATAGTGGACACTGAGGGTAGTGGGCATAGTAGGTTACGAATTCGAGCCCCAGTAGGACCGCTCAAAACAAAATCTCGTTTACCTTCTCTTCATGGGATCCCTGGCTCGTTTACCCGTGAACTCGTCCGATGGTTAGGGTTAAGTTGGTGGTTCGAGTTAGGATTATTTTGTCTTAGAATAATGATTATCATTATTTTAAAGCGATTTGACAATTAATGATAACCATTGTTTTAACCGCGAGAACGCGTTGATTTAATCGTTATTTTGACGAATACACCAAACGTCTGTAGATATTTAATCTAAATGATTACCTCGGTCCAGGTCTTCCCGTCGAATTTGGATAAAACGCCTTGTCGTTCGAACAGACCCGAATCAACAATTCAAAAGAAAGGGAGGAAAAGGAACCTCTGATTGAATTTGAAGTTAAGATATGATGTTTATCCAAAACATTTTACTCGTTCTCTGCTCTCACTCGCGAAATGTTTTGACTCCTCTTATATATTTTCCTCTTTTTTCCCTTAATATCTATTATTATAATTATTAAGTGTATGTCTGTGTAAATTACCCAAATGTAAAGCGAAGAGTGTGAAATAAAGACTATTAGTATATACAACACGGGGACTTGGCTCGCTATCTCGGAATAATGAGCAATAGCTACCTACAAAACTTGGGATAATTTTGTAACAAAATGGCAGGCGTAAATTCATGTTTCGCGATTGTTTCCGATGCGGAAATTTGAGAAATTTAACAAAATGCAGTGCCCAAAAGCAGGTTCCCGTGTTGTATATACTAAAACAATTATTCGCCTCAGGCTCAGTCGATATTCGGCCTCGACTTCGTCTCGGGGAATATTCACCAATATCGACTTCGCCTTCGGCGAATAATTGTTAAATAATCACGATGATAACCTTCTTTATTCGCGCACGAGCGCGATCTGATTGGTTCTGGGAGCGGGCAGCTTTTCAGTCTATCCGCTGACCCACGGCCACGATAACCGCAGTGCGCATGCGCACTGCGGTTACCGTGTTTGTTCAAAAACTTGTCTCTCCCGAAAATCGAAAAAGACTAGAAAAAATAAAGCGTTATTTACCGGCTTTCGGTCTTGAAAGTACTGACCTCGGCCTGTGGACTCGATCGTCGAAGTCCCTTATAACGTTTGCCTCCACGCAATATTTCAAACCGATTATTCAAACCGTTTATCGCGCGACATAAAAGCAATTTATTTATTTATGACATTCGGACACAAGGTCACGGGAGAAGAAACAATAGGACTCGAAGTCTCTTACAAGGTTTGCCTCGACGCAATATATTTCAAACCGATTATTACACATCTAAGATGTCATCACTTTAAATGTATGTCCGCGTATAAAACCCAGCCATACGCCGTAGCACGTTAATAAAACTAGAATTAGCAAATACCTAGCACCTTTATAGTCCATTTCAGATATTACATTTTCAGACTTTAATTACATAAAGTTCCTTCTCAGCTGTCAGGTTATTGTTGTGTACACTAGTTTAACTAACTTGGGTTAAAGGTCTAGAAAATGAATGCTATTTAATCACCGAAAACAGCTTATCCAAACGGAGGATGAACGGATTTCTTATTTGGCTTTGCCGCGTTCCATGCCTTGTTAATCCAATTAACCTAATATACTTCGCTGTCCTCTCCTTCCTCCCTCCCCCTTCTTATCTCTCTTGGCAGGTAAAAGTAGAAGAACTAGATTAACCGAATGCATTTACTACGAATTGTTCATGCAACAGCATGGTTTACGTTATGTTCTCCATTTTTTTTTATTATGTTCACTGATTACGTTTGTATTTTCCTGACTTTCAAAATTCTAGTAATGGAATAATTGACTTCGAGCATAAACAAACAAATATTCGTGTTTGTTCTTTTTCACACATTTTAATAGCTAATATTAAACATTCCTACGTCGCCATAACATCGCTTTCAGTAACAGTATAATTCCGAGTTGCGAGCTGTTTTATGTCGGCTGCACGGAGTAAATCATTCAGGTCTACAATTAGCTATTGTATACCGCAAATGAAGACTGGTCTGCTAAGGGAAGATTGGAGGCATACTAAGAAGGCAGACTAAGAAGTATTCAAGGTACGTTTGGCTCTAGTTTAACTTTCCTTTAATGATGGCCACCAACGAAGTAGAGAGAAGAGTACTGATGAAGCTGTAATCTGTCGGGTAATATCGATATCATAGCGTAGTTGTTCAATATAGTATTGTCTCGAGTTTAAAACTGACTACAACATTCAACAACAATAACATTTATTACAATTATACCAAGAAAAAAGGAGTTACAATCAATCAATAAATCATATAACTACGATTTGGTACAGGTCACCTTGAGTAACTAAGCTAAGGTAGTTAATCGAACTTTCGTCTTCCTAATCTCGTTTATTGCTGTTGATGTTGTGGATCAAAGAATGCTAAAGTGTCTCAAACCGGCAAAGACCGATGCCGGTGACAAGCACGGATATCACGGCCGTTGTTCTAGTCAAGTCAAAACCTTTATTCAACCACTCGATAATCACATGAACTACACGGTTGTTTTTAATGCAAGCCATAAGCCATGACATTAAGTAATTAATAATAATACGTCTAATTAAGCTAAGTCTAACTTTAAAAATAAGAAAACTAATTAAGTAATGATTCGCGTAACTGAACTATAGCCATCGGCCAAGACAAAAGCCCGGGGGGGGGGACTCCCTTATGTGAGGGGTACATGGATGCTCGTCGTACCTTTTAGGGGTCAAAATCAGGAGTTTGGTACCACTTAGGGTATCCACCATCAAACACAGACATTTCTATGTAAAGCGGTACCTTTTAGGGGTCGGGTGTCAATTGAACAAAAAAGCTGTTATTTACATTTTTATTATCTTTTAGGGGTCAAAATAAGCTTGAGCCACGCCCATTTTAGTACCTCTTAGGGGTCAAATCGAAAATGTCCGACGAGCATCCCTACCCCTTTTATATGGGAGTCCCCCCCCCCCCCCCCCACCGGGGGACAAAAGCCGGACTGCGCCAATGAGTATGTCCTCTGGGACGATTCTTAAGTGCTGTCTGAGACGGTCCTAAGTCAAAGTGACAAGCAGAAAATATGTGTGCTGCATGTTGGGCATTTTACTGTGAAAACTTAAAGAAAACACCAATCCAGCCAATTGATGGTTTGCACCTGACGTCATGGCAGCCATGTTGGTGGTAGTTTACAATAGATTACTCATTAGGTTCTTTTGTTAGTGGCACCAACATGGCCGCCATGCCTTCGTTATTTGAATCTCTGGGGATTGATTGCAACCCAAGAATAGGAATGGGGGAAGACAAAATATATTTGAACCACAAATGTGAGAACTTGCCTCACGGTTGATTGTCATCAGTATGCCATTGAAATCAAACCCTAGTTAGTTTGATCAAAACTAAATTAAGATTTCAAAAAGTTATCGAATGAAAGTGCATTACTTCGATGGTCTTCTCTTAGTATCGACCAGTGAATTTCACGAGAAAGAAAAATAGAAAATTAACACCTTTTTACGTGCTATCGTTTTTAGCCGGAGCATTACTTAAATGAGACTTACATGTTAATTAATTAATTTAGCTTTGAAATTTTGCCGGATTGCGCAGACTTTAATGTCTTTGTGGCAACGAGTTCCACGGGTAACTAAGACTTTTTTCAGAGCATGATTCCGTTCGGAGTCTGGGGAGAAAGCCGCTTGGCGGAAGAACTAAAGGCTGGTTCTCATATAATCGTCCCGATCGCTTGAACCTTTTGTTCGGTGTGAATCGAAGCGTAAATTAGTATGCAGAACAAAAGAATCAAGCGATCGATCGGGACGATTACTGATATGAGAACCAGCCTTAAGGAGGCTCATAGTGGAACTTAAGAGGGAAAATAAGGCTTTCAAACTCCGTGGAACTTTATCGTTTAATATCTTTAACATTAGTGTAGCTTTGTATTTAGCCATTCTTTCTGCCTAAGTATCCCATCCAAGGGTCCGGCGTTAAGTTTTCGTTGGATGGAGTATCCTCAGTCCTAGTCAGCTAGACGAGCAGCTTGATTTTGATTATCTCTGCAAGGTATCCGACAACACTTTCCCAAATCTACCCCATACATTGGAACAATAATCAAGATGACAAATAGTTTTAAGAGTATCACGGCAAACAAACGGTGGATTCTTCTTAAAGTGCGTAGGCCGGGGCCTAGGCCTGAGGAAACTTTCTTAGAGATCTTATCAAGATGCTCCATATACGGTTGAAAATCGAAATAAACCGCTGAAAGGATCGATACGATTCTCTATGTTACTCCTCCAACTTAAAGTGCAAATAAAGCCATAAAACAACATTAACTCTTTTTGCTCCAAATTCTATTTCTGATACATACTTCAGTTATCGGGATTGATTAATCTTGTGATGTCACAATGAAAACCTACGGGATTTTATTGCAATAGTTATCTCTAGGAAGGGAGTTGATTCATCTTATGACGTCACAGGATCCACGAAAATTAACCAAAATTAGGGATTAAATGCCAGAAATGTTACAAAATTTGCAAGATTAATACCTTTTTGTGAGAAACAAACACAATAGTACCAAAAAAATATTTTTGACGTGATACTTGCACTTTAAACAACTTCAAATACTGGATGAAAGAATCCTTTCAAGTCAAACTGTCATTAAATTATATTTCACCATTTAATGTTATCTGTATGAATTAGATTCTTTAAAATCAACAGGAAGTGATAATATACCTATTAAATATATAAAACAGTCTGCTGAAATCATTTTCAGACCCCTTTGTTTTAGTGAGAGTTAAATACCGAGAACGGAGGCAATAAGCCATATACATCCCGAGGGCCGTACTGCCGACGTTCGAGGTATTTAAGTTTCTTATTTCATACTTGACGAGGTTTTCGCAAAATTTTCATTGATGTAGCTCTTTTTAGGTAGATTTTGGGCGAGTACCAAGACGGAGAAAAGGTTCTAAATCATTATAGGGATATTTAGTAAGTTTGGCTGAAGCCAAGATGAATGAATTCCTTGGAGAAAACAATAAAACAAATTCCTTAATGCAATCGCAATTCAGTGTATAAGCTAGAAACAACAAAATATCGTTGAATTGTATTGAATTGCTCGTTATTAATGCAAGGGATGTATGAAAAATGTTCCCGGGATGTATCTGGATACATCCCGGGAACTTCTCTCATACATCCCTTGCATTTATAATGGGGGTATGTATGGCAAATAAAGCCTCATGAATAACAAAGAAAACCGTGTCAAGTATGAAATAATTATGAATACATCTCTTGATTGTGGTACATTCCCTGATCTTATGACAATTGCTAAAATAATCCCTGTATTTAAGGCTGGTGATTGCATTCAAATGTGAGAAATTATCGACCAATTTCACTACTACCTACTTTTGCAAAGATATTTGAGAAGATAATCTGTGAAAAATTAACCCAGAATTTAGAAGATAACAAGTTACTTTTATAAATTATCAGTATCAGTTTGGTTTTCGTAAAAAGAGAGGCACACAATTAGCTATTATAGACTTCATTGAAAAAATAAGAGATGCTATAGACAATGGCAAATTATCAATTGGTATTTTTTTTTATTTATCGAAAGCATTCGACACAGTGAATCATAAAATACTTTTGGAAAAATTAACTTATTATGGTATTGTTCATAAAGAATTATCTTGGTTCAAAAGTTATTTAACAAGCCGACAACAATTTGTCTCTATTGGTGATGCAAATTCGGAATGTTCTGATATACTATGTGGTGTTCTACGGGGTCCATTTTAGGTCCTATTCTATTTCTTATTTTTATGAACGATGCAAAAGTATTTAATAGACTAGCTCACCTAGTTTTATATGCAGATGATATGAATATTCTGTATTCTCATAAAGATCTTAAAACAATAATTTCAATTAATAATTAATTCGGAACTTAAAGATTTAGATTTAGGTAAAAATGTTAAGAAAACAAATAAATCAAAATTCCTAGGAGTAGTAATTGATGAATATTTAAATTGGAGTTACCAAATTGACCTAGTTGCAAATAAAATAGCAAAATCAGTTGGTATAATTTATAAATTTCGTTCATGGCTAAATCACCAGATTTTACTTATCCTGTACTGTAATCTTATTTATTCATACATATCTTACTGTATTATAATCTGGGGTAGTAATTATAAAACACACTTAAAATCCCTCTATCTTTTGCAAAAACGTGCTGTTCGAGTAATAACATTCTCAAAGTACCAAGAACACAGTCGACCTTTATTTTACCGTTTTAATCTTCTTATAATTAACGTCTATGAAATTACTAAACTCCAGCTTGGTGAACTTGTTTATAAACATTCTAATAATCTATTGCCAATCAGTTGTGATAATCTATTTACAAGTATAGCTGAAGTTCACACTCATAACACTCGGTCTATGAACTTGTTTCTACCAAGAAAAAATACTAATTACGGAAAGTTCTCAGTTAAATTTGCTGCAGTACAAACTTGGAATGAAATACCTTTAAATATATAACAATCGACTTCTCTTAGTTTATTTAGAAGACGTTACAAAAAACACTGAAATTTACACTTGATTAACTTTAATGTAAATTATCCTTTACAACTAATTTAATTCCTTGCTTACTTCATTGTATATATTTCGTAGACCACTTCACTATAGATTGCATATATAGCCGCGTGCAAAAATTCTGACCCCCTCATGAAAATTATATACTTATATACTTATATCGGTTGCATCATGGGTAATCCAACAATGTGCTTTTCAGACATTTTTCTAACAAAAAATATATCAGGTAGGATTGAAAAATGTACGAGTAAAACATTTTTAGATCATATGGGCCCATCCGTTGAAGACAACACGTTTTATTTTCAGTTTTAGTTGTACTAAGTTATTCCATCGTTTGCAATTGGTTCCGGTGGACCGAAACGCTGCTATGACTTCAAGGAACTCACTGTATTCTGAACTTTAATTTCTCCACGTCGCACTAGCTAGGTTAACTCTATTGCCCTGAATGAGGCTGAAGTATTCACTAAATTGATTTCAAACCTTGGAGCCTAGGTTTAAGCGTATTATCAATGTGAAACACGTTCTATATTATGGTAGTTCGATGTGTGCGATTCTGCCAAACATTCAACCAAATAAACACAGCGTAGCTAAGAACACTTTTTTATGAAGTCCGCAATGCGGTTGTAAAAATCGTATTTAGTTATTGGAAAGGAAAGAAAGATCAGAACCGAAGTTGTTTTAATCTGTTTAAATTATGGACCAGAATTAAATGGTTTTGGTCTTGTGTAAAACTAATTTCTCCTGCGTTTACATAAATTTTACAATTGGTCGTCAGTTAAACTGACATTGAGACCTATTCATAAGTAAACCTATTATTTACTTTGGCCTCACTAGGTTGTATATTTATTGGTATTCCCGACAATCATTCAAAGATAATTTTTAGTAATAAAATAAATCAACTGATACACAGTTTGATTAAATCTTAACCATTTTATACAACTTAAAATTTATCTCACGTAGAGTTCTAAAGTCGTTAACTGCAAGATATGTCACAATGTAATTAAATATGCATCGCGAACATCAAAACGAAAACCGCCCGCATTCAATTCTAAATAAAATAAAATATGTTTTATCAATACTTCGTATGCGAAATAATTACGTCGCAAAAAAAAAACGCAAAAGAAAACTGGTGTGTTCCCAGTGAAATTTTAGCTCTTTTGCAGACTTCATAACGGCAACAATATTTTAGCTACGTTTGGCTTTGACGTGTTGAATTGGGTTCAGTTTGTTTGGCAGAATTGCAAAGACTGGTGGAACTGCCATAAGATAAAATAGAACGTGTTTCAAATTGATAATAAACTTAAACTTAGGCTCCAAGGTTTGAATGCAATTTAGTGAATACTTTAGCCTCATGTAGGGAAATAGAATAAACCTAGCTAGTGCGACGTGGAGAAAGTAAAGTTCAGAATACAGTGAGTTTCTTGAAGTCATAGCAGCGTTTCGGTCGACCGGACCCAGTCGCAAACGCATGGAATAAATTAGTACAACTAAAACTGAAAATAGCACTTGTTTTCTTTAACTGATGGACCCATATGATCTAAAAATGTTTTACTCGTACATTTTTCAATCCTACCTGATATATTTTTTGTTAGAAAAATGACTGAAAAACACATTTTGGGATTACCCATGATGCAACCGATATAAGTATATAAGTATATAATTTTCATGGGGGGGGGGGATCAGAATTTTTGCACGCGGCTGTATATATATATATATACACTTAGCTTTATTATTTAATTAATTTATTTCCACCCACATGGGATTTATTAAGTGTAATTAATTAACTATAAAGTATAAAGCACGCTTTGTAACCCTCTGGGTTTTTAAGCTTATGCTCCTTTCCATTTTTCTTTTCTTTTATTATTCTGTGCTTTATAATCTTGTGTAATGGATATTAAATAAATGAATCTGAATCTGAACAGGACACAGCCTGGCGTAATAATAATAATAAAAAATGATAATAATTCTACATTTACTGAAAGCGCCTTAATCCTAAACGTCCAAAGGCGTTTTACATAGCTGGAAAACAGGCAAGTTAATTTACAAGCACTATAAAATCTTACAATCCAAGCAATAACTAATTATATATAAACTAATAAAAACTTTCCTTAAATAAATATGCTTTTAACTTAGCTTTGAAGACTCCCACTGAGGGGCATAACTTATAGTTAGTGGCAAAAAAATCCACAGTTTTGGCGCAATAACAGAAAAAAGCCCTTTCTCCATAGCTCGTTAAATTGACTGTAGGAACCTTCAGAAGGAACTTATTGGCATACCTAATATTACGAGGAGGAGTATAGTACTCTACCATATTATGCACTAGTCAATTGAAACTTCGGCCCCCCGACCCCCGGGACATAGCGGAGAATGTAACATTTATACAGTGTTACATTTTTACCTTTTCCCCGCCCATCGGGGACAGTTGGCTGTTACAATACCCGCCCCTATGGCCCCGGCATGTGCTTCAGAATTTTCAATTGGGAGGAGGCATTGATAAATTGAATATACATAAGCTTAAATCTGTTGTTCCATTATTTGAAAAAAAAAAAAAATTCTGTAGCACATCACTAGCGGATCCAGGGGAGGGGTTTCGGGGATTGCAACACCCACTTGATTCCTGTAAATCACTGTAAATTCATTTTTAAAATCTCTAGATTAAAAAAAAAAAATTTGCAAACCCCCCTTTCACAAAATCCTGGATCCGCCCCTGTACATTTTCTATTACTATACATGCTTTCCGCACTTTTACAGTCTCCACCATTGTCTTGTTTATCAGAAACCGTTGTCTGTCAACAAAAAAACAATGCGAAAAAGGAATATAAAGGAAATGTCATGCAGCTGCGTTTAAATATATTTTTTAATCTGATATTTTGCCGTGACGCGCAAATACATGTAACAAAGAGTGTGTAATAATAAACACTTCCTGATCTACTACTCGTGACTTAACTCAGTATAAACACTGCCTCTGATGGAACACCCATGGCTTGTTTAAATGAACTACGAATTTTGCGTGTCCCTAGCTTCCGCCATTGTTGATGCTCGGGCCCAGTCCCGCTCTGTCGTCGGGCTGGCGTTACAACCACCGCTAAAATCCCCGCAAATTTTGCAAATCGTTACTTTCCCCGTTCCACCGGAAAAATGCAGCGTTAAATGTGCGTTATTCCACGGCCATGTCTCCGTTAATGCCCCGCTATGTCCCGGGGGTCGGGGGGCCGGGGTTTCAATTGACTAGTGCATTACGAATGTAGATAGGAGCCAGATTATTTAGAGCTTTATATGTAAGAAGTAATATCTTATAAGTGTTTCGTTTTTCTACGGGTAGCCAGTGGAGACGCTGAATTGGAGTGGTTTATAACGATGCTATGAGGACCCAGAGGATATAAACAATGGGTAATTTTTATATAGTTTACCAGAACGAGATAAAAATGACTCAGTCACATCTCGTGTTGTGAAACTAAAATCGATTTCAAATATGATATCAAATTTGCCTTCAAGTGCCTAAATGGCCTAGTGCCCGCATACTTGCTACATGAATTTAGCTACTCACGTGATTTCCACAGCTACAATACAAGGCATAAAGATCTGCTTCGTTTTCCCCTGGCTAAGACCGCCAAGTATCAAAGTTCTTTTCCATACAACGGAGCAAAAACATGGAATACGCTGCCATTAGAGCTAAGGAATGAAACTAGTTTTTTGAAATTTAAGAAAGGCCTTAAAGTGCAAGTATCATGTCAAAAAATAAAACAATATATTGTACTATTGTGATTTCTGCTCCTGCCTCTCAAAGAAAACTAAGTTAGACAACTGATCATGAAGTATGTCAGAAATAGAATTTGGGGCAAAAAGAGTTCATGTTGTTTTATGGCGCTACTTACACTTTAAGAAGCACCTAAGTAATTATGAAATAATGCAATTTCTAGTTTTTATAATTATATTGTGTCTGTATGTCTTTATATGTAATCGTAAGCGGGTTTTATAATTATATTGTGTCTGTATGTCTTTATATGTAATCGTAAGCGTTTTTTTTTAATCAGGGCCGGGTTGTTCGAAGCAAGGTTAACTTTAACCCTAGGTTAGCGCTAAATCTGTAATTGTAATCTGTACATTTTACTGAACCCCGGGTTAGCGATTTAACCCTGGGTTAGCGATTTAACCCTGGGTTAGCGCTTAAGGGCCCATTGACATATTTAAATCGGCCGTTGCTAGGGAAAGTTTGCAGCCTCGTAAAACCCGGAAAATTAAAGAGTGGGCAATGCTTATTGTCAAGGTGACTCCTAGGGTAAAGTCTTGTAGTCTGATGACGTCATTAAGTGACGTCATTAAGTGACGTCATCAAAATCAGAACATTCCTAAACTCTCCAAGGATTTTTAAACTACTAGTAATTTATGAATATTTTCCGAACCCACGAATTAATGCGCATAAAATCGAGCATGCGTTTGCCATTACGACAAAAAATAAAGATTTTACGACACTTTTCAGTCCAATATTGCATTTTTAGTTTGGCGAATGAAATGCCATAACTTTGGCATTTATTGTCGGTTTCCAAAATCCACGCTCGGATTTGTGGAGAACGTGGTCAACAACATTTTAACGGGAAAAAGTTTGGTGTTTAGTGAAAGCGCGCTAAATGTTTAGGATTTTTAGAAACCGGAAGTGAAGAAATTAACATATGCGCAAAAGTGCCTGTTTTGTGGTCGTGAAATAGTCGCAGAACTGTTGTTGCAGTAAAGTCTACAATAATTGGTCGAACAGGATGTGCATTTTCTCCTGTTTCTTCCAACAATGGCCAGTTTTGGAGCTTGGCTGAATACTCCAGTCTGCAATGAGCTAGCTTGATTGTCTGCAATTGAGCTTCGGACTGTGTGGAGCACATGCCAGGAACCCATTTAGCGGCAAACCGAAGAGCCAATAGAAATCGAGCTAAAATTAGACCGAGATTCGACAACTTTTATTTCACTTGTTGAATCTCGTGGCGTCAGTTCTCAACAGTCAGGAGCCCACAGTTTGTTTTCCGACATCAAAAATACTTTTTTAAGTATGAAAACTGACCTGTATTTTAATTAGTTGCACTGACTGAGGTTCAATCACAACTTTACCAGGAACCCGAAAGCATTATCTGGAGACAAAAATGTGCATGTTTGTGGACGATTTGAGTTGAAAACCTGTCGGTCGAAAATTACTTGACTTCTTGAGTGGCCGTACTTTTCTTCGTGTTTTTAGAAGCCATGTTCTCGCTGGAAGCAGCCATTTCAGCTTCGAATTCTATATCGTAGACAACTATAGATACTATTTACAAGATGTGTTTTCAATCTATCAACAGCGGGAAGAGTTCGGCTACATCTGAGAATCCAACACAAGTTTGCTTTCCCTTTCATCGGCGATTTCGTGACTGATTTTCCCTCAGCTCAGTTTTGTCGCTGGAAAATGAAAAGCTAGGTTTATCGTGTGAAAGAAAATAACTACTTGACAAGAAGCTCAATCCGATAATTTTAAAGGAATCGTTCATGAATGACTCGAAAGGCGCCTAACTGCACTTGAACCTAGAGAAAGGGAAATAATTAATAATTTGTACCGAGCACAAAAGTAGCGGCAAGAGTACAGTGGCTGAGGTCACACGAGAAGGTTAAGCAAGATTTAGCGACCTAAATCACGATTTAAAAAAGTGTAAAAACTAATCACGATTTACGAAACTCGAGAGGTATGTTTTTTTTGGAATGTTAATTAAAACGAAAGGTACATGTAGCTGTCACTATACAGACAAGGCGGTCATGTTTGTCTGCAGTTTAATTTTCCGAGACTTCGCGATGCCGGTCTTGGCCAATGTTATTGTTGCAGTATTTGCTATTTTTCTGCTCAGACGATTCATAAGTAAATCCCAAGGACTTAACTTAAGTTTGCAATTCATAATTTTTTTTTCTGAAATATGTCCAATACTCCAATAGCCTGGGAAACCAGCCGACTCTTATCGGAGCCATGGGGGAGCGATAAGAGTCGGCTGGTTTCCCAGGCTATATGTCCAAACAATATTCGAGTACTTATTACCTCCAGTTAGCCTTGAAACCCGGAGGGTTTTGAAGTGATTATACGGCGTACACTCGGCCATGATATAAATATAAAACTGGCGGGGAAACTTGAAAGTTTATAATGGCGGGTGATTAGATAGGTTCCAATATTGCTAGACAAGCTGTTGACATCCCCTGTCACGAACTCGCATATGATTGGTTCGCATATTGAGATTTAGATAAAGCCGCTTCTAAATCCTACTATTTGAGACGATTTAGATGGAGAGTTATTTCTTTGAACTGTGCCGCTTTTGGTCTCAATTACATCGGCGCCTGGCGTAGTCTAGAAATGGGTATTTTTAGGGTCACACACAGATTAGACTTAATCATGATTTAGTACGGCTTAATCACGATTTAACTCTGTCGTGGGACCTCAGCCAGTGATACCCGCTACGGCTTGCTCCGACTTTTGAACACTTTACTTCATTCATTCATGAAAACCTTTCAGGTAAACCACGAATACTACTTACAAACATGTGTAAGTATTAAATAAAACTATCGGGTGGCCGGTGGACACGCATAAAACTATCCTGAGAAAATAGCCGACTTATATCGCCCGAGTCGGCTGTTTCAGTCAGGCTAGCATAAACCGGAAGTCAAAATTGCAGCATAGCTACGGTGTTGCATAGCAACGGAATATGTCAATGTGCCCTTGAACCTTGCTTCGAACAACCGGGCTCAGGGCTACATTCAAACCAGCTACGCTGAACTGGACATCCCTGAAAAAATATTGCTTATAAATAAATAAATTATCATGTGGCATGGGGATTCATTCTCTTACCTTATCCTTTCTTGCTATGGCTTACTCGGGTCCTGGCTAATAAAGGACATGATTGTTGTCCAGATCCAAAATCATCGTTGAACATTCAGTATTGTCGTTTCGATACGAATTAAACTCATATGATACAGTTTTAAAAGAAAGTGTCGAACACTACGGACTGACTATCATAAACCGAGGAGATTAACCGTACTTACCTGGTGCTTTAAGTAATGTGGGATTTTACCATTTGTATACATTCAAAGATCATTCAAATTCAGTAATTCTATAGGTGAACTAATACGGGCAACATTTCTTGCAACTTGTCGCGCAACAACGTTGCGAGTTGCAGCGAGATGTTGCTCATATTACCACCCGCGCGTGCAACTTGCCACGCAACAAATTTCCGTGTTGCAAGTTGCAGCAACATGTTGCAGAAAGTAGAAGTGACTTCTACTTTCTGCAACATGTTGCTGCAACTTGCAACACGGAAATTTGTTGCGTGGCCGCGGGTGGTAATACGAGCAACACTCGCTGCAACTCGCAACGCAACATTGTTGCGCGACAAGTTGCAAGAAATGTTGCCCGTATTACTTCACCTTAAGTGTAACTGCTAGTTCTAGGCCGGTCAACGAAGATAATCGGATAAGAGAAACCTAGATTAACTGACTGAAATTAAACTGTCCTGTAGATAAAAAAATAGTAGACATATAGATAGTAGACACGTTTTCGGCTTTTTCTCTCACGAAAAAAAAAGAGAGAAGATCAGATATTAGCAACCGTGCTCAGTGTGCTCTCCAGGTCAGTTACCAGAGAAAATATGAGACTATTTTGATAAAAGATAGATATCATGGAAAACACATGTAAAAATGTTTTACATTTTAATCTCCAAGGTTATTGTCTATTTCCATAGACCATAGTATGGAAGTAGCCACAGAAATCTGAATTTCAATGGTTTTCCATGATTTTTCAATGTTTCATTTTCTATGGAAATTGGTTGGTTTTTCTAGTGTGTAAGGCAATATATATAGAGAGAGACATTTAAATTGGTTTTCTCCTTGATAAAGGTTACATTTTGAGCTATAAAACCAAGTGAACATGCTGTTTTTCTTTACAGACGATAAGATGCAATCATCAACAGCCAACAGACCCCCCCGTTCTCCTGGGTTAAGGTCACACAGGACACTCTCCAGTAATACAAATAGTTCCATTGACGACGACAACGTTTCGTTGAGCTCTAGTTATTCGGGAAGTCTACGGAAAAGCTCCGCTCTGCCCAAGATATCAACAGGTGACTTTTCAGCTATGCGGGCCGCAGTGGGGATCTCACGGATGAAGCAGGAGCGTCGAGGTGAGTGGTACACCTGTATTTAATTTGAAGAAATACGTACGGTAATCAACAGATCCTAAATACCTTAATTAGTGCTTAATTCAGAATTGGATAACAGGAAAGGAAATCTTGTGAGGTGTACAAAGGATGCTAGTTGAGTTCTGATGGCGACTCTGAACTCTCTATTTATTGGTGTCGTTCTCTTATTGCATTTTAGGTATCTCTGCTCCATACACAAACATAATGAACTCGACCAGTTTCTCAAATCCGTACTTCACGCTCGATCAATAACCCGCGTGGAAAATAAGTATTTAGTTGTTAACAGCGCGGTTTGCTACCTTCCCAATGAGGAATACTTTATCCTTTATTTAAAATAGAATTATGCGCATGTCAGAAGTGCCTACTAAACTTTAATACAATAATTTGTTTAACGGTCGCGCAGTTTTTCTCTCTTGACTTCAGAAGCTGTTAACAGCAGTAAAATATAATTTTATATGTACCCTGAACGTTTGTTAGTGAAATAAATCCGAATGAAAAACATACAGATAATTTTTTTTTCAGGTTTTCACATCGTAATGCGCATGACAGTAAATGAGGCAATCAAATTCCTAAAATATTAGAAAGCAATCAACGGAACAAACTGCGCCAGCGCGATTAAAACCGGGTAACGTGCATGCTTTAATTATTTATGTCCTAGAATTCAAAATATTAGTAGCGCAGCTTAACGTTCTTTTCTTGCGGACTTGAAGGAGAATGGGAAGAAAATGGAAATGCCTAGCGCTAGCTTGAAATCCTTGCAGCAATAATCTACGAAGCCATTGAGTAAACAAATGTTCAGTGCTGGTTGTTCTAAAACCGATAACTATCCTAGCTATACTAAATCAGTCCATGGCATGCAAAACTACCAGTTCCACATTTCCTAATAATAGGCCCTTTGCAGGAAGCAGTCACGTGAATGAACTGCGCTCGTGATCTCATGTGAAAGGCTGTACTGGATGGCAAACCATCATGAAAAAGAATGCATTTTTCGAAAGATCGACAGTCGATTGGAGGTGGAAAATATATAACATGTACAAGCAGGTTTTGCTCATAACCCCACCGAATGATCTCGTACAATTGCATTTAATAAATAAATGAAGTCAGATATTTTTTGCCCTCCAATACAACCAGGTGATTATATACTGCTCAAGGCCCATTATAATAATTAACACTACAATAGAAACAAATATGGCTTTAGCTTTCCCTCTCCACTCCCCTAACTTTGTGTTGTGACGTACATCTATATTAATAGCACAGAAATACTAACGTGGTTAGCTCATACCGGTATAGGTCGCAAGTCCGTAGCACTTCCAGAGTATCAAAGCACCACATTATCAGAGGGAATCAATCCACGGAGTGGAAGACGTGCCAGTATATATTCACTGAGTGAGTTAGCTGGAGCCGGCGCTAAAGTAAAACGCCGAAGACGAAGTACGCTAGAGAACTGGGGCAGACGAACGACGCCAGGTGTCTACAAGTATTTTGATAAGGTACAAGAGCAGATTTCGTAGGACAACAATACGGCATGTTCATATCCTTACAGTAACCGTACTGTAACCATGCTGTACCGTAACTCAATCAGCAATTTGATTGAATCAGAAGTCCAACAACATTAAAGAAGCCATTTCAGTGTCACGGCATGCCGTACGGTAACGGTGCTGTAAGTCATTGCCGTAACTTGCTCTCTCATACCAAATCTGCTCTATTTATTCGTTATTTGCTTTTCATATGCTTTCTTGTTTAGTTTTTATTTCATTTTATTACTCTTTTGAAACGCAGAGGTGTCGTCTAAAATCAAATTGATTTTATGGGTGATCATTGCCAAGAAATAGTCACATTAATCTTTCTCTTACGTAGTCTGATAGAAAATGGTGAAATCCTATCAACGGAGGATGAAGAATGAGGGAATAACTATAAGGACTGTTGTTATAAAATAACCCAAATGATACGCACGCTCTGCATGATTGCCTGAAAATATGTTTTCTGTGAGAGTTGAAAGATACAGAACAAAACTATGCTCCTACGTTGTCAAGTGGAGTATTACACTTTATATAATAATTAGTCTGAACCGCACACTCTGATTGGTCAAGAGCCATTAGAGAGCACACACATGCATGGCGTCGTGAGCCAATTCCTCAACTAATTTTGATTGGATATTTTCATAGTTTTTAGTTTGCGATTATTTTATAAAACAAATAGATTATATTCTGCCGTGCGTCTGTCCTCTTATAGATGCACAGATTACGTCACAACGTGAAGAGAACATCAGTGACGTCACTCGACTGCGTCTCGTGGCGCACTTCTCAGTTGTTTTCTTCACGTTGTGACGTCATCTGTGCATCTATAAGAGGACAGACGCACGGCAGGATGGAGTCTATTTGTCAAATAAAGCTATTTCAAAAATGTTGTCACGAACAAAAACAAACGGCAAAGGGTTCTGGTTATTGGAAGTTTGAATATTAATTAAGTATATTGCGTCGAGTGGCGTAGATTGTTAAACATATTGCGATATATTGAAACCTTTAGTTTCCGCGTACAATTAACCAGCCACAGTAAGAGTTACTGTACTGAATTCACTGTGGTTTTGCTTGCCTTTCAGCATCTTCCCTCAGTTGAGCTGTTTCGTCGTTGTGGTCGTTTGGTGCAGATGTTGGCGTCTCTTTGCCAGTACAAATTTGAAAAGTAAGTGAGCCAGCGATGAGGCAGTGAGCCACGAGATTAAATGTAGAGCTATTGCAAAATATGTTGTCGGATAGTCCTTCAGCCTACAACAGCTAATCTAGCTAAATGGCACTAACAAAGGCAATAAAAATAGCTTAAGGACGTTTTAAAATACATTCATACATTCATATTAATAATGCGGAGCGAAAAAAACAGATGATATTATGTATTATTAATTAAGTAAGCAAACAAGACCGAAAGGGAGTATGGGTAATCGATCACTGAATAATTAAAACGGTTGTGCTTCGACCTCCATATGGATGGTAAATTTGAACTGTGGCTTGTGCTGTACGGTCAATGCATGGCTGTTTTAGATATGTAGTGATCGATACCCTTGCTAAGATCTCCATATGGATGGTATAGATTCTTAGAACCAACATAGAACAAGTAGCTTGTGCTTTCCGATCAAGGCATAACTGTTTTAAATATTTAGTAATCGATATCCGTGCTCCCTTTCGAAATTGCTTTTAATCCGATAACGTTTTTTGGAAATATCTACATACAATAATGTCCATACGTTTATTTATGGCAGCTTTTTACTTTCCACAGTAAACCCATTATCTAATTATTTTAAGTCGTACACAATACGTATACTGGAAAGCTAAAGCCTCTTGGGATACAAAGTTCACGTCGATAATAGGGTGTTAACCCTGTGTCTGTTTAACTGAGAAAGTTAATAATTACATGAACAAGCTAAGTACTGAGCCGCAGCTGTTTCAACCTCTTTGGTCCTCGTCAGCATGGATCCCCATAGCTGCTACAATGTACTTCCTCAGATTTCCAGTACACGTGCTGTGAATTTTTCGTTTTCAGCCGCAAAGTAACCCTTTTGTTCAGGAATCCCTAAGAAAACCCAAAAAGCAAAGACGAGAGCCGGAGCTGAGAGATACCTACATAGTTTAACCTAAAAGTATCGTACGTTATATTTCAGGGGCGGAGTGTTTATTTCCCTGCTCTTGATATATTTCTATCAACCGAATTCTTTATAAGATTAATTCTAGATGTGAAAATGACGCGTAATGAAAAAGAAGAGAAACGGGTAATCAAAATTTGTAAGGAATGAAAGCATGTTTAAGTCATTTTGTTATTGCAATGCCTTCATATTTTTCTTTCCGCTTATTATCATGATTAATTCAACTCGGACTCGGAAGGTTTGTTCTATTCTCTTTCACTACGTTCAGCCGAATAGAAAACATTTCCCATATCAAACACGACTGGGGGGAACCGACCAGTAATCTTTAATGGGACTATATAGTCAGTTATAATAGCTGCTATTAATAATACATAGATGGGGGCTTCACACCCAGCTGAGCAAACGCTCAAGGATCTAAGCTTGATTATTTCTATACAGAGTTCACAAAAGTTTAATTTCGTGAGATATTTACAACAATAGCCCAGTACAATTACGGTACAGTGCTAAGCTAGATTTTAGATGGTAAATTGCCGGATACGAAAAACCGGGATAAAAACCTCCCAGTTGAGGAAAAACCCGGAAACGTATTCTCCAAACCAGTGCAAATTCACCTCTACTTCTGGAGTCAAAAGGTAAAAATATCCTATTCATATACTTTTAAAGAACAACATTACAAATAGGGAAAAAGAACCCCGAGCAAAAACTGAGAAAACTGGTTGGCGTCAAGTGGTGAGACCAGTTAAGGAGTGCATGGTTTATATGTCCTATAGGTGACAATACCCAACATACCAGCGAAATTGTGTCACCCATGGGAAATACATATTTATTCTAATTGTTGATATTTGTTGTTTATTTACTCCTTTAAAGTCGGTTGAATATACGTTAGGAAGATCTGCTCTAACAAAGTAAGGACATGTGCTCGCTCTGTTCAATAAGATATTAAAATATTACTTCATTTAATCTTGTTCTTTAGGGAAAACGAGAATACTGAAGTAGCGCACACAGTATTCACCCAGTACATTAATGATGATGAGACAAAAATTGATGGCGGGCTAGCCTTCGACGCTTCGTTCTTTAAAGCAAATCGCAAGGTAAGACTTCTACCGATACTGAACATGTGCAGCTGATTGCAAGACCATCCCCGAGTCTCCTTTATTATCAATTATTAGCACGTAAAACACCCTCTTCCATACAGCCTGGTGTTCACTAGCGACATAGGCACAAGCAACATACGCACTGTAGTATTTATTAGTATTACATGATAGTCAATGGTACACCGGCTGATGGCAAGACCATCCCCGAGTCTCCTTTATTATCAATTATTAGCACGTAAAATACCCTCTTCCATACAGCCTGGTGTTCACTAGCGACATAGGCACAAGCAACATACAGGGCGGTATTTCATGGTTTTTCTATGAAATACAGAGCGGTATTTCATGGCTAGATCAAGGCCAATCAAAATGCAGGAAATTTCGCGCCCTTTCTTGACCGGCCAATAAAAATTCACCATTTTTAATACATAATTAGTCTGCAGACGCGCGCGGCCGCCACTCGAAATTTGTGTTTTCCAATTCCGGCGAGAAAATTTGCAGTCTATCGTCCAGTAAGTTACTTTGTTTTCGTGATAAATCTTTTCGTAAATTGTTATTTATAGGATAATATGGTTATTTCATGGTTTACTATGGAATACTGGCGAAACTTTCACTCGAAATTCATATTATTCATATTAATACAAATTTCTCGTGAAATATTCGCCGGTATTCCATAGAAAACCATGAAATAACCAGTAAGTATTACATGATAGTCAGTGGTACACCGGCTGATGGCAAAATCGTAGGTCATAGTCAGTGTTGTATTTAATGATAGTTTTTAGTGTCATCAAGTTGTTAATATTTATATCTAGTAGCCTAGGGACCAATGTATTTATTTATGCTGATATATTTATTGCATTGTATATATCTCAAAATAGTTAGTATCTTAATTATATTTAGTCTTAGCTTCTTCAACAGGTGAAAAGGCAGTGTAATGGATATACTGTTGAATAAACCATTATTATATTATTATTATTATCGTAAAAATGATATCATACTGCCTTCGATCAGTGGGAATACCATTGTCATTAATACGTGTGGGATATTACTTCACAGCCCAAAACTTATTTTGTCTGATTTGCTCTATTTTACCCCCTAATGTTCCTAAATGTAAAAAAAAAAATTGTGACAACGTAATATTTGGCATATCGTTTTGAGTTTGACTTGGTTTGAAGGCTTTTAAAGACATTTTGGTGATTTTGTTGTTCTTCAAGATAAATTAGAAATCAAAATGCTCACCAACTGGTTTTCATGTAATAATATTAAGTAATTTACATGCCTGCTTGGAGATACAGAATTTATCTTCTCGATTTTAACATGATAACTCACTCATTCGCTGCGGTCACTCTGCTCACTCCTGATATGATATAAACACTCGAAGATAAATTCGTATCTCCGCGCGGCCATGTAATCGTAGTTCATAGAAGGGAATGGTTAGGAAACACGGCAAATTTCAAAGGGGGCTAACAAAGGCGCTGCGATTTAGGTTGTAAAGGGGTAACTGACTAGGTACTTATTGACTGAGTGGGAGGGCCGGACGGGAAAATATTTGGCTCGAGGTCATGAAGTACGGACCGAGCGCAGCGTAGAAAATGACCGAGAGCCAATTTTTTTCCCGTCCGGCCCGACCTAACTCAGTCAATAGATTTTTTTTTTTTGTAGAACAAACCGCAAAACAGCAAGAAAAAATTGTGCAGGGCCGGACGGCTTTTTCCGGCCCGCTCACGCCATACACGTCCGGCCCTCATTACGTGACTTTTGTAAATGGTTTTGAAAGGAAAGCGCACGCGGACCCGTACGGGTCATATGATAAAAAAGATTGTGCACGGCCGCCATAGCTCATTAGCGTCCCGTGAACGACTGAACCCACACGTTTCTATTGGCTGATTAATTAACATATTCTATTGTGTTTTGTGCACGGTCACGGTTGAAAAAAAAGCGAACAAAGCCCTATAACAAAGACGTTCGCTGGGTTTCATAACCATTCGCCTCTATTAACTATGATGTAATATTCTCTATTTTATAGCAGTATTTGTTCTATATTCACTCAATAGAACATTTGCATAATGACGTCACATACTAGAACTCTTTGCGTGGATTTTTTTGTTTCAGATGCGAGTTTCGGCAGAAGTTAAAAACATACTGTCTACCCCACCGGATCAAAGAAATGAGCAGCAATTAGGAAAGGTACGTACGACGGGATAGAAAGTGAAATAACATAAACAGTTATATTTGTGTCTATAGTCTTCTATCTGATCCTAGAAAGGGTCTACTAATCAGCGAGGACACGAATTCCACGGTCGAATTGGATTTTGGGTTGGTTTTTGAGGAGGGAGAAAAACCGGCCGGAGAACCTGGAGAGAAACCATCGGAGCAAGGGAGAGATAGCAACACACTCATCTCACATCAACATACAGATAGAGGGCAATGAAATAAGAAAAGTTGATTATACCAAATCTTTGGGTCTATTTATAGATGAAAATTTATCTTAGAAAAGCATCAAAGAACTCAAGTGGTTCTCATTGGTAGAGAGGTTTGCACTACACTTAGGCTTACAATGCACAAATGTCCAGGAACGCCACCATCGTTACCTTTCATATGGTTGCTGGAATATTACGGAGGGGGCTTTGGGGGGGAGGGGGGGGGGGGGGGGGAGGAGGGGGGGGGGGGGGGTGGGGGGGGGGGGGGGGGGCGGAGGAGGGGCGGATGTGTTAGGACGCAAAACAATATAAAATAAAATAAATGAGTTTTCAATAAGTTTTTAGGTTCCCTCATTTTTAAATGTGCATTAGTTGTATTTATTATCTAGTCTTTGCTGGTTATATATTTTAGTAACTGTACGAGGTCTCTTTGTCTTAGAAAGTTACACAGTTTAATTAATTTAAGGAGGACAAGTCAAAATATTTGATTCGCCAATTCAGACTTGTAAATGCCTCTCCCCCCCCCCCCCTCCCGAAAAAGGGGGAACTATCTATCAACACCATGCAGGTAACCCAAGACTCTTTCATGATAGATTCTATTTTCCTTGCGCTCCATCCGAGCGTTTGCGGAGTATCCTCAGAGGATTCAACACAAGCTCATTAACGTTGGTTGGTATGAAGCGTAAGTACAATATTTAACAATTGTCCTGCAAGAAAGTAGAATATCGAACACACTCTCAACTGGACATTTAAATTGCAAAGATCCTGCATACATGGTCACTCTTACGAGCAAGTTCACTAAACTGACAAACACAGGAATTTGCTATTAAGCTGTTAGTCATCATTTGATAACTTAATCTGAGCATACAGCCGTTGATTTACCATTAACTCTCTTATAAGTTTATTGAAAATCTTCAATTTTGTTGCATTCTTTGTGATATTGAGGATGATCGCGAAATGACTATATTTAGGCAATGTTGTTTTGATCCCCTTGACTTTCTTTGTTTACCTAGGGATTTTCATGTAATCACTAATTAAGTTCCCTCTGTACAGTTTTCATGTTTCATACGAATTAAAATACCATAAGATGATATTGAAATGCAGTCTCTTCTCTCACCACAGTCACTCGTTGAAGAGAGCTATATTGCGACAGGGACATATCCCACAGGCTTTCTATTTCGTACTCTCCGGCTCAGGTAAACATTGACTTGTAGTATTGAATGATTAAATATATAGGAATGTGTAATCAAACTAACTTTGGCCAAACATTTGACACTCTCAGTTATCACTCTACATCAAAAATACTATGCCCTAGTAGTACTGTACGTTTATTTTCCCGCCAAACTTATTACGTCACTCGCCGGCCAGCCAATCACCGGTTCTTGTAATTCTGCTGCGCTTGCAATAATACATCAGTTCACTACGTTACCAATACGTAACAGATTGTTATCCTGCGAAATTCAAATCATAATCTATATCTGAATTGTTTTAGTTAAAAGTAAGGGCTAACAAGTTTGTATGAGGGTGTGGACCAAATGTCAGTAAACAGTTAAAATTTAGGTCATTTGTCAGTTGACATGCAGTTAACCGCCAAGAACACCATTTTGTTAGGCAATCATCGAAAATTAGCATTATTTTGTTGAATTTCAAAGCTGGATATCGAATTTATCAGCTAACAGTAAATCTTCACGAATATCGCGTCAGTATATTTAACGTACACCAATTATACGAAGCCTGTCACAGGCTCTCTTGGGGGAGAATAGAAGAGAGGCACAGGGTGGTCCCTTCGTGTAGGCAACACATGAATTGCTATCACAATACATACAATATAATTAACACAATACAAAACAATAGACCGAAATACACAATACAATAGAACACAATACACAATACAATTTAGTATGGTAGTCATTCGTGTCTGCCGACATGCTCGGCGTTCTACCACCTGAGCTATACGGCCGTACGTTGAGGTCCAGTTTTTCCTGTGTGTTGATATTTTCACACATTGTATGTTTTGATTTGTTCATTAATGATATTCTAACTTTCATTACTCAGCCGTGGTTACTGTGATGTCAAATAACGAGAGTTTCGCACGCACCGTACACTTCCTCCGCCGTGGAGACAGCTTTGGGGTTTGTTGCTGGATTTATTTCCTAATAACGCATACAGCTATATCAATAAACATAGTCGCAAAATAGTTAAAAATTAAACTTAAGTTTACCTTCAGAGTTGAATAGTGCTTGTCTCATCATAATTCTGTGCGGAATGTGTATATTTCTGCCTTCGTGTATACTGTTAACGTTGCTCTCACAGTTCAGGAATTTAGATGTTTTCAGACTTCGATAGAGTACAGCAAGCTATAACTGCTCAACCACAGTATATATATTTGCTAGTAAATCGCTATATTTCGCTATAAATCAGCTATTCAGTATACTTGTATAGTATAACGTACACAAGTCTTGATACGAGATCGGTAAACCCGCCAAAAACACGGTCAAAATTATTTTAGTGTTGGCCTACAGATCACGGTGTTTGCGCTGGTATGTACTTTGACCGAAAGTAAAATGAAATATGGCATAAAACCTACCAAACGTACCTCAAACTAGCCTATCTACAGCCGTCCGTTAAGTCCACCATCTTGATTTTACTGTATTAAATTATGTAAATAAATTAACCTGGCGATTGTTGCGTGAGCAGCACAGTGCAATCTGATTGGTGTGAATTTGACCTTTAACGCATGCGCAGAAAGCTTGCTACACGGAATAAAATATAAATAAATAACGACTTGCATTTTAAGACTCGGTGCTGCCACAGGCAGCCCGAGTAATAAAAAGATTGGGACTGTTGATTATTATTTACGTGAAGTTTTGTTGAACGATTTCAAGTGCGCTTTTGGTCTTGTGCGTCTACTTCTACCGAAATCGCTGTATAGCATAATATGACATCACGTAAAGTGAGTTAAAATAATTAGTGTACAAGTTCAATACGCAACTTTGAAGCTCATACACAATTTTCATGTCTTTTGTTTCAACTGGAGCCAAATATACAAAGGATTTGTACAACTGCGCATGATCCTGAAACTGGTTAACGATGAATAGTGTGAGTTATGTTTACAAATTCTTACAAAATAACACGAATATGACCGACTAGTGTTGTTTGTAAAATTTTTAAACATCACGATCACTAACGTAGCTGACTATCACAGGAGCCCATTACCAGGAGCGTCCATCTCCCATACTAAGTCTGTGAGCCGGCGCATGACTGGATTGAGCTATATTTAGAACAGATCTCGCGATCCAATCAAACCTTAGTCAGGACAATGCAGTGTTAGTAAATCACTTCAAACAACCACACATAACGGCGGAAAGCACTATGGACCGCAGCGAAGTCAAAGGCAGTTACCCGGGAAACACATTCTAAAAATAGCCCAACCGGTCATACGCTGACTCACGGATATAGCATATATGGACGTTCCTGGTAATGGTCTCCTGACTATCGTGATTACCGATTAGAGATATAGATACAAAAATGAAAGGAACTTTCCATTGATCCCTTCTCACCTGGCGGCCATGTTGAATCCCAGGAGGATAAAAACCTTTGTTTTGCTACGTTCAACTCGTTCTGGTGCTTAACTATCGATAGTTCACCAAAATATCGGCGATTGTTATCGATAGTTTGATTTACTATCGATGCATCGCTATCGTGACCTTTCTATTGCGATTAATCGATAGTTCGATGTATTGTTAGTTATTGTATGTTCATGTTGTAGGAACTTGCAATTCTTCACGACACTCAGCGCCAGTCTACTGTCATCTCACGGGAGCCAATAGAGCTGCTGGTCATATCTCGCGAGGTAAATAACGTGCCGTGAAACCAGTCCGTAGTGTTGGTAGTGTTTTAGAGAAACTGTTTGCCGTTTTCGCATGTGAATCTCAAGATGTACAGAGGACTTGCAGGGGATGTACAGGGGATTTGCAGGAATGTACGGGGAACTTACAGGGGATGTATAGGATACTTGCAGGGGATGCCAGGGGACTTACAGGGGATGTACAGGGGACTTACAGGGCATGTACAAGGTACTCTCTGAATTTCTAAGAAGACCTGAAACAACCATGGGGGCTGATCAAAGCCAGGTCCCAGCTAATCAACAGATCGAATTGGAATTTAGTGTGTTGGTTTTGGCGGAGGGAGGAAAACCGGAGAACCCGGAGAAAAACTCTCTGAGCAAGGGCGAGATACCAACAAACTCACATATGGCGCCGCATCCGGGAATCGAACCTGGGCCACAGAGGGGACAGGCGAAGCGCTTAACCATGCACTGCGCCACCCCGGCTCCCCTTATACAGGGGATGTACAGAGAACATACAGAGGATGTGCATGGGACTTGCATTGTTTTAACTTCTGCTGAGTTTCAACCTTTTATCAAAAACAATAACATGACTGCGACATGTTACTTCTACTAGGACTTTATCGACATCTTCATGTTGGCAGGCGGCATTAAAAACCTCAACGACCCTGATCATCAAAAGTTTATAAGGTAAGCACGTGTTTTATCTTACGTCGGTTTGCTAGTTCCTCTCCATCAAATACTCAAGATTAGTCTCTGGTGTTAGAAATGCTATAATTTTGGGGTACAGCATTTTTGGTTTCATGCATGAGCCAGCAGCTATACGTTTCAACCACCTGCAGGAATTCAAAGGATCCAACAATCCCGTCCCCTCCCCTCTTCTCCTTTCCTCTCCTCTCCCCTCCCCTCCACTTCCTTCCCCTCCCCTCCCACTTCCTTCCCCTCCACTTCCTTTCCCTCGATATATCTAATGCCAGTAAGTTCAAACTTGGACAGACATGGTAGTGGGTTCCCACAAATCACTTAGTGGTGAATCACTTAGTGGTGATGCCGTAACGATGACGTCATAGCTCACGAGAGACATATTAATCAGAAAGAATCATACTTGGTACTCACATAAGAGCGTATCACTAACCTTGCTTTATATTACTGAATCCAACAACAGCCTTACTGACTATATATACGACCATCCATTCGTTTGTAGGGGAATAGAGTTCCTTAAAGGCTGGCCAACAGAGCTTCTAGCCGATAATCCCAAGAAATGCCTCTTTCATTTCTTCAGGTAACACTTTAGTAACTAGTTTGTTCACTGCGGATGGTTGTCACAAGGTGAAACTTTTGTGAAATAACTATTGTTGCATAGATTGTTCTTAATCAAGTTATAATGCTATAGTCTTGAACGCCGAAAGTTTTTCACTGTTGTGTAAATAAGTTCTAACCGACGAGGTTTGGGTTTTTGTAGTCTTCTCACTCGTCATTGTGCATGCAGAATACAAATTTCACATAGAATCGCAGTCACAAGTTAAATGGCAGTAGTGAGGCCTAGGGTTTGCGAAATCAGACGCTGATCAGCTGAGATCCAGGAGTGGTGATTCAGAGTGGAATCACCACTGTACTAGGCTACGTGCGCTATTTAGATCATCAAGTAATTTATCGGACTATGTGATTCAAGAAAAATCGCATGCCTGACTCGGTAATTCCACGGAAAAATGCACTCGAAAAATCACTATTTGACTTGGGCGATATCACTGATTCAGTTTTCTCGTGCAATTTTCCGTTGAACTGATTACCTCGTCGGGCATGTGATGTTGCTATAATATCAGAAGCTTGTTTTGCATCCGGACTACTACAGCTACATTGTGTTTGAAATGTTCATTAATATTCAGAGAAAGAGCTAATAAGTTAAGGAGGGCGATGTTCTCTTCTAAGCGCACTACTTATTTTTGGTTTCATTCTCAATAATATTTTTTAGGAGCGGCTCTGTACTAGTAAAGGACAGTAACCACTCTGATTGGATATACGTCATCAAATGGGTAATGTAATGTTTGTGATTGGTTGACTCGCTACTGGATGACTCTACTAGTTATGGTGATGTCTATATATTCTCAACGGGTATCGCTTTTGTATCCCATATTTCAGGGAAGCTGCCAAGTTTTAAAGAAGTTAAAAGAAGTCAGAAGTCAACTTACTGAACACAAAGAACGAGTGGTTGGGTTTGACAACGGTATGTAGCGGCAATGATTCTATTTCCTGCTGTTATTCATTACCCTATAGATCAGAATCCAGAGTCCTTATTGAGCGAAGAAGCTGAAATGAAACGACCCTGAAGAGAAGAGAAGAAATAATCTCACTTTCATGCCCGTATTTGGTTAGATTTTCAACTCCGTTGTAGGCACAGACGCATGAGTTTCTCAATGTCCGCAGTCTTTTCTCCTCTCTCTCTCTTCGCATTTTCGCATTTTAATTTTCTTTCTCCTTTCTCCGTAAGGCCTTTATAGAACCAGGGCATAGTTATTCCTGTAATAATGCGATCATTCCAAGCATCAGCTGTGTAGCGTCCACATAGCTTACCTTGAAAGCTAGCTGCTACAACGTAACAGCCATGAAATAGTAAAAAACAACGCGTTAAGAGCCTGTTCACCCTGCGGATCTCCCACATACATAACTCATGCATGATGCTCTTATAAGAAGTAAACCAGCCGCCGATTATACACAGTGTACAATTCATTCTAGAGTCGGCTACGTTTAGCAGATGCAGGTAGATGAAAAAAATAGTTGACCTGTGTTAGCGCGCAAGTATAAGCTTAACGACTGTCTCCGTAATATTTTCTATGATCATCACCATTGTTCATGCAACATAAAATGAACTCGTTATATTAAACGATTCCTTAATTATTTACCATGTAATGTTACAGTGAGAAGTCTGGTCCCGAAGGCAGATTCACGCGCCAAGCTAGATCGTGTGCGCACGAAGTTATCTGTTGTAGCTCTACTACTACCAAAGCTAACCCTGAGAACTCTGACGGAAGGATCAAATGAGCAAGGTACCACAGTCATGCATGCATGTGGGGCTGATTTCAAATGAAAGTGTATAGTCATGACCATATATATATGTGCTTCAACTGAACAGATTCATTGTACTGGGGCCTGTTTACATGAGGGGAGGTTGACATAATGCTAGGACCAGCAGCATTATTGTTGATATATGCAAAAAGTCCCGAGGGATTACAATACAATGAACATAGCCCTACTGCTAGGACCACTGATCAGCTTTGTTGTCGATATGCAAAACAGTTTCGAGTGATTACGATACAATGAAGATAGCTCTAGTGCTAGAACCAGCATCATTGTTGTTGATATGCAAAAGAGTCTCGAGGGATTACAAAACAATGAAGATATGTCTAGTGCTAGGGTTAACCTCCCTACATACCCTTTATTTGTGAGACAGAAGTTGCTGCTAATCCAATTTTAATTTAATAATTACATGTAACCGAAACCACTGAACTCACCAAAGGTGAAAATTTAAAAGTGAAAATAATAAACTCTAAAAATGTGTTATACGCTTTCACCTCCCATACGTGAGAACGAGGATCTTGGGAGGGTTGTCCAATACTCTGACAAATTTATGCATAGCATTGTATTGTATTGTATTGTATTGTATTATATTGACATAACAATAGTTTAACAATACAATACAATAGTAGAAAGATGCAATACAATAAAATACAAAACAATGCTATGCATAAATTTGTCGGAGTATTGGACAAGTATGAAAATTATGCAATAGGCCTTTGAAGGAAGCATGCAGTCACGTGATGATATATCACTTCAATAACCAGGCTTTACGGGATGGCAAACAGTCTTCCAAAACACTGTTTTAGGAGGGTCTGAATGAGGTTTACTGACAACTGACAAACGGCCTTAAAAATAACTGACAACTGACAAATTACGATATTTTTACTGACAACTGACAACCGAAAAATAACTGACAACTGACAAATTTGTTTTTGTGGGTCAAACTTTGTAAATTTTCTTTAGTAATGATTAACTAGAGCTAACTGACAACTGACAAATGGCCAAAATTTTAACTGACAACTGACATGTAGACCCCCCCATTCAGACCCTCTTTTAGCCGAAAGATCGACAATCGATTTGAGGTGGAAAATAGCATTTACAAACAGGTTTAGCTAATAATACTACCGATCTCGTACAAGCGCCTTTAAATAAATGAAGTCGGATTGTTTTGCCACCAGTACAACCACGTGATCGTATCCTGCAAAAGGCTCAGTGTTCTTTAAACTGTTCCACTTATCACTAAATACTCTTTGGTACAGTTTTTGATGAATGCAAAAAAAAATTAATGTTGATGTCAGCCCGTATTGTTTAGTACAGCACTGTTGAAATAAGTCTTCTACAGTTAGCTGACAGCTTTAATTTATATCCCTTTTATTATGAAAAGACGATGATGTGCCCGCCACAGCAGATGACGGAGCAGTCATTGAGCAGGTTGCTGCAGCGCAAGGTATGCTGGTCTCGCTCCGATCCATAAGATCACCCGCCACACAGGAAGACAGCTTATCCAATGAGAGCTCTCGCAGCACCTCCCCTCCCCCGAGAAGAACAACAATAGGTCGGCCCAGAAGAGCCTCTATTCCCACAGGGTATTCGAGTAGTCACAACACGGCTGATTCTTGTGCTGATGGGAGTAAAATATCTCGCAAAAGAAACGTTGGGTTTAAGGGGGAAGATGATAAGAATTCGCCGGAAATTAATTCTCCGCCCAAATTTCGACGACAGCGACAGGTGAGAGATTGGTTGATTTGACATCGTGCAAAATAAAGCCAGCCGCTAGGCGAAACCTCCTAACATAATTCCTATTTCTCGGAGAGTATACATAGGATGAAGGACATAAGACAAATGACAAACAACATAGGACACTAAGACCGAATTGTGGTTATAACTGTGGTGTGATTCGAAAACTGATTCCATGCACGCAAATAATTAATATTTTAAAAACACTTAATGACTGGCCCGAGGGAAACAGTGAGGTTTGTTTCCCAGAGATCCTATCGAGGGGAAACAAAGCTCATTAATTTTCGATGGACCAGTCATTAAGTGATTTGTTATATAGGAACAATAATATTTATTTTCCCACCTTTAGCTAGCCAGTGGTGCGCGCAACATATCACATGATCTTCTGTTACGATGTGATGACGTGGCGGGACACATTTGAATTGTATCCGCGGGATACATTATATTGGATTTTGATGATTGCCACGTGACTCCAGTTCAACCAATTAGAGCGTGCGTTGTATCTGAAAAACTTATGGCTATGTAACAATCGTTTTTGATCCCATCAACTACAATGACACTTCATTTTGGTCTGGGAATGTTCTATGTACGATCACCGTGACATCCTTTTTTAATTAGCCGGGTGTTTTCAAAAACGAACAAGCCAATAACAAAATTGACGTCGTCACTCTAGCAACACAGGCATAAACACAAACAACATACGCAGACTCAGTGCCGTAATTGTAAGATAATTGTGAGCTAATGATCAATGCATCGCAGCGTATGCTGCTTGCGCTTATGATTTTATGCGCTCTTAATTAATTTATTCAGCCGTGCATGTGGCTAGTCAAGAGAGCGGTTAGACTTCACTGTTCTGTAGGTCGTATCCTATTGGACTTCACTGATAAAGAATTCCATTGTTTTAGGGTTAGGGTTTGTATTGTTTTAGGGGTAGGCTATTGTTTGGGTAACCAATAACATTTCAGGTTGCAAACGGTAAAGTCTGCCCTCAAGAGAGACTGTAGAGGCAAGAGAACGAACCCCCATACATGGGTCTGTTCCAATGATAATTATTTGAAATATATAGTTTAGATTAACATGACACAGTCTGGTTATTGTAAGTGAGACACCTGATTTGTGCAGGGTGGCGCTCTTGTGCTAAGGAATGGTTTATAACGATGCTATGAGGACCCAGGGGATATAAACAATGGGTCACTAACGAGGGTAGCCTACCAGAACGAGATAAAAATAACTTACCTCGCGTGTTGTGAAGATAAAAATAGATTTGAAATAATTATCATGGGGCATGGGGATTCGTTCTTTTATACCTCATCCTCTCTTGGGCTAGTGTAATTTTACCGAAATGGAAGATTGTGAACTATTTTTTTACGGTTGATCATAAAATATTATTAAATTCGAAAACAATTGTATTCATAAGAACCAGGGACCTTTGCGGTCTTGGCTTGTGATTTTGATCGGACAACATTTTGGAAATAGCTGTATACGTTTGTTTTCACAACGCTTGGGCATGCGTGAATCGTGCTCGCTCGCTATCTCGTTCCCAGAGCCCGCGATCCTTTGGCCAGTGCCAAGATTTTTGTCACCGCTGGCCGAAAAATGCGCGGGCGCTGGAACGAGAATGGCTCGCTCGCGTCATTTTAGTTGAAATTTTACTCCAAATTACGACTTCAAAGCATTGTTACAAACAAGCACAAGCTTCGATTTTTAAAGTGCACCTAACCCCTTTTGCAATTTTTATACATATGAATCTTTGAAAAGAAAAAGCCTGGGTCGATTCTGGATCTTACGTCACCTCATTAATGCATTATTCTCCATGGCGCCTTTCTATCACAACAACATCGATATATAGAGACTTTATACAGTCTGCGAGTTGTTAGTAAAGAAAACAGTTATTTTAGACAAAATGTTAAACATTTATTCCACTTATTGCAAAGTCGAATGAATTAGGTGACGTAAGATCCAGAATCGACCCAGGCTTTTTCTTACGCGGTCATGGGTCAGGAAAGGTCAAATTTTCACCATTTCAAACAAGCCTGGAACATAGAATATTCTTTGTAAGTCGTTAATTTCTTCGCAGAAGTACTCAAAACCTTTCAAAGATTCATTGGTACAAAAATCGCAAAAGGGGTTAGGTGCACTTTAAGTACTTACCATGAACCAGTCCCAAATTTAATTGGCTTGATGTCTCAACTAATAAAACTCTTATTTCCTCGTAATCCCCGCTCTTTTCTGCAATGTGTAGAGTTTCTGTACATAACTTAGAACTGCTCCCGCGATTTCTACCGCTGACTGGACGTTTTTGAGACCTGTCAATGTTACACGTCCCAGATGATACCGTCATCATCACTTTTAGAAATGGACATTTCGGCACAATTAAAACATGCATAGTGCAAAATAATTGCTCCAAAGATGTGTGCATACAGTACAAAAATACAATTTGCACTTTAACCATGGCTTAATTGATTTATGTGTGGATCAGGTTTCACACTATGATTTACATAATTATTATAATGTAATTTTTTCAGTATTTGCAATGCCACACATTTTTTGCAATCCAGAGAATTCATGTAGACGTAGCTGTAGTATATACAATATCGGGTACGCCTCCAGCTATTGGCGGCGTGGACTGATACTAGATATCACACGCGTACTACTGCTAGTACCACGTCATTATATTCTTTATTGTTTCTTTCTGTTCTTTCTAAACATCAAACAGGTTTCCAGTCCTCTCGCCCCCTCTCCCGATAGCACCACAACAACGTCTCGTGGTAATAGTCCCTCTTCAGGCTCCACTAAAAATCTCAAGCATAGAACCCGAATGCGATCAAGGTCCCTTCGAAATAGCATAGGTGCGTAGTAACAATGATTTATCTATTGAAGAAATGGTAAATGTACAGCGCGCGTCCAGCGAGTTATGGACGCAAGTGGAAGGTTGCCGGTACTGAAATAAGTGGAACCTCCCATCACTACGTTCATAACTCGATAGACGCACATCTGTGGCGTTTACAATTTCTTTTATAAAATAACCACAACAATTTATAAGAGCAAACAGTGTTTTTATAATTGGTGATGAAATATAAAATTCTCAATAAATGACACGCGTGAAAACAATTCGCGCGATTAATTAATCAGCTCAGCGATCGCGCGACTGTTCGAGTGCACAACACGTCATTCATTGATCTCTTTGCTCACCGAAATGTTTATTCAAATCTTGGTCCAAAAACAGAACACTAACGTAACCCTACTGACAAAGCTAGCTCTCAAATTGGAATAGTCACTGCCAAACCATTCAGTTTATAATGTAGTTTCTTGTCTGATCTGTTTTGATATCCAAAATGCTGCCCTTTTGCTTCTAAATACTGACCAGTTAGCCATCTTTTCTGTCTTTACTGAATGCCTCTCATGCAAACGCTTTGAAACCCATCTCAATCTTTACTGAATGCCTCTCATGCAAACGCTTTGAAAACCATCTCAATCTTTACTGAATGCCTCTCATGCAAACGCTTTGAAAACCATCTCAATCTTTACTGAATGCCTCTCATGCAAACGCTTTGAAAACCATATCAATCCCTCCACTCTTTTCTTTGCTGGAGGCTCATAAAATTAAATTTGGCAAATTAAACATCATAATCTTAACTGAACAAACTTTCATTTTCATTCGGATTATAGTTTTCCTCCAGTCGTTCTGTTAAATAATTTTCGGGAGACAAAAAGGAGGAACTGAAAAATTTGGTGCGAGGTGAACAACTTTAATTAAATTTAGTGTGTGAATGTGAAACCCTTGGGCATGCGCAAATGGGCAATGGCTGTTAGCCAATCAGAGCGCGTGTTTTATCATGGTCATGTTAGAATTCATGTTACGACCATGTTAAATTCTGAGCCACCGCCAGTCTGTATTGAGCGGGTTCCATTCCCGGTTGGACGAACACTCACTGGGGAGAGGTTGCTAGTGTGCCTCTACGTAATCACAAGACCTTCGAGATCGTCTTCTCGGATATGAAGGACATAACACCGTTGGATTAAAGCGGATTTCGTATGAGTGGGACAAACTACGGCATGTCCGTAGCCTTACCGTAACCGTACTGTAATTTACTGTACCGTAACTTTGTAATTTGATTGGGTCAGAAAGACAAAAACAATGGCAAACCATTTCAATGTCACGGCATGTCGTACATCAACCGTGCCGTAACTCATTACCGTAACTTGTCCACTCATACGAAATCCACTCTAATACGACCATGTGTAAAGACTTGTGGGCTTCATTTTAGCGGTAAACATGTAACCCTTGATGAAGAGTGACTGCTTTACATTTTAAATTCTTTAGATCAAACTGGCTTTGAGCACAAAAGCTTTTCTTGTTCCTGTTTCTCTTACTAATATTAGGAACTACAAGCGTAGAAGACGATGAGGCACACCTTCCCCAGCAAAAGATATCAGTTATTGACGAGGGAGCACAAAAACAGGTACAAAAATATCATGGATAATTTTGATCAGTCAAAATGGGTGCTCAAACGTAGTTAAATTTCTTCTTCAATGATACAGTCACGTCGTTGTACTGCATGGGTGGCAATAAAATATATGGCTTCATTTATGAAACTAGTGTGCCATCCAGTCAAGCCTTTCCCATGGGATCACGAGCTCAACAGGCCTTTTGCAGGAAGGCAATCACGTGGTTGTACTCGGGATGGCCAAAACATCTGACTTCGTTTATTTAAAGGCACGAGATCGGTAGTGTTATTAGCAAAACCTGTTTGTAGATGCTATATTTTTCACCTCCAATCGATTGTCGATCTTTGAGTAAATCTTAAAACAGCGTTATTTTGAAGTTTGTTTGCCATCCAGTAAAGCCTTTCCCATGGGATCACGAGCTCAATGCATTGGTTATTGAAGTGAAATATCAGCACGTGACTGTTTCCTGCAAAACGTCTATTGGCTTTACTGACAAGCCCTCTAAAGTCTACCCAAAAGAGCGCTTAAATAACGGGGGGAAAACGAAACAGCAGAATGCATCGTATTCCCCCATACCATGAAAACAGAAGTTCTCAACGCTGTGCAAGACAACTGTGCACAAGTGTGAATGGTTCTCATTTGATCCAACTTGCAATTGGTTTATTGTTCTGTGTAAAAAATCCTATCGCGGGATATATATGCCATAATAAAAGCTAACTTACGTTAGAAAACTGTAATTTGTTTTTCTTAGAGCGAGGTTCGGATCACCGAAGCAGATCTACATCCCATGTTTGTGCAGGTCGCACTTCTTTCCAAAGGAGACTCGTTTGTAAGTGACAGCTTTTTATCGTTTTATACATATTTTTTCTCGTAACGCTTTTTAGTAGCGCCCACAGCACAGTAGACCATGTGGCTATTTATAGTATATATCACCAGGAGCCCATTACCAGGAGCGTACCTATGCGATGGGTAGCGCCCACAGCACAGTAGACCATGTGGCTATTTATAGTATATATCACCAGGAGCCCATTACCAGGAGCGTACCTATGTGATGGGTAGCGCCCACAGCACAGTAGACCATGTGGCTATTTATAGTATATATCACCAGGAGCCCATTACCAGGAGCGTACCTATGTGATGAGTAGCGCCCACAGCACAGTAGACGATGTGGCTATTTATAGTCGCGAAGTTCTGGTATGCGATTACGTTGTCTTTTGCTCTCTTGCGGTTTAGTATTTTTTAGCAGTTTGAACCGTGTTAATTACAATTTTTCAGTGCATCCTGATTGGTTAAAAGTTACGGCCTTTGTTTCTTCTCGCGGGAAACACAAAGCTAAAAATAGCTACATCATCTGTTCTGCTGTTGGACAGACCTAATCTGGGAGATGCACGCTCCTGGTAATGGGCTCCTGATCACACTAATTTTGATGTGATCGTTCTTGTGGTGGGGTTTATTTCTTAATTCGAATAAATTTACACAGTCGGTCCCAGTCCTTTTTTCGTTACGAACTTCTACAGTTCACCACTCCCTCCATTAATCTACTTTGATATTTTCTATTTCTGCAGGGTGTATCTCCCATGGTGTTTAATGAGCAACCTAGTCTTAGTCTAGTAAGTGTTCCGTACAATACTTATGGTGTACCGTAGCCGTACCCATAATGGAGTACTTTTTATCAGCTAGAGTACCAAGGAAAACCAAAATTAAAATGGTATTTTAACACAACTAAATGCTCCATCATAAACACCAAGATATCAATTTTGTTTATGTTACCTGCGGTCCATCCATCATCAATTACTCAGTCAATTCTCACAGGATAAAGAAAAACAGCGCGGAGTATTCCTAGTGCTGCTCCCTCTCTCGGCTTTGTCGTGAAGATGAATATTAAATCGAAGTTGTCCACTATCGGTCCCATCTAATATCCCACGGCATCTCAGTTTTCTTCGCTGCCTCCAGATTTTTAACATCGCGCTGCTACTACCATATTTCCTTACGTTATAGTTAAGGGTGTTACATTGTTTTTAATCTTCGTAGGTTAGCAATGGTGCGGAGTGTATTATGATCTCCAAGAAGTTTTACATGTCCCACTGTACAGACGTGATGAAGCGAAGGCTGTTGACCACGGTAGGCTTGTTACATGATATCGACGTGAAATCTCTTGCAGCTTACCCGCGCGCAACTTCAAATCGCCACTGAAATTACCTCGCAGCTCGACTAGACCCTTTGCGTAATTCTAGTTTCCTACTTCCGGTTATATCAAGATACATCTCTAGCTTCGCTTTCGTGCAACCGGAAGTAGAAACCCATAATTTTTCAAAGCGTCTATTGCTAGAAAGTTAATAGAGTTAAAACTTCCTACTTCCCTTTGCATGGAAGCGAGGCTAGATATGTATCTTGATGTAATCGGAAATAGGAACCAGAATTCAAATCGGTCTATCGCCTAGGAAAGTCGCGTAAACTCTTGGACCCGATGTTGTTTGTCATGATTTGTGATAAAGCGACACTTACATCTTTTACTGTACTTTGGCATGCAATGGCGCATTTTCTCCAGTCCTTTGTCCGAATACCTCTTTCCTCTACGGTAATAATGAACTGAACACTAAATAAAACGCTTCCCCACCCACAGTAAGTGGTCTATTACAGTGCAACTATGGTATCATAGACAACGAGAACTCAACACATTGCAAAACGAAAATGAAGCATTCCAAAGTACAAATCCTAGCTTTTCCATGCGATTTTCTTCATCGAAAGACTTCGATTTCAGAACTAGTCCACCAAATTCTCCTTTTACCGGATCGGGCGAAGCTCGAGCAAGCTAGTGATTGGTTCTTGTCGGTGGTTACAGTAGTCGCTCTGTCAAACGTCAGCTGGTACTCGCTTCTCGCGGCGGTTAACATATCTTATCAACATGAAGTTTATAAAACCCAGTGCCTCACTTCCTGCCAGTAGTCTTTAATTTTTAGCCGTCCATGTTAAGGTTACCGGATACCTTCAAAACGAAAAAGATGGGAACATTTTTTTTTTCGCATAGAAATGTAGTTTTAGTAGTAGTGTCTCATATACCAAAAACTCCGTTGAATAAAAATTAATTTTGACGGAGAAATACCAAAAGGAAGTTTTTGACCGGAAGTAAAAGGTTCCGTTTGATTGACAGCAGATCAATAAACACTTGACAAGTGCTCACTCGCCCGTAACGACGGTGTGAAGAAAGCTGGCGCATATCATATTAAATTTATTTCATATACCAATGTTTACGTTTATTGAGAAACGTTTTTCCACACGATTCCATAATTCCATCGGTTGTTGGCCTTATGCCCTCAAAAAAGCAAGCAGGATGCCCTTAGCCGTTGGAAAACAAAGAAAAAAGAAAAGCAAAACAAGGCCGACTACAAAGCCAAATAGGAGTCCTCGTAAAACCCGATAAGGGTTCGTATTTTCACTTTCAGACAGAGTGCCGAGTGGCCCACATCTGAACATAAAGAAGAAGAATTGATAGGAGCCAGCCGAGAGAATATTTGTTTCCAAGAAAGCTTAGATGGAAACGTAAAGTATGACGGCGACTCTGAATCGCTTGAAACCAACACCACGATCTAGCTCGCTATTGCCGTGCTGTTTCAGCCGCCTGCAAATCCTCTCTAACTATGCTGGCATTCAAGGCGTCTCTAGGTGTTCACCTTGGCTTTGTCCCTTGCTTTGTCTTTCTCATTTTTCAAGTCACACAAGAAAACTAGAACAACCAGCTATATTAACATTTTCTCGATCTTTGATCGGAAATCAACATTGGCGGGAAATCTTGACAGATAGTTGAACTGTGATGAGAAATGATTGGCCAAGAGCTCGCTAATTGTTGAAGAGGCGGAGTTTAAGATTCACGCACGACAGACGGCTAGATTTTCTAAAATGCTATTTTCTACGCTTTCGATTTTCAACCAAAATAGAGTTTTAAAAAAGCTCCCACTCAAGAGGAATTTAGTCAATTTGTTTGAAATTTTCACAAAATGTCAATTGATATCTCCGCTGCAAAACTGTTTCGGGGAATTGGAAAATTCTAAAAATAGAGCTCTTGACGGCGTTTTCTGCAAATCTACTCTGATTATTTTTCGCCTTTTCACGGAGAGCATGATAACTTTTGAACTAAATCGAATTTTGAAATTCCCCGACACGGTTTTGTAATACGATTCCTCTGAAATGCGACAAAGCAAACAGATTTTAAAACTTTAAAATATTTTCGGAGTCGGAGCTTCTGAAAGCCATCTCACTAGATCCGAGAAACGGGATCGCGGAAAATTCGAGATTTTCAAAGAACTCAAAACTTTTTATGTATTTTTGTAGCCAATTTTATAAGCTTTAAAAATATACATGGATGATTTATCTACGATGTTTCCTCGAGGCGCTACATAATTTATACTGGAAACGCACCCTGAAGGTATCCGGTAACCTTAATACAAGTCAGTTGAATGTGTTGCTCCGTAGGAGACACCGTACCCTAACGATGACGCACTTCAGCGGAGTCTACAAGACAAGATCAACTGGGATGCTTACAAGAAGAAAACGATTGGACGAGTAATAGGTGACATGCCCACTCTGAAAAGGAGACTCCGCGACTTACAAGTACATGGACAATCAAAATGGGAAAAGGAACTCTGCCAAGAACTGAAAACAGCTCTGAAAAAAAAGCAGAACACTAGTAAAGACTCTTGAATTGAAGACGTTCTGAACGAAAACTGCTACTGAGCAGTGAGGCGTTTTTTTCCCCCACCTTTACGGAAGACTACAAATAAATTAAGTGAAATGTATCGGTTTTATTTGTTATTAAACCGTTACGTAATCCACCGTACCAGAAAATACGGCGGCTTGTACCTTTACCCACATTCCTTTGCGCGCGAAAATCTGTAAATGCTTTATAAAATCGCTAGAGGTGTTTAATCTTAGAACAAGCCAGTACAAGTACTGTTGCCAATACTATGTCATTTAAAACAATAGAGCATTTCAACGTATTATTTTGACTGATTTAGGTTCGCAAGGGATTGTGGTTAAATGGACAGCCGAATTTTTTTCGTTATGGTGGATTGCGCGACTAATTTATTTCATATTGTCTTCAGCTGGAACCGAGCTCACCGCGCGCATCTTGCCTGAGCAGCTAAATATGTGGCTGATTCAAAACGACCCACATATTTAGAATATTTAGAATTCCTTTGGTATCAATCTTAGACTTGATCATCAAGAGAAAGTCTAATTGCGTTCTTCAGCATCGTTTTTCTCGTTTGGAATTGGAGGGATTGAACCCAAATTCGGTCAAGACATGGCGAAACTATGGCTCTATGAGATGCCGTTAGCCGTTTGGCGAAACGTTTGGAAATTTAGCCAGAATCGGTTTGGGGTTAGGGTCACCGGTGATTTTGGGCCGAATTTTGCCGTTGAGTTACCTGCCTCGTATTTTTTTCTCCCTCTCTGATCTCTACCCGAAATTCTCTTTCGCAAAACTCGCTAAATAGAAAGCTTTTCCCCTAAAAAACACCACACAACACTCCAATAACTACTAATCTTTATTTCTTGAGTAGATTTAGAGCACAGTCCTGGAGCACAGTATCGCTAAAGTTTCATTCCAGGAGTGAAAATCTAACTCCGTATCATTTCTCGGTAATATTTCAATTCGTAGCCACAGGGATTCCAAAACCAATTTTGAGTAAGCCTGTGACTAAATCAGTCAGTTTTGTCAATCCGATTCAGTGAGTTTGAAAACAGTTCCCTAGCTAGGAAAAACCTTTTAACTGGAGCCCAAAATTACATAGAATGATGAAGAAAAAGAAGCTCTATGGACTAATGCTAAAACTGGATTGACAATACACGGAAGCACGTAATGTTGCAAGAAAGGAGGATATTTAAAATCTAGAGCTACAAAGCATGGAAGTCATCACTCGGGTCATCAGTTGTTTTGTACATTCTGTCTTCCAAGGACTAGAATAGTTCTTCGTCGATTCGCCGTGTGTCATGCCTCATGCGGTCGCATACGGACGGCTATGGAGCGTCATTAGTGCCAAAATTCACTTGTGGTATTATAATGTTAGTATTTAGTTTCCTGAGGAAAAAATGGTGTTATGATGATAATTGTATCGAGTAAAAATGGCGTTATGAAGTGAAATTCAAATTTCTGAAGTATAAGTTTGGAATTATGAAGTAAGTTTGGAATTATGAAGTGAGTTTGGTATTATGAAGTAAGTTTGGAATTATAAAAATAAGTTTGGAATTATGAAGTAAGTTTGGTATTATGAAGTAAGTTTGGAATTATGAAGTAAGTTTGGAATTATGAAGTAAGTTTGGTATTATGAAGTAAGTTTGGTATTATGAAGTAAGTTTGGAATTATGAAGTAAGTTTGGAATCATAAAGTAAGTTTGGAATCATGAAGTAAGTTTGGAATTATGAAGTAAGTTTGGTATTATGAAGGTATGAGCACTTGCGAGCGTACTCAACGCGAAAGGGCTCACGGGAAGACAAACACGTGTTCGTTCATCGCCTACAAACATGGCGGACATGAGCTTTTAAAGTTATCATGAGCTTTTAAAGTTATCTATCGAGCTGTCTTCCATTGATCTTGGCTATAGTGGAATGAGCAAGTCTCTGTATGATTACGCAGAACATTTAGGCCAAAGAGCTGACCGCATTTCTGGCACCTTTCCTTTTCGCCATTCTCTGTCACACTATGAATGAATGGTACATGTATTTTGTACAACAATAAATTAGTCAAGGTTACTGTAGTTTCTTATGATGTTGCCCTTTTAAAATTAAATTGGCAATAATCCAACTGTGTCGATCCGCCTTCCTTCCAGAGGCCAATGCATGTGAGTCATTTTCATGTTGAGTACATCCCCATATTTTATTTATGGGATTATGAGCTGAGGGATTACATACAAACCTAATATCACCAAATTGTCGTCGAAACTTAATAAATGTATAAGATGTATTTTTTTTGCAAGTAGGCATGATGATCTTAATCCGTATTACAAATTGCTCGGGATTCTGAAGATTGAGAACATAGTAAAAATGAAAATAGCTATACTTATACATTAGCCTGGGAAACCAGCCGACTCTTATCGCTCCTAGGCCCTACTCGCGAAAGAGACGTCTGGGCAGCGAGGCAGAAAATTCCATACTGATGACGTAGCAGATAGCCGTTTCACGATGCATAAATTAGTTGCAATTCTCAGAAGCCGAATGCGAACAACAAAGTTCTTTTCAAGGAATATAACTACCGAGGCTGCTCGTTTGCTTGGCAGTGGATCACCGTCATGAACAACCATGAAATTCAAGCCTATTTAGCGTGTGTCGGTGCTGTTGTTGGCTCCTTTGCATAGTTCTTTCAGCGGCTAGTAAAGCGAAATGTCGTACTGTCAAAACATTTTACAAGTAAGTGATCAAAAAGTTACTGTCATAGTTGTTTATAATTTCATATCAGTAAACCTACACACACTGAGCTATCAAAGAACACTGGATGAGTTGTTGTTGCCGGATAAATCGTTCAGACAGTGAATCTGGGCTATGAATAAACATTACATGTAAGTGCGCTATGAATCACGAACGTGATGGCCGTTCACCCAGCAAACGGACAGCCTCGGTAGTATACCTTGAAAATAACTGCTGAATTCTGTAGCTAACCTCTTCGGCTACTGACCTGGCATGAAAAGTGGCCTGCTGTGCTGTGTGTAGGTTTTGAAATTATAAACAACTATTATGTTTTGAAAGTCGTAGGACAAATTCTTTTGACCAGGCCGAGCCGCTGAAAGAACGAAGCAAACGAGCTACCGACACATGCTAAATAGGCTTGAATTTCATGGTTGTTCATGACGGTGATCCACCGCCAAGCAAACGAGCAGCCTCGGTAGTTATATTCCTTGTGAAAAGAACTCTGTTGTTCGCATTCGGCTTCTGAGAATTGCAACTAATTTATGCATCGTGAAACGGCTATCTGCTACGTCATCAGTATGGAATTTTCTGTCTCGCTGCCCAGACGTCTCTTTCGCAAGTAGGGAGCGATAGGAGTCGGCTGGTTTCTCAGGCTACTTATACATCAAATAAGAAGTCATTCTATAAATACTCGTGAAATATTTTCTGAATTCCTGGTACCTGTATCTGATATACATTCTTATAATACAAGATATGCAGCCACTGACAACTTTTATAGGCCAAACGTTAGAACCAACTATAGTAAATTCACTTTCAAATATTTTGCCTCAGAAATTTGGGAAACCATACCTTTACCCCTAAAATCTTTATCTTTTTATTCGTTTAAAAAACAATGCAAAACAATTACTGATTAGTAGACAGAAATAATTTCTCTTTATCCTTTTACTCCAGTGCCTGCCAGCTTTTCTCTATTCTTCTTTTTCTTCCTCCTATTTTGACATTTTGGTTTCCTTTTTTCCTTTGCTTCTCCAACATTTATTAACACTTACTATCTGAACTAAGTCTGATTACTACACAAACATTGCGGCAGCCAACTCGAAAGCTTATGCTACTTTGGCTGCTGCACACTTACCTTTTATAACCTCTGTATGTTATTTTCTTTTCTTTATTCTGCTGTATGTTTACCGTATGTCTATGTAACTAGTGCTTATAAATAGTGTAAATAAAAAATGAATTGGGCATTTGCTACCAGCAATAAACACAGGGTGTTTTTCCTCTGTTTTCACAAAATATATGGGAATTAAGTAAGTGAAAATACAGTCTTGGATTGGAGCTTTTGTCATCCTGAATTGTCTCCACCCTGCATTTTCACATTCCTTGGGTAAAAACATGTCAAATTCCTAGAATGGAGAGTTGGTTGATGGCATGCTTGACAATGGTGTACTTTGGGTACTTATGTTATGGTTTCCATGCATACGAAAATGATGTATTTTTTTGTAGAAAATATTGTGGTGAGCCATGTGAGATACATTGGTTGAATGTCATTCTGTATGAAAATATAGGTGTCACAGGGACGGCGCAGCCGGGGGAGGCTATAGCCAACCCCCCCCCCCCCCCCCCCCCCCCCCCCCCCCCCCCCCCCCCCCACTGTTTTGCCAAAACAATAGTTTGCCTAGTTACTTCTCGGTCAGTTTAAGACTATAGTTTGGTTATACCGGCTCAATGACAATTTTTAGCCCCTTAAATTATTTTAGCTCGCCCACTTGAAATTTCGCTCCACCGTCCTGTATCAATCTGATAAGTGTGCAAAGCATTTTAAAATGTGATCTCTCTCACTTCCAAACCTGCCATTCCCATACGTGGGGCATTTTACAACTCAGTCTCTACCCTGAGAGTAGGGCATTTGCCAGCAAAGAAAACTTGGTGGGGAGGGGTGTGGCAATTATTCAAAGAGTCAAAATACCGAATTTTACATCAATGTTTATAAGAGATTTGCACTTGTTCCAAAGCCCATAGTGGTCATAGTGGGGAGCTGACTCCGGCCAATTATGGAGTATTGCAATGCTCTGAATCAAAAATGTCAAATACCCCACAAATTAAACGCCAGGAGGTGGCCAGATTTGGAATTGAGAGACATATCATAACAGGGGCGTAGCGTGCATTTTTTGCGGTGTACGCACGAGAGATTTCAGCGGGTGCCTCAGGCGCTCGCCACTAGTGGTGTTAACAGCAATAAAGTACTCACATCTACATCCTGTCTCTCGCAAAGGGGCTCCAGTGATAATGATTTTTGTATGGGCCGTACATAAGCCTTTGCCTAGAGAAGGGAAAATTTCAAAAACACAACGTTGTATCCCCCTGGGGGAATTCCGATTACTTCCAAAGTTTTGGACGATCCACCCACCGTACGCATAACTTCGAATCCTCCGGCTTTTTCCAATGATGGGAACGCTTCCACAATCTTCTTGGTCACATGCTCCGAATCACCATCTTTTTGAAAGACAATGTCTCGTTCTACCAGTCCAGCTAATCCGTGCTCCATCTTTTCCTTCGACGACGGCACATTCACACAACTTTTATGTGCAAGTAGGAAAAACTTGTGTGTCCAAGTATTTCGCATGAGGATAAATGAAACGTTTGTACTGTGGGTCCTGCGCCTCTTTTCTGTTGATGCGCATGCAGCCCTGGATGATGAGTAAGACGATGGTACGGTACATGGTGTGTAGCCAAAATGTTTACCATGTTCTTCGAGTGGAGATAGGACTCGATCCCGGAGTGGAGGGATACTCCCTTATATGGCCTATACGGGTATGTGCCGCGGGATACAGTATGGTTTTTGAACTGCCGAGGTCTGGGATAGGGTATCCTTTTTACAGTTTTGGTCTGGGAAAGGGTATGGATTTTGATATACTTGTCGTTGGCGCCATGCTTAGCGCTCTATCGACCACACTACAGCTTAAAATACCATATTAAAACAAAACAACGGCTTTCGTAGTGTAATTTTAATTTAAAACTGTGTTGAATCTGGGATAGGGTACATATTTTTTTGCTGGGATAGGTATAGATTTTGCGATAGGGTATATATATTTTTGCTTCAAGTCTGGGATAGAATATGGTATTTCTAGGATACGGCATTTTTAGGTCTGGGATAGGGTCAGGGTTTTGAGGTCTCCGCGGCACACCCCTACCCAAAAATCTTCTGAGTGCACCCCCTGGACTCGATTTATAGATTGCACATTACTACTTGCTATTGGAGATGGGAAATTAGCACATCTTTGTAAAGCTTCTGCTGCCGAAACGGGATTTTCGACACACCTTTTCAAAGCATCACCAGTCAATGGATTGTCCGCCATGTTTGTAGGCGATGAATGTGTGTTTGTCTTCCCGTGAGCCCTTTCGCGTTGAGTACGCTCGCAAGTGCTCATACCTTCATAATTCCAAACTTACTTCATAATACCAAACTGACTTCATAATACCAAACTTACTTCATAATTCCAAACTTACTTCATTATACCAAACTTACTTCAAAATACTGACCAAATTTACTTCATAATTCCAAACTTATTTCATAATAACAAACTTACTTCATAATACCAATCTCACTTCATAATACCAAACTTACTTTATATTTCCAAACTTACTTCATAATTCCAAACTTACTTCACAAATTTGAATTTCACTTCATAACGCCATTTTTACTCGATACAATTATCATCATAACACCATTTTTCCTCAGGAAACTAAATACTAACATCATAATACCACAAGTGAATTTTGGCACTAATGACGCTCCATAGACGGTAGGTTGTTTTCATCAGACACTTCAAGCTTGATCAGATTTCCTTGCCCTTGTCATCCTCTACGGCACCTGTAGAGAGTCATACTGAACGATACATTCCTCAATTAACCAAGAGTGGTCGAAAGGGACGGCGTTGGATGGAGTTTTAGCATCTGTACATGCAAGACTGTAGCACTTGGATGTTGATTAACTTTATGTCATGATCAGGTTTGTGCTCCACATTTTGCTGTACTTTTGATTTCCATTTCTATATATCAACCTCTATTTTGTGCATCTAGATCATGTTAGAAATATTTAAGACAGGATTTTTTTAAAGTTCTACGGCTAAATCTACCAAACAATAGTTTTTAATTGTGCTTAGTCAGCCAAAATAGACTGTTTTGGCAAAAATGATTGTTAGCTTGTTTTTTGGTCAAAGGCTATTGGCAAAATTATGCTTCAAACTATAAATTAATAACAAGAAAACGTAGTATTTTAAGACTGAACGTCTCTATATGAATAATTTACGACATTCACGTTGTAAACGATTCCCGCCAAAATATATCGCTTGCGTCCTTTGATCTGCTCGCGCGCGCGGTTAGTGGAGGCCACGCAAATCTTGAAAGAACTGATTTTGCATTGACATTTGTATCTAAAAATATTTTGCTTTGCCACTATTGAACGAAAACAATTTCTGAAAATATACGAAGAACTTAGAATTTGATGTTGACAGTGGATAGACAGGGGTGTAGTCCGAGAGGACATACTCATTGCCACAGTCTATTGTCTTTTCATATAGTTCTTAACAATGGAAGTTTGAAACGAAGAACGAAATCACATTGTAAACAATGAACTTCATTCCTTGCTCTTTGGAGGAACGCTTGACTTGTTTTGACTGTAAATCGCGGTGTTCAAATAAAAGGAAACAGGTTGACATCTGTGCATTCAACTTCTGAACAATTAGCTACGCCCGTGCCTTGTGTCTGTTTTCGATTATTTTTAAGGCCGATAGTTTGCGACCGGACGGTTTTTAGGTTAGATGTTGCAGTTAAAAGAATATTTTGAGTTATTGTATTTACCAAATAAAAGATGGTTCTCCTTGTTCTATAACAAAATAATAATGCACGCTCGAGGTCTTGAAAAACTGCATATGCACGAGCGGAAGGCGAGTAATGCATTTACTTATTAGTAGCAGCTTTTCAAGACCTCGAAAGCGCATTATTTTGTTATAGGACGTAGTAGAACCGTATTCTACTTGTTTTATAATATAAAAATCGATCTACACGGGAATAAATTCTAGAGCGTGCATCATTATTATACAACTTTTTGATATATTTGAATATTTTGATTAGCTTCTTAGAACATTCTTTTACATTAATGTAAAAACTACTCTGAAATCATCTATTTTTACGGTGGACTATTGTAACGTGTAGCTTATCCCTGGTGGATCGCGTCTTCACTGGCTTTAATCTTCCACTCAGTGAATCCTCCCTGAAAAAAGCAACATATAATTAACAAATAAAGAAGCCTTAGCCATGTTGATACTATCATAAAACACTCTGGTCATTTGAGAACACGAGAGAAATGTTAAAGCACAAGCCGAAGGCGCGTGCTTTCAACATTTCTCGAGTGTGCTCAAATGACCAGAGTGTTTTATGATAGTATAAAACATGGATTTAAGGCTTCTTTATCTGTTTTATAATATAGATTTAAACGCGCGATGAAAGGAAACCGCCAGTTGAAAACAATAAAACACGGCAAACCATGTTATATACGAGATTGTCTAATCGGCGCGGGTCGCGGGTAAAATGTCGCGGGTCGCGGGTAAATTGTCGCGGGTACGAAAAAAATGTCTCGGGTGCAAAAAAACATCTCGTTTTGGTAAGCGGTACGGGAATTTTAAAATGCAGTATTTGACTGAGTAAATAATGTTTTGGTGTCCGCTTATGGTAGGTGTTCGTTTGCGGAGGTTCCACTGTATATTGATTTATAACCTCTACATATTATTATATAAATAAAATATTTAGGCAATGCTTTGTTCAGCACTGACCATTGATTAGTAGGTTCGCCCCTTACTACGTTAGTGTAATCCGTCCAATGCAAAGTACCGAAATACATACTAATATCAACGTTGTTGCGGGAAGAGGCTGAGACGGGGAGGGGCGGTTATTCGAAGGGGTGCGCTTATTCGAGGGGACGCTTATTAAATTCCCAAATTCCCGAGCTATCAAAAAACAGAAACTCAAACCAGACTTTGTGGAGGATGATAAAGCCGAGGTGGTTGAAACCGTTGTTGGGGGTAATAAAAATGGATCCGATGAGGGAAGAAATCAAAACGCCAAAAAGCAAAAAAAGATAGGACCGGACTTGTGGGCAGAGGTGGACGTCGAGGAAGTTGAAAAAATTCCAGAAGACATAAATGGCATAAGAGCTTACAAGATAAATTTGAGTACATCAAGCAAAAAGGGGAGTTACATGTCTGCTGCCGCATGCCAAAGATGGTAGACCCTGGAAGAAAGACTCGGAGACGCAGTGGAAGGGCTTTGGAAATGTTAGATATTCTGATTGCAAAGGCTCCTACACTTGCACCAACCCGAATTGCGAGTTCAAGAAGGAATTTGGGGTAATTAATTGTACTCAATTCAACAAGAAATGTCAGTCGTACAAAGTTTGTGGTAACAAAGGGAAACACGTGCCGTGCTTTGCAAGGCGATATGTGGTGGGGAAAAAACAATCTCTCTTCGTATACCACTGCGGTGAGCATACATGTCCCTCAAAGCCGGCTAATATCTAAACCGGTCGAGGATGTACGGCGGACAGTATCGGAAAATCCAAGCCTAACTCCGTCTCAAATTCAAAGTAACATATTACTGTCAATGATGAAACAAAGATGCGACTGGGATTCAATCGAAAAGGCAGCCGTCGAGACACTTGACAGCAAATGGATTTTAAATGAGAAACAAAAAATGAAAAAGAGCAACGAGCCCCATGGGCATAATTTTGAGGCTGTAGCGCACTTGAAACAATGTTCCGATTCTCGCGATCCATTTTACATATATAAATTGAACGACAGAAGAGGCAACCTAGACAAGCCATCATTCGTTATTAAAACGAGCAAACTCAAGGCCTCGTTTGCCCTCAACATGGACAGGACAAAATATCATGTTTTAAGTAAAGAATTTTGTTTCTTTGATGGCAAAGTTAAAAGGTGCAACGGATTTGTATCGCTTACCGCTAGCGTGTACCATCCTATCATTCGAAAACTAATACCCCTCGCGACAATGGAGTGTGAGACGGAGGATGCTTGCAACGTAGAATTGTTTTGGAACCTTTTTAATGAAGTATCGAGGAAAGAAAAGAAAGACGATAAGTATGTATTTAACCCCAGAGGGTGGGTAACAGACATGGCAGGATCGAACATGGAGGGCCTTAAAAGATCTATCAGTCCAGATACGTTAGATAGGATCAAGACATGTGAATTCCACTTCAAAGAGTGTAGAAACAGGCAAGCCAGAAAGTTAAATGAACACGATAGACGGAATTTTAAAGATTTGTGTAATGGTCTTCTAGAAGCAGTAAGTCCCTCAGCTTACGAAAAAGCAAAGGAAGACCTAGTAAACTTTGTTGAAGAATGTGAAGAGAGGAAATATCTCAAGAACTGGATCGAATGGTGGCAAAAAAGACGTAATTACATCTTTCGTGCTTTTGTACCATTTGAGAATGCCCCGAAAATGAACCTTGCAGAACTCATACATGCAAGTTGGGTGAAAAGAGATAGGATGAACATGTCCTTGCTTGACGCGGCATATGCCGATTCTCGGGACAGCATTTAGCTAGAAGCAGCATATAAAGCATTCCGAGCTGGTACAGGAAAGGGCGGAACTGGCCCATCTCTTCTAGACAAACAAAACGAGGCCACAAGGAGATCAATTCCGCAGGGCCAAACAGCTAGGTGAAGACCTGACGAGAGACGATCTCTGTGATGAAGACCGTAGACCACCTCAAGACCAAGAAGATGCATGTGGAAGCCCCAATCCCTACGATCGGCATAATGCTATATAGTGTCAATCAAACGAGAAAATCTTCCGGAACACGAGAAGGCCGTTACAGATCTACTCGTAGCAAAGCATTTATTGACAGGCTGCAAACAGCCAAACGAGAGAAGGAAGAACTCAAAATAAAATCGCTGGACTCCTCGACAGTCCATCAAAATCTACACCGTAGTAAACTGTGGAAAAAATTCAAACTATAAAGTAGAAATCGGAAAACGGCCCTCGTGCGATTGTGAAGATTTCGTAAAAAATTCTAGTAAAGAGTTATGTAAACATATCATATGGACAATGCTCAACATCTGCAGACTGCCAGAGAACAGTGATTTGTTGCAGCAACTGTTTTTGACAGATGAGTGTAACCGAACTTGGGATGTCAAAGCCAACACAATAACTAGCCACAAGCCTTCCTCTTTTTCAATGATTTTTTTTAAATTAATTACTAATAAGAGTCTAAAATAATACACTGGTTTCGTCAGACTATACGATGGACTGATTTAACAAACACACGGCTAAACTAGAAATATATTAGGCAGAGAATATTAAGTAAAATAATAGTGTTCTTACAAACCAAAACAGTGTTCTTCGCCCCTCTTTCTCTCTCCGTTCTACGTTTCTCTTTCCATGACTCGTTCAATCTGTCTTCTCTTTCTGTGACTCGTTCAATTCTGTCTTCTCTTTCAGTGACTCGTTTAATTCTGTCTTCTCTTTCAGTGACTCGTTTCCAGCTGGTCAGCTACTTCTCGTACTTCCCTTTCTGTTCACAACTTTTCCTCCTTGTCCTTGTCCTTGAGCTCGATAACGGTTTGCTGTGTCGGTTTACGCTCTAGGGCCCACTGGTGAGTTCAGCGGTGATTGGATTCAGTAAAGGTTTTTAACTCTTCCTCAGTCCTGAAGCTTTCTTCAAACGTATATTCTGCTGCGTTTTTTTTTTTTTGGGCGTATTTATACGGGGCTGGATTTTGAATACTAATATTTCTAAGGCTAAGACTGAATAACATTATGTAACAGAAGTGCAAAAAATGCTGTAACAATAGAACGGCTATATATATAATTACTATACGATACAAATACGTGCAACTATGGATTGTGCGGGTCATTTAATTCTGTCACAATGAGGAGGCAATGTCTGTCGTTGGGAACTCATACTCTACTATCCCGCAAAATCTACTATATAACAAAAACACCACCAAAACAAGAAAATAAATCATGCAGGAACTTCTTCAAAAAGACCCCCGTAATAAGAACGAGCAAGTATGGACTTTGGAAGTTAAGAAAAAGAAAAGAGGAGTAACACAGAGATGTCGAGCATGCAGAGCATTACAAAGTGTAAGGGAATTTACCGTCACTGTTTAAAGGGCTTTACGTTCCCTACGAACAGAATTTTGCTAAGGAAACAACGTTTTATTTTTGTCCCAAACAACTATGTATTAGCAGCGACCCACCTTGGACTAATTTAAAACCACCTAACATAATCAGAGCGGACAGCTCACTTGGTGACGCAATAGCAACCTTCAAAGAGAGTGGTTTGCCTTTGTAAACATTAGTCTAGCATACCCGCATTATACACTTTTAGTCTAGTGTATATCCATTTAAAAAATAATAAAAATAATAGTGCAAAAGTTACCCCAAAATAATAACCCGCCCTCTTCCACAATTTTTTGCACCCGCGACGTTTTTTCATACCCGCGACATTTTTTCGTACCCGCGACATTTTGTTCGTACCCGCGACAATTTACCCGCGACCCGCGACATTTTACCCGCGACCCGCGACCCGCGCCGATTAGACAATCTCGTTATATACTATCATAAAACACTCTGGGCATTTGTAATGAGAACACGAGAGAAATGTTAAAGCACAAGCCGAAGGCGCGTGCTTTCAACATTTCTCGAGTGTGCTCAAATGACCAGAGTGTTTTATGATAGTATAAAACATGGATTTAAGGCTTCTTTATCTGTTTTATAATATAGATTTAAACGCGCGATGAAAGGAAACCGCCAGTTGAAAACAATAAAACACGGCAAACCATGTTATATACTCCGATAAAACATGACTTTTTAGCCAATCAGAGCGCGCGTACTATCGTATCTATATTATAAAAGCAATATACAGACATACAGACAGAGCGACACAGACACACTGTGGGTCCCGGGGGAATCATGATGACTTAGTAATGGTACTTACAAAGTACAAAGACACATCGGTACAACCACAGAGATGTGCTGCCAAGGCCAAGCTACAGGAAGACATGCCGCTTTTGCACATGCCTGTGATGGGCCTACTGAGGTCAATACCAGCATCTGAAAACACTGGAGATGGAGAGCAACGATCAGTATCAGGCGCAAATGAATACACAACTTAAATGAATGACCGACTCCTATTTTATAATAGCTAATTTGCATAATTTGGAAGATTAATCTGTAGAGGGAAACCAATGCTATATACCACATGAAAGATCACATTAAAACTAATAATTGTTTGAGTTTTAGAGCAATGTGGAAAATTCATGTTGAGCTATGAGCATTTCTAATACAGAAAAACCATGAAAGCGAGGCTAGAAAGGCCTCCGTTGTTTGTCTCATACACATCTCTATAAGTTCAAATGGCTGTAACTTCATTGCTTTTTAAGCTTCAGCACTCAACTTTCACAAGTTCACTAATGTCGAAATGCTCTTTCACATAGCAATGTTCATGTTTTATATACATGTGAATAAACTACCGAAACGGGAAATCACATTTATGAAAGTCGTGTATGCCGTACGACACGAAGAGATCATCTTATTTATTATATCAATCTGCAAAGACCTCACGCAATGTGCACCAGAACGCAAGGAATATGAGAGAGTAATGGGTTTGTGAAAATAAAATGGCTTCCGGCTACCCGCAGTTTTATGCAGATTAATATAATAAACAACTTATTAGTCGGCTAACCAGATGATACGGCTGTGTACGTAGTTTTACTCGCGATACGCTTTTTGGCTCGTGGCTCGCCTGAAGGCTCGTCAAAATACAAATGACTCGTACAAATACACAGCTTGAACAGCACTGCTCTTAGCCAATCAGAATCCAGTATTTTTCCCTGTGAGTATTAATAACCTCTATTTTGATAAAGGTCTTAGTCTATATACTAAATCTGAGCCGGAGAGAATAATATGTCTTTGCACTGAATCTTTTACGTTGCAAGCCGTGTTAGCTAGCCTCATAAACTGAGTTTTCAAAAATTTGCCATGCCTTCAGCTTTAAAGTTATGGACCTAAAACTTGTGATGTTTACTAATTGTGGTTTGCTCTTTCCATGTCTGTCATCCAGGTTGTTCTCGCACCATTTTTTTGATTGACAAGCTAAAAAGGTCACGTGATCAGCGCACACGAGAACGATGGTTTCTGGAACTGCACTGAACTCGAAAGCACTTTCCTGCAATCCAGTTCTATCGAAGCTGTAGGCGAAATAAAACGTGTTTTTCTTTATTTGTTGAACGTCGTATAATGAATAGTTTGTATAATACGGCGGCGAATTTGTTAGACTGCTGGCCGTCCCTACCGTATTTTACGCGAAGCCTGTATAAACAGTAGTAGTTGTAGTAGAATCTTTATTTACGGAGGGTGGAAAACATTATTACTGGTTACCCGGTAGTTTACATAATGGCCAGAAGCCCGTTATCTATTAACCTTGAGCTCGCTGCGGTTTGAGCGGAAAAGTAACCCAGCATGACATCGTTCACGCGGGTTAATAGATAACGCGTTTCAGGTGGTAATGCTTTTACGGGCTTCGCGCTCAAATAGCGATTAGCGCAAATACTAGGGAAGGCTAGCAGTCTACGAAATTGTACTCGTCAATTTTATTTTTCTAACTTTTCAAGCCAGTGTAATAAGTACGCCACTTAGTGGTGATGATTTTGAAGAAACTTTTGATAGTGCCATAATATCATCTTGTTCAGTACATGTATATTGAAAGAGCAGATTTTTGTCAGAGCGAAAAAGGGCTCGCGTTCGAAATATCAGCTATTATACCTCGCTTCTCACGATGGTTAGCCTGATACCTTATCAAGTCTTTAGTTCATAAAAACGAACTTATTACGATATTCCATGTTCTCCAAATACGTCGCGATCTAGAAAGGGCGACAGAACGGCGATAGATCGGAGACATTTCTGCCAATGTTTTCGCTCCGTGACTTAATTATTAAACTATAATAGTACTGTTTATGTAGTTTTATTAATTGCGGGTCCGGAGATATATTAAATTCGCTTAGAATTTCATAGAAATATTGCTGCCGAACTGCTTATATCCTAGAGCGGGTAGAGTTCAAGCTTCAATTTCAAACTAAAGCCTTCCTGCCGACTTCACGGCTTTACCTTGACGAAGTTCATCAACGTCTTTGAGATCACGCGAATCCTCATTGAACAGAAAAGTGAAAGGGATATTTACAGCATCGGGATAGTGTCCACTCTTAGGATCTGAAAGTAGAACAAACCATAGCCCGATTAGTGTTAATCCTGGATTAACTCTGCACAAAACCTATTGGTTGTCATGGAAATTAACCCTGGATTAGCACTAATCGGGCTTTGAACAACCCGGCCCTGATTATAATAACAAAGTACTACTGAGGCAGCCTCGTACCCGACTCCGAATCCTTTGGTACGAAGTTGCTGCTGGGATAACCAAGAACGTACATAACGATGGTAAACGGAACTTGTGTCCACGAACTCCATAAGGAAGTATTTAAAAATTCCAGGTATTCACTAAATGACCTCAAAGTGCAGTAATTACGTAAAACTTTGCTTAATTTCAGTTGAATTTTCATCGCTTTTTAAATTTGATGGAAGAAAATTCCCAGAATTCCCACTCAAAGTGCATGAAATTGCATTAACAAGGGTCTGCATTTTCACGTTTTCTGGGGGAGCTAGCATGCCTCCACTCCCCGACCAGTTATATACATATCTTCAATTGGCCATCCCTAGCAGCATGAATACGCACAGAGTAATGTGTACTCTGTATGGCAGTCGTCACATAGTAGATTATTATTAATTTACTGAAACACCCGAGATCCGAGGATTTTAGCTTAAAACACAAGCAAAACACTGTCAAATTCCCGATTTTATAACATGTTGCACTCCGAATTCACGAATTGGTTTTGGCCATAATATATCTCAATACACGCCTTTCATAAGTTTTACTTCCGGTTACGAAAACGAGGCTCCAGGTGGTTTGAAATCCAAGATGGCGGACAACTGCACAGTCTCAGCTAGAAAGTACCTCCGAAAATACTCCCAAAAGTATGTTATTCAGTAAATCATACCTGTGTTTGGTTTTACAATCACTGTATTTATGTCCATGTGTAGTCTGCATTATTTTAGTATATTGTTTAGCGCACAGAAAAGTACTTTTCTACTTGATCAAGTCATCGGTCATTTCCGAACAATGTATACACCCGACAGGTTGCAAATCTAAAAAACGTTTGCAGCTTACAGAGCCAGAGGACGATATTAATTATTTCAGGGGCATCTTTCCGTGGAAGATATCTAAGCTAACTTAAAGGAGACGGAAATATCTTCTGCCTAAAGTAAATTAGTATTGTGGTCTAAAATTGAGGCAAAGTGATTTATGAGGTGCAAAGCAAATTTTAGTTTATTTCTGATAGGCTGTTTAATAAGCTCATGTCATGATATCTAATCTCTTTTGCTATTTAATACAGCAAGTGAAGTGCTATCGATGGGAAATGTAGCTACTGTTCACCTAACAGAAAACAAACATTGGAAAAAGCTGGAGTCAACTGATAAGATGCAAGCAACGAGTATACCGAAACAGCAGCCATTATACTGGATAACCATCCAGACATATATAGTTCCAGTTAGAATATGGTTTATCCGTTCATAGTTCCCCAAAGCCGTTTTCACTTAAATTATGTACATAACTTTTACATTAATAAAGAATGATAGCACGTTTTCCTTCCCCTATCTACGGTGGCCTGGAAGGGACATCGTCCTCTTTTTTCAATCCGCGACTTCTTTTTTTGCCCGCGACTTCTTTTTCCAATCCGCGACTTCTTTTTTCAATCCGCGACTTTTTTTTTCAATCCGCGACTTTTTTTTTCAATCCGCGACTTCTTTTTTTGCCCGCGACTTCTTTTTTCAATCCGCGACTTCTTTTTTCGCAGGCGCCGTTTTTCTTATCCGACACATTCTCTCCAATTAAACACGTGCTAATCCAGTTGACTGATCATGGCCGAGCGAAGTGGTAGCCCTTATTAATTAAACAGTGTCTACTCAAGGCCGTTTTATACAGAAATTATCCAAAGACGTATAGTTTACGGTACATCAAATGTTCTCATAAATATTCATAGTTTATATGGTTATTAGCTAGTGCATGCTCGAGGTTTCACACGTGTTGTGCTGAATGTTTCCCCGACCCTAGCAGCTCGCTCTTGTCCACGGTTCCAGCATGGAAGCTAAATATAAACTGGAATCAAAAGTCTAAAGTCTGAACCATACGTATACGATCATATAAAGCTGTTTCTTTAACATGTTGTGTCCGTACCCTAAGTCCTTCCCACACAGGTCTGCATGATATTGTGCGTTACAAACTTGTGACAAGTGAAATGTTTTTCGCTTCATAAATGTTCAGAAGTTCGAAATCGAATGAAGTGGGTGAGATGTTCGCTTTATTTAACATTTCAGCTTCAAATATTTGGATGGTCATTTCAAATATCCCTCTGCTCCGCAGGAAATCGGTCACCTGTTAATGATATATCGATGTAGGCACGCTTTTACTGTGATTCCCGAATATGGAAAATGTTGTTCGGATTTTGAGAATAAATATAAAGTTACTTATTGTAACCTGATAGCCAAGCACTTATATGGCCGAGACAACTGGGGTGGCCATCTTGGCTGCCAAAACTTCAAAAACATCTCATCCACTTGATTCGATTTCGAACTTCTGAACATTTATGAAGCGAAAAACATTTCACTTGTCACAAGTTTGTAACGCACAATATCATGCAGACCTGTGTGGGAAGGACTTAGGGTACGGACACAACATGTTAAAGAAACAGCTTTATATGATCGTATACGTATGGTTCAGAATTTAGACTTTTGATTCCAGTTTATATTTAGCTTCCATGCTGGAACCGTGGACAAGTAAGAGCTGCTAGGGTCGGGGAAACATTCAGCACAACACGTGTCAAACCTCGAGCATGCACTAGCTAATAAACATATAAACTATGAATATTTATGAGAACATTTGATGTACCGTAAACTATACGTCTTTGGATAATTTCTGTATAAAACGGCCTTGAGTAGACACTGTTTAATTAATAAGGGCTACCACTTCGCTCGGCCATGATCAGTCAACTGGATTAGCACGTGTTTAATTGGAGAGAATGTCCCGGATAAGAAAAACGGCGCCTGCAAAAAAAGAAGTCGCGGATTGAAAAAAGAAGTCGCGGGCAAAAAAAAAATCGCGGATTGAAAAAAGAAGTCGCGGGCAAAAAAAGAAGTCGCGGATCGAAAAAAGAAGTCGCGGGCAAAAAAAGAAGTCGAGGATTGAAAAAAGAGGACGATGTCCCTTCCAGGCCACCGTACCTATCCCTACCCATTATATGGTAAATTCTATTTTTTCATCCCCTTTTTTCACATTGTATACAATTCATACCCTTACCCTTCAATGTATATTCCCTGACTTTGTATCACTTACATTATTGTGTAACAGCATACGGTATTGATTTTATTATTCATATACCATTAAAATAAGTTTATTTGTAGTTAGAATATATCTAGCAGAGGCTTTTGGACACTGCTTGGGCTTTTTGAATGGAATTCAAATTTCTAACACTACCATTTTGTACAAAATATTCTTTTGTGCAATTATTGATAATTTGATAATTATATATAATGAAAAGCTTAGCACAAACCGATTGTAATTAGTAGTGGTTCCTTAATTCCCCTATCCCTGCATGCTCTGTGTGGTATATTAGCTCACCCTATCTAGGGTTTTAGCCAGTCAAATAAGGGGAGATGGGGCAGGGGTGCCAATGCCCTCCTTTCCCCAAGCAACTTCCCCCACTCTCATATCATCAGGCCACCACATTGTTATATCAGTTATTGTTTATTTAGCAGCTCTCACTACTTATAATTTTCCTTTTTTTAAGTGTTTTTCTCATTTCTGATTTTGCTTCACCTTACCCCAAACCCCAAACCTGCTATCCATACACACATTATCACTCATCTTATGATTCCCCCCAATTTCACGTGGACTAATTTTAATATCACCTTGAACCACCACTTAGTTAACACCTATTTTACCAGTTAATAGTTTTAATATGTTTGTTACAATTTATTTAGTACTTAATGTTTTCATATTTTTATTGACCTGGATTGCTTGTATAGCCACTGTTTATAAGTGGTATTCCCTCAGTTCCCATATTACTGTTAGCCTCAATTAAACATTTATTTCAGTAAATGATATTTCTCCCTTCTCTCAAACATTATAAAAATCATACTAGACATGAAATATTTTAGAAGATGAGAATCCTGTGTAGAAACCAATAATATTTTTTATTTCCTTGAAGAAGAAAAACGAGCAGGTTTTTCAATAGCGGTCGGTTGAATCTGTATTTTCATCGTTTGACTGATGCCCATTGATTGAATATCATCAACAGTATTTTCTTCATTCTGGTAGCTGTAGCTATCATTGTTTCCAAGAGTCAGAATTATGCTTGAAGATTTCTCTTCTCTTGAGTACGTTGACACCAAGGGAACATATTTTTCCGGGAATGCCTGTACCTAATACGACGCCTGATACCCGCATACCCGGGGGGGGGGACTCTCCATAACAGTAGACGGGGGTGATCGTCCTATCCCTTAGGGTATAAAATTCTACCATCTGCTATCCCTTAGGGGTGTTCAAAGAGTCTGCTATCCCTTAGGGGGTCTCACGCTAATGGTGGCCCGGAACTTATATTACAGTAAACCACACAGTCAACTGAAACTGATCGCTTAATACTTCCGGCTTTATTGTCGGTAACAAATACAAAATTATTATCACAATGTGCTATCTCTTAGGGGTAAATTTGCTGTTGACCACACCCAATGTGCTATCCCTTACGGTTAAAATTGATTTTGCCGACGATCACCCCCGTCTACTGTTATGGAGAGTCCCCCCCCCCCCCCCCGGGCCCGCATACTTCAAATATCACTTTTCTGGGTGCTTCTTGGTGAAGCAGATTCATTGTTTGATTCATTGTTTCTGGGTATATAGGGTTCTTTGTATTTCAGGGTGTTGTTTTGCTTTAGAAGACAGTAGTTTTCTTTGTGTTACATATGTGGTGATCTGTAACACCAAGAAACCCCCAAGTTGTACGTCGTTAACTGAACAACCATAAGTTAGTCATATTTCAAGCAACCGTATCAGCCATACTCTTTCTCAGTTTTGGGTCGGCTTACACTACAAATCACGTCTCAAGAGTTATTCCAGTACATAGTGTACACAGCAATGCAGTATTTCATACGGCGTGTGCTTTTTGTGGTACTGATCTGTTGAGATTTTCAACAAAAGTTAAGGTTTAAAAGTTTCATCCGCGCTCTTTCGGTATTTTGCCCAAAACGTGGACGTTTTTCATGCAAAACATCAGTTAATATACGGTAGACTTTACATGAACATAAATACAGTGATTCTGAAGCCAAATTCAGGTACGATCTACTAAATAACACACTTTTCGAGTCCTTTTCGGAGGTACTTTCTAGCTGAGACTGAGCAGTTGTCCGCCATCTTGGATTTCAAACCACCTGGAGCCTCGTCTTCGTGACCGGAAGTAAAACTTATGAAAGGCGTGTATACCAAAGTATTTAAAAGCTAATTTCATGGTTCACAACACGTTGCTATTTTTCGTTGCACTTGATTACTTCCGGTTTGCTTACGCGCCCGCGAGACAATGGTCAGCGACCTTTGTTACCAGCTTGCTGTTGCGAATAAAATGAAAACAATGTCGAAACTGTTTTTAGTCTTGAATGAAAACTGAGTCTTTTTAAACTATATTTTCCGAAATAAGTTAAAGTACTCAAGCTTGGTTTTAGAAACAGGTGTATGCCAAGGATTACTTCAAAAAGGAGCTGTTTTTCATCGTCAAATCATCCAGTGAACCGCGGTAAACGCACTCGGTGCGATGTAAACAAAGAAAGGATTGTTGCAAAGGAGCCGGTAGGGGAAAAGCCCGAGTTGAACCAAGAAAACAAAGAACTGAGGGCTGCTCTAAATGTCTTGAATGACGAGAAGAAAGAACTTTACGAACGCGTTCTGCCTGAATTCCATCGAAAGAGAAACGAAACTTTAGCTCTTGTTGAAAAATGTGAGGAGCGGTATAGCATCGAAACGAGTGCGTACAAGCGATTGTTAAAAGAGAGGGACGAACAAATCAGGAGTTTGCAAAAAAAACTTTTGAAACAAAAAACTGTGAATGACACACTGCAAAAGACTCTGAATGCTAAAAAACGTCAGCTAGCAGTGAAAGGGCATTTGCTAAGAGGTGCTCGAGCAGGAAAGGCCAAACTTCTCCGGTTTAATCGGAAGCCAGTTCAAAACTATTCTCTTTTAAATCCCCTCTCAAATGGCCACAATGGTAACTACAAATTCTCTGCTCGTTTTATGGCCTGTGTCCGTTTCTTCCAACATGTTTGTCTCTTAAGTTTTCAGAAAGTTTGTGTTGCCTTGGATCTTACATTTGAATTGCTTTTCAATCGAAAACCCCCCTTCACTGTGTCACCTTCTTCAATTTCCACCTGGAACATTCTCCTCGGAGAGGTAGATAAACTCGCTTTAAAGCAAAAGTTTGCAAAGTCTGAGTTTGAATTTCATCTTTGGGGAGACGACAGTAACAAGGGTGGGAACGAACGTCATGCCTTTGGAGTCCATACATGGGACCCTGCAAATAAATGCCCCCGAGCATATGTTTTGGGCTACGTTCTGGTCGCCAGTAGCAGTGGTGAAGATCAAGCAAATGTTGAATATCATGTAGCTCACAATGTTTATGGCATTAAAAATGTTGGAGCACAGATTGGGGATAATGCCAAAACCCAAACAGGGGTTAGAAAGGGGCTTGTAACAATTAACAGCAAGTTGTTTGGAAAGGAACTGTACATTGTGGGTTGTTACCCTCATGTCGTAAACATCATGATGAGGCGTATGATCTATACAGGGTTTGGGCACTCAGGGAATATGGAGGATTTTAACCTTATGCAATTTCACTATAAGGTTTCATGGCTGCACAAACAGCGGACTGCCCAGTATAAGTCTCTCTATGTGGCTCTAGGTGTTTTGGATAAGGCCCCTCCATTACCTCAGCAATGGGTAGACACTCGCTGGACGTATTTTTATGAACATTTACTCTGGTGGAGAAAGTATGGCAATGCATGCCTTCAACTTGCAGAGCTAATGGTACAGCGATTACCCAAGAGTGATGTGCACTTCACTGTGTGGCGAGATGTCATACAAATGGGAGCTTCCCCAATACTGAATATACACCGGGCTCTACTTACAGAGGTGCTTGAGAAGCTAGTAATGCCAGCTCTCAAAGAATCCGAGGGAGGGGATCCCGAGCTTGGGTTTTCCCCAGGTTATATTGCCAGAATATGGCCAGCAAAGGTATGCATCAATAGCTTTTTGTTTTTAAAAGATGCAGTTTAATGACAATTTTCATAAAAATAGTTTGGATTTAAATGTGATAACATAATTATAATCCCATAAAAGCCAGCTTGGCTTTATATGGACTTATATCTGGGGAGATAGAGACTGGGGGTGCTTATAATATTATTATAACCAGGTTGATAAAAATATTATGAAATATATTAATAGAAAATTGCATTGTACTAACACTCTGACATTAGTTTGATCACTATCTACAATGTTCACAAAATTTAGTTGGTGCTCTTGAAAGTCTTTGCTTTATTTGTATTCAAGCATGAAACACTGTAACCGGAAGGGATGTTACCATGATAGTGGGACTATAACTGGGTAGAGGAGAGAGGGCTCATACATCTCATTAATAATCTTGGGGGGGGGGGAGAGAAGATAAAAATGTAGAAGGTCAATATTTTGTTAAACTCTCAAAATGCAAAATATATAAGTAGATACACTGTAAGTCAATATATGTTCCCATATCTACCCCAATAATTAACAGGGCATTGAAATTTCAGCCAGCACAATCTGCTGGTTGCTGTCAGACTTCTACTTAGCAACCCTGTTGTTATTACTCTTGCTGCCGATTGTTAATTACATATTTTTGTATACAATGCATTCTCTCAAAACATTTGAAGTCCTCCCTTTTCAAGGTCACTGTTATTTGTAACCTCCCTTTTCTCCAGGCTAAAAAAATAACCCACCATTTCTGCCCCCTGATAATGAATGACAGGTCCCTAATTGGGATTTTAAGATACATGCATTAGTACATTTAAACCACAATCACTCTGAATGAAGAAACATCTGGCATAACCTCCTCATGGCTCCGTAACTGATGGTTTGCAATGTTTAAATGTTAAACTGTCACTAATGTTGGTAATTTCTTTTTACATGTATGGAAACAGTTTTCTTTCAAATAACAGGATACTGTTGAAGACCTATCACAGTTAAATACCAAATTTTTATGCAGGTTTTGCAGCAGATGGCATTGGTAGTTCTTTTCATGGCCGATACTGTGAACAGTTTCCCACAAACAAATAAAGCACTCCTCAACAATCTTAGAGATGCTACATCAGAAGCACAATTCCATTCCATGCACAAACGGATGTTAAGGGAAGCTCTAACAGTCCTCAACACTCATGCTATTGGTTGGCTACAATTTCCCAAATTCTTTTCCATGGGTGCTGATAGCACTGCAAACCACTACTTCTGGAGAGCTGTTCTCAGGGTTCTTGGTCTTCTGACAAAGGAAGAGGATTCCATCCTAACACTTCACAAGTTCCAGCTACCTGTTACCTGTAAGAAGAATCAAGAACCAATCAAGCAGATTTACGACAACCTAGTGGTTGCTGCAATGGAGTTAGCTTCTATAGAACTTCTCATCAGTCATTGTACAGCCCTTCATCTAATTGATACCATATCATATGCCTCAACCCATGGTGCAACCTCTTGGTTTTATGAATTTGAAATCCTTACGACTGTTGCTGCAGACAAAGCAAGGTTGCAGAAGTGGGCTTTAACCTGGGGTTTAGCAGAACCTTCCCTTTTCTATGAAATAAAGAAAACTGCTTTATCTCAAGATCCAACACTACCATCTGAATATAGAACCCCAGCACTCTGGAAGTGGTTTTCAATTCATGTGTTCTCCCTCCCAGTCAATAATGTTATTGCTGAGAGGCAATTCAATGTTGCAGAGCTATACCTAAAGCAGAACACCTCTGAACTTTCAAAGCAGGCCAGCCAGCTTTTCGTGGAAAACATGATTCACGGAAACAAGGAGCGACATGAGATCTTTAATGAAGTTAAGAAAACAACAAAGCGACCGGACATTATCAAACTAAGAGTAACAAAAACCACTTTGCAACACATAGCAAAGCAAATGATGGCTTATGCTGACACTATAACACCTCAGTTCCTAGCAGAGGCAAAGGACAATACTAAGAATCTTGATAATGTTCCACTTCAGGCCAAGGATCTGTACCCGCAGAAGTTTCTATCGAAAAAGGTTAGAGAGAATTCTCAGACATTCATTCGTAACCTGAAACAAGATGGAAAGTCATCTGTGGTAAAATGGTTATCAAACAAGAAGGCTGACCAGCATTTGGCACAAGAGAGAACTTTCAGACCCCTCATTTCCCCTAGCATTTGGATAGCATCTGATGAGGTACCTAGTTTGAAGATGGTTTGTGCTTCTTACCTCAGGAAATCTGAACTCCCACTTGATGGGCTACCACAAGACTGTCTGTATTTTATCAGATATCTTCCACAGTTGATGGGAAATTCTCAACAAAACCTAAATGTAAACATGCAATGTAATGAGTGTCACTCATCTCTTTCCACTGGTATCACAGAGGAGTAATACAGTCAACTGTATTCATAATATTGACAGGAGGTGCAGTATGGTAAGGGACTGGTCATAAAGTTTGGGGTGGGTGATAAAATTCGATTTTTCAAAGGCTGGATTTTATGTGGCCCACCCCTGGATTAGTGCAGAATTACACATGACCCCACCTCTATTTTGCAGCTGAAAAACATCATGACCCACCCCCTAGTACATTTTGGCCTACAAATAATGCTAATTAATACACATACATGTACATGTAGTACAGTTATTATATAAATTGGAGGTAATGTTCTGTATTATTGTATCTCATTAATCAGTCAGAACGTTTTTTTTAAATGAAAATCACATTTGGTTATAGATACAACATCAGTTCATATAATATTTGTGTTTTGTAAAAACAAAATAAAATAACTGTTAATACCTTTCAAGTGTAAAATCAAAGCAGATTTTAGTTTGACACACCATCAAATTCAATGTGGTGGCAAAATTTCCATGACCCAGCCCCATTTAAGACTTGAAAAAATGATGACCCCCCCCCCCCCCCCCCTTTACTTTATGACCAGTCCCTAAAGCCCTCTTGCTGTGCACAGCACAGTTTATAGCAAACAAACTGTTTGCATTTTTCTCTTTGGGTTTAATACATTGTTACATAATTATGCTGACTTTCGAGTTAGATTAGTAATGTATTACAGGTAAAATGTATATACCGGTATATATAATTTATGTACATGTGGTAAATTAGACCTGTAGGCCCAGACATACAAATTGAACAGCCTACTCTCTTTAACAATTAATGTTGGGCTTCATCACAAGGAGCTGTTGAAATACAAAAACAAAATGCATTGCATGCCCCAAACTCCCCAAGAAGCAGCACTTATGGGCCAGCTGTTTGGGCCTACATGTACAAAATTTAAAACAGAGTGGCTATTGGTATGGGGCCCGTACACCAACATGTATTTCTACTCATGAATATGGGATTCTTCCGAGCTGAAAATAAGTATAAACTGAGGAAAATTTGTCACATTCCAAACATGGATGGTATGCTTAGCATAGCTACTGGTTACAGTGTATGTTGATTGCATATTACAGGCAGAAGGTGAGCCAGTAAAACCTCATTGCCATTTACCGGGGAACTTGTTTTCAGAGAGTTTAGGGCAAGTTTGGGTTTGTGTTAAAGTACAATTGTACATTGTATGTCAGGCCCATACGAATAGGAAATACCAAATTGAACTCATTCTCACAAGAATCCAGTGCGAACAGAAAATACACATCAGTGTATGGGTCCTGTATTAACAGCCACTTTGATTTGAAAAACCATGGTTGTATAATTATATATATGCCACCGGTATAATGATATAAAACTTTATACCAGGGAAAGTTTAAACATGCAATGATAAATACATACCAAATAAAGTGACAAACATGAAGTACAGTGTACATGCAGCTGTACCACAGGCAGTGTTTTCCCCCCGCTTAATTCCCTGTAGAGCTTGAGATATTTTTTAACAGCATATCCAGGATGAGAAAAACATTTTTTATTCATTTGGTAAAAAAAGTTCAAACAAATCTGGAAGATATAAATGTCAGGGCCCAGTTGTTCGAAGCCCAATTATATTCTTTTATAATATGGATATGATAGTACACATGCTCTGATTGGCTAAAAAGCCATGTTTTATCAGAATATACAAACATGGTTTGCTGTGTTTTGTTGTTTTCAACTGGTAGTTTCCTTTCGTTGCACATGTAAATCTATATTATAAAACACTGAGATAAAGAAGCCTTAAATCCATGTTTTATACTATCATAAAACACTCTGGTCATTTAAGAACACTTGAGAAATGTTGAAAGCATGCGCCTTCGGCTTGTGTTTTAGCATTTCTCTCATGTTCTCAAATGCCCATCATGTTTTATGATAGTATAAAACATGCATGACTAAGGCTTCTTTATTTGTTAAATAAAGCCATGGTTTTGTTTCTCTCGGTAGAAGGTATTTGTTTCAAAATCTAGCGGCACTAAAGTACTTGTTGTTTCTACTCTAGGAATAAGTTTTTAACCTCAAATCTGTAGTTCACAAGTTATCAAATCGAACTAAAGATTTGCCTTATTCCTGGTTAGCCTAAACTGGCCTCTGCAAAAGAGTTTACTCAATTATTTAGTCATGAAGGGAATGTGTAGCAAGGAACTTCTATTAGAAATCATGGCAAGTTAAGAATTCTCTTTAGTAAACAAATAGAGTAGAATACTAGAAATGTCAAGGCTATTCAAGTGGGTCTGGACAGGAGAAATCACCCTGGTTAGAGTGTGAATCAACTCAGTCTACTGATGTATTCTTGTATAATATATCGAGTGCTTGAATTGAAATCTGATTACTGCTTGTAGTATATAAACCCCGTATAACTACTTTTATTAAAATAGGTATAAAGTGGATGAACCAATACAAAATATACAGTTGCTTGTCGAACGCGGGGATCCAGGTACTGCACGTGACGTGTCCATTTTAAAAATCATGTTTGTAAGCCAATTTACTAAAAAAAACGTACCTTAATAACTGTCCTTAATATATAAAACAAAGGATGCAAAACTCACCTTATATGCTTTTCGGAAGAAAGTCATTTCAAACCACTGGGCCTGGATAGAAACTCAGCTGGCTTGAGACGAGTGAATCGAGATGATTGACTTCCCGGTTGACTTGTAAAGGTTCTGGTTCGTTTGGCAAGATTATCCGAACGAAATATTTTCGCGCGGCGTACGTTCGTTCTTTCTGCACAGTCATGGTTAAACTCTAAAGGCTCCATAGCAAAAGTGAATGTGACTGAGAAGTACTGACAGCGTAAAACCGGTTTAAATTCTGAAGACATCTACCGTTTTACAATTTCAAAATGGCCTTTCCTACTTTTTGGAATCGTCTAACAAATGTTAGAATTTCGCCGTTTACGCAAAATACTTTACCTATGGAGAAATTAAAACGGTGAAAATGTTACTAATCCAAAATACTACTTCGGTAACTGAATTTTGTTTTAAAAACTCTTAAAACGTAGAAGCCTTTAGCAAACAAACATCCTGAAATCAGCTTGAATTTTTAACACAAAACTAATTAGCAATGAGCCAGCGATCAAAGAAAATAACTGGGCAGTGTAATCGGAAATGACGTCATGCAAAGATGGCGTTCATTTAAGAAATTGTGACGTGCTGTGAACCATGAATTTGTATGCAGCGGGAAACGTTTTTCCCCATAAGGGCTGCATACCTAATAAGGGTGTCCCAACCAATAAGGAAGCATGCCACCTCTACCTCGGCGGCCATTTTCACTTTGCACTGATAGTGAAGGTTCTACAATTCAAAGCTCTTCATAATGGCCTTGGAATCCGTTAATCCTGAGAAAAATTAGAGGCCTACGGGCTCTAAACACTCCGGAAATTCACCACCATCCCCAAGGAGATCGCAAAATGGTGATAATCCTGTTGAGGAAGGCGAGCTCGCTAACGAACGGCACTCAGTTGAGCTTGAGAGACGTGCGCTTGACCAGGCACTGTTACACGATTCCTCATAAGGAAACTCCAGGGAGAGAGAGGTCTTCTCCTTCGAGACAGCTACCTGGGTTTAGTTTACAGGCCCCCAAGCGTGTTTTCTGCTGATAGAGAAGGCGAACCGAAAGACAAAGTTTCAAGGCTATCTCACTCTGTCAACAACTGACAAAACAGGCGACCCGTTCGCGTCGGCCCTAATGGCGGCGAAGGAAGAGGCGCTTAAACAGTCATCGAAAGTGACTATCTTGAATGAAATTCGACCGCCTTCAGGTTCAACGAGCCAGAAATATTGTATGTGGAATATTGACAAGGACCTTAAGGAGATTATTGATATATATTTTCCTCTTTTTCGTTCATCTATGGACGATAAGACTCACTCAGAACTGGCAAAGCAGTTCCCAAAGCCTAATGTACCAGCTTTGCACGTCGCCGAACTGGATAAATGGATAATCCTTATTCAGGGAAAACAATCCCTCTCAAGCCTTCGGTGGGAACAAGACCTCCAGATAACGGAGAGAAACTTCATGGATGCATCAGGCCCACTTTGCATCCTTCTCCAACACCTGAAAACGAACCCTCAGGGTTTACAGGTGGACGAGGCAATCAATCTCATCCTCAAAAGCCTTCGTTTACTGGGCCATGGCGTGGCCTCAGTTAGTAAACAGACGTGTAGATATCAGTATAAATTCTAGTCATAACAGAATAATCTATTATGGAGCTGACTAAACATTTAGATCCAATGCAGACATACCTGTTTGGGGAATCCAAGGCCAAAGAATTTAACTTTGTAGGGGAGTTAGCAGACAAAGTTTCAAAGGCAATCAATTGCAAACCACCAATTAAAAGACCCTTTGGCTTTGACAACAAGAGAAAGACACCTAAGGTCTCTTCTTCCCAGGACCCAGCACTCAAGGTACCTCTTCTGACAGGGCCTGGAACCCCAGAGGTGGAAACAATGTAAACCGTGGAACAAAGCCTTATTTTAATAACCAGCCTTTTCGGAAAGGCCCCTTCCTTACTTGGGAGGGAAAGGCCAAAGGCAGCCGTACAGATACCAAACAAGCAGTCAATCACTCAGAGACACGAGCAAGCCCTACACTCACACCAAATAAAGGTACCTCTAAGCCTTATTGCCTTATTGCAGTTTGCGACAGAGTAGAAACGAGAGGTTTGTGGTCCCTTCACGAGACCCCCCTTCACATCAACTGTCTGGAGCTTCTAGCAGCCTCTTGGGCTATCCAGGCATTTACAAAAGATCAGTACAATATCCATGTCCTAATTCAGATGGACAATATCACAGCCATTGCATATGTGAACAAAATGGGTGGAGCCAAGAAAGGCCCTCTAGACAAACATGCTCGCAAACTTTGGGAGTGGTGTCTGCCCCGCAGGATCACATTATGAGCAGAACACATTCCGGGTCGTCTGAACATTATTGCAGATGCGGAATAGAGGGCAAAGCCAGACTCGGCAGACTGGAAACTAAACAAAGGGGTATTCAAAACCCTGAACCAGGCATTTGGTCCCTTTACGGTAGACCTTTTTGCCAACAAGAACAACAAACAACTGCTGAGGTTCTACAATTACCTGTCACAACCGTGAAAACAGGAGAACAGTTATGCGTCCCTCCCCCCCCCCCCCCCCTTTCAACCTAATAAGCAAATGCTTAAGAAAGGTCCACAACGAGAATACATCCCTACTGATTATATGCCCAATCTGGCCAAATCAACCATGGTACCCACACTAATGTTGAACCTGTTGATAGACAACCAAATGTTTATCAGTCCCAGGCCGAGGCTACTATTGAATCCAATAGGTCAGGAGCACCCACTAGTGGTAAACAGATCACTCCAACTAGCAGGTTGGAAGGTCTCAGGAATCATTTCTCTACAGAAGGCATATCAAGCGAGGCAGCAAAATAATATTCTCCTCTCTTCCCAGAGATGCTCAACTCAGACTCAGTACAGCTCCTGTTGGTCCAAATGGTCTAGCTGGAGTAGCCAACGACAGGTTGATCCATTTCAACCTGATGTGAAAGATGTTGTTCATTTTCTCACCGAGCTGTTCAAACAGGGCAAACAGTATGCTATATACTATCAAGACTTATAGGTCTGCCATAAGCTCCACAGTACCTCCATTAAATGGGTCTCCAGTTGGCCAACACCAACTAGTGTGTAAATTCATGAAGTTTTTTTTTAACAAGAGACCTACTAAACCACGCTACACATCTACCTGGGATGTTGCTAATTAGTCACTACATTTCTTGACAAACTCCCTATGAATACCTATCTTAGTCTGAAAGTTCTCACAAAGATGTGTGCCATAATTATGTTCCTGGCACTTTCAAGTGCAAAGCGTCAGTCTGACCTTCAGGCTATAGACTTAACTTTCATGAAAACTCTTCCAGAGGGTGTGGAATTTAAAATTCCAGGTTTAACAAAGACAAATCCCTGGTAAAGAACTTGTGTTTTTGTTTCCGGCTTTGCAAAAGAAGCCTCAACTTTTCCCAGTGGCTTGTTTACAGGAATATGTCAAGAGAACTAACCCTCTTAGATTACCAGGAGCTAATAATTGTCAAGCCTTATTCCTGTCTACTCAAAAGCCCCATACTCCAATCTCTTCCACTTCCATTGGTAGATGGCTGAAACAGGTCATGGACGAAGCAGGAGTAAATACTGATGTATTTAAGGCACACTCAAGCAGAGGTGCATCATCATCAGCAGCCAAGCAAATAGGGGTGTCAATAACCAATTAGTGAATTCGGAGTGCAACATGTTATAGAATTGTAGATTGTGCCAGGCTACACAGTAGCTCAAGTACAATCAGAATTCTATTAAAGTTGCACAAAGAATTCACTAATGCCCATCCCTGCCCACCCACTATTATGTTGACCACATTGCCAAAATACTATTATATCAGGACTGTAACATATTTGTTTCCCTTTCCTCTCAGATCAGACCATGAAGCTACGATCCCTACCAATTGTCAGAATTAAGACAAGAGTCTAACGTTAACACATGCTGAAGTTTATTAAATAAAGTTGCATTATGTCTTTATTAAGCTCTTTGTATTTATTATATATATTTTTTCAACTGTGTAAGCAAAGCTCAAATGGCCACCGAGGTAGAGGTGGCATGCTTCCTTATTGGTTCACAGGGACACCCTTATTGGGTATGCAACCCTTATGGGAAAAATGTTTCCCGCTGCATACAAATTAGCTTTTAAATACTTTGGTATTGAGATATATTATGGCCAAAACCAATTAGTGAATTCTTCGTGCAACTTTAATATAATTCTGATTGTACTTCAGCTACTGTGTAGCCTGGCACAATCTACAATTCGATTCCTGGCTTTACGTCTTGCGGCACCATTCTTCCAGTGTGCGGCCAACTTGAAATGGTGTGGTCGATTTGTGAACTTTAAGGCGTGATAACGGGTGAATATTCGACCGAATCGAATACTGTTTTGCCAATAGAGGTAATCGGCTAACGCTGTTGCCACCCAATTCAGATCATGTGATATAAACAGATTCTACTCTGGGAATTATTCCTTTTTCATTTCTAATCATAATTAATGTCGAATAAAATATCTGAATAAAATTAATTTTCAAAGAGTCAATTCTCCAGAGTGTTTACATCACATGATCTGAATTGGGTGGCAACAGAGTTAGCCGATTACCTCTATCCATCTGTATTTAATTCAGAGATTTAAATTCAATAACCTCATTGTTATTAGTATGCAAAAATTGTTATGTATTGCCGATAATCTTTTATCCATGCTAAAGGAGAAACTTTCCAGTACATCATAAAAAGGAATGCTTATTCTGTTTCCTGAATAAACCCGTAGAAATGTGGCCTGTAATGTTTTATAAACGCTTGAAGACTCGCTAAAAGGATATCAAGCTCTTAACATGTAATAATCTCAATATACCACACAAATAAATAGTACTTTTTGCATGTTGTGATTGGCTACTCAAACTCAGAATATTCAGCATTAGTATATACCACACCAGTGAATAGTGCTTTTTGCATGCTCTGATTGGCTACTACGGAGGTGAATATCCTTTCTTATAACCTATCAAATATTATTTTTCTCACGCGCGTGATTGGTTAAATGCGTCACGTGACCCAATATTTTCTCTCCGCGAGTGGGAAATATCAGCGAATACACCCCTGTGAGTGTATAAGTGCGCATCAAAGAAATATTTGATGGATGATAACAACACTAACCTACATTGTTGACAGTGTCGAAATATGCCCTGATACTTGTCCTTGGACATTATCTGATCCTTGAAGCTCAGTTTCCCTCGAGCTTCACTCTCGGGAACTGTTCTCTTCTCGGATCAGATAATGGCCGCAAACAAAATATCAGGGCATATTTCGACGCCACAAATAGGTTATTGTATTTCTATTCACCTCCGAGCGAAGCAGTGATCACCTCGCGTGAGTTTTTGTCCATTTGACAGAAAATAAATAACTATTTGGTGCTGGCTATATATTTAGTTGTGTGGTATATACTAAACAATTATTCGCCTCAGTATTTGGTGAATAGTGGTGGATGTTTACCTCGCCGCTTCGCCATCAAAATGGGCTGTGCACCACAGGTAACCCCATCCGGGGAAAAACGACGAAAAAAAATATAGAAAGGGCCGGAAAGCAGGCTACATGTACATTTGTATTCGTCTTAGTATCACAATCATGTTAAATGAAGTCAATAAAACATACCGTTAGCAGTACCTTTAAAAATGTCACTTGGTCTGCTGTCACATATCTGGTGGGTTCTGGTAGCCAGGTTCTTGACCATATCTTCGTATGTGGTGCACCATTTGTAGTCTGGCTTAACAGTAAAGTCCCCCTCCTATTACGACACAAATCAAACGACATACTCAGCAAAGGGTCAGCAAAAACTAAACCTGCATAAAACATCTTCACGCGTGAGCAGGCAGTAACCTACGACTTCCTGTGTTCTGATTTATTCCTGGAGCGGGCAGCTTTTTCCTCTATCTGACTCGGTCATGGTAACCAGTGCGCATGCTCTAAATTCATTGGAGTTTGTTCAATAACTCATCTCTCAAGTCAAAAGAGAAGAGAAAAAAAAAAGTTATCTACCGGCTTAGGGTCGGCCCGTACAGAGAAAAAATGTGTCCTCAGTGGCTCGGTCAGTGTATTTCGGGCACAGTTTTTGTTTTACTTCTATGTCGGGTTTTTTTTCGGTCCAGAATCCCCTTAAATCGCACGCCCTGATTAGCTGGCGACCCAGTCCTGGTTTTTTCTCATTTGGTTAATTCCAAAAAGTTTTTCAAAATCAAAGTTTTTGATGTGATTTGTGTATTTGAAAGCCTTTCAAAAAAGGGAAAACTGCATTGCCAGTGATTTGAGTGAAACAAAGATCGAACGCTCAAGACTGACAAATGTATCGCTTCTTGTGTGAACACGCGACTGAATTAACGAAAGCAAGTACAATAAAATAAATTGATAAGCAAAAAGAAAATAACGTCTTAGTCAGTCCGTATAGAGAAAAACTCTGAAATGCATTGAACGATGTCATGCTCGGCTACTTTTCCACTCAAACCGCAGCGAAGGTTAATATTAGATATGGACCTCCCGGCCGGTACAATAACATACACCTGTTTTGATAGTTTAATTAACAGTTCTTCTTGTTCGCTCTGATCTTGTTGTAGTTGGACTGGGATTAGCCATCAAAGCTAACACAAGATCTTTCTACCACTCTACCACAAACTACAGTACGTATTTATTATAAATTTCAACGACCTACATTATTTTGTAAAGCCTGGTTCACACTAGCAATACAAGTAGAAATGCAAGCAACATACGCAGACACATGCAGTGATGTATTGATCATTAGTGCCACTTGTTCTTATCTCACAATTACAGCATTGTAACGTCTGTGTATACTGCTTGTGCTTGTATTGCAAGTGCAAACCAGGCTTAACTGTACATGACTTGTATCCTTCTTGTCTATTAAACTCAGTCATGCTCATGATCTGCTCCTTCCTACTGCTTGGCAGGCCGGGAGGGGATGCTCAGAAACACAATATTTCAGTGATTTATACTGCTTGACTTTAAAATCTGCCTTATGGTAGCTATATGAGCATGCACAAAAGTTATTCCGTTTATGGTTGCTCCATTGCTCCTAGCATCAACCGCCATCTCATGACATCAACAATATTGTTCTTTTAAAATAGTAAATTGTAGAGAAACTGGCACACCACATGCACCTTCCATTTGTAACACAATAAAGACTTTATAATAGAGATTGAAATAAATTGTAATAAACACTAACCAGTTTTTTGATACACATGTCAGTAGTTTGATATCCATCTGCAATCCATTTCTCCAAACCTCCATCAAGGACAGACACCTTAGTGTGGCCAAACACCTGACGTGCATCAACATTATACAATGCATTTATTTTATTTTATATACTATCTGTCACATTTTCCTTAATCTACGTTTAGATCAATAATTTAGATTACTAATTTAGTAATACCATAGAGGACAAATTAATCCCTAATTTCAACTTGAAATTTCATGCAAAATTGCGTAATTTGTAATTTCACGCACGCTTAAAATAGTGTTTTTCTGGATCGTAATTTGCCCTCCATAATATTAATGGGTAGTCAAATAGTGACTCGTGAAATTAGGTATAAATTTCACTTGTGTTTGTCAAAATCTGGAATGCAAGTTCAGCTGTTTCTTTCTCCCATCACACACACTCTTTAATTTTAGTAATTTACATGTCTTGAGTTCTCTTACTGTTTTTCCATTCTGTTTTAATGTACTTGATTATGTATGCATTGACTAATGAAATGAAACCCGTACAACTACATGACAGTATGTATATTAATTTGTCATTGCATTTATATACTCACAAATAATTTACTGGGAGTATAACTACTGAAATGTTGCTCAACTTACTACAGCTTTTTGTGAGATGATGCAGCTCCATAAACTTTTCTCCTGATTGCCTGGGCCAAAATTATTGTTCGAAGCGAGGTACATAATTTTATACATGCACCATCCTTGAGTTAAATTGCTAACCTGAGGTTAAACTGTGTAGAACTTTACAGATTACAATTATTACAGATTTAGTACTATCCTAACTAGAGATAAATTTACCTTTGATTTGAATGGGTCCTGATCGAATGTCACTTAAATCTGCAAGTGTTGTATTGTAACAGTCAATTGTAGGTACCTTAAACATCAGGAACAGTCTCCCACCAGTAAAGAAGCCATATTTGCCAGAACACCCACCATAGATCACAACATGGCTGCTGTTGTTGACCGCAGCACCCCTTGTATTTGTCTCAAATGTTGCAGCATCAGCAAGTTTGCGGGGATACAAAGGGGTTAGCTCAACACCACCAAATATGTTGAAATGCACTGCTCCTGGGATGTGTCTCCTGTGATTAGATAAAAACAGAATTCACACTGTCATTAATATTAACCATGCAATTGCATACATGTATATCATTGTCAGTAACCAACTTTACATACCATCCCATGAGGGGGGGGGGGGGGATCCCATGTAAAAGTGATGGGGATGCTCGTTGGAAATTTTAAAAGGAATCATCATGCCGCTCAAATTTCTTTTAACCCCTAAATAAGTCAAATGTCATTTAATTTTGTGTTTTGGGATTGGTACCTCGAGGTACCAATCCCAAAACACAAAATTAAATGACATTTGATCCAAATTAAATCTGTTTGTATCTTAAATTGAATACCCTAAAAGGTACCACAATAACCAATTGATAACTGTGGATGTTTCAAATTGAACGCCCTTAAAGTGGTACCTACCAAACTATGTATTTTAACCCCTAAAAGGTACGAGTGTCCCCATCAGTGCCATATAGGGAGCACGCAGGAGAATTAATGTGTGATTAAAATCTTATATTTGTTAAATAATTAAACAGACTGAGTATATATATAACTAGCCCAAAACTTTAGCCACCCCACAAATAATCACCAGTTGATCATTTAAGTTGGATGATATAGTCATGTACAATGTAAGTACACTAGAGCAAAAAGCTTACTAAAAGCATATTAAGCCAAGATAGTAATGTTTTCAACTTTCGTCAGACTTCATGTCCTCTGGCTTAGAGTGACTCTTCCATGCATGCAGTGGTTTATTTGACCAAATTTAAAGCAGTTTCACAAATTGTCGGCATCGCCAGGTAATAACACTGTGCAGGTGAGTCAACCTTTATAATTAAATGGCTTAAATTTGACTAATTAATGCAAATTGGCCCAGTAGACAATGGGTTAATCTTAACAACTACTGGAAACGATAACATTATGAATGACAATTCACCTTGAAAAATCTTCCATAGCATCTTGACCTGAGTACCAAGTGGCATCTAAGATGACAAGGCTTTCTGATCTACCTCGTTGTATTTGTTCATTGAGCCAGTGTGTTGAGACAACTGCTGAAACCTCCATGTCATTCTTGATCTACTCTACAAGACAGTATATTATAATGTAAGGAGTGGGCCATTAGAAATCAGGGCTGGAGGATCGAGTGGCAATTCAAAAAAACGATTACCGTATTTTATACCCGTGTATAAGCCGCACCTTTATTTTCGTTCAAAATCGGGGGTGTGGCTTATCTACGGAAACACCTAGAAAGGAGACCCAACATTAACATATATTTACATACATGTATCATGAACCTGAATGAAGCTTTTATTATGCGACGGTGCGTATATTACAATCCCGGGGGGGTACTCCCATATATGGACTATACGGGGATGATCCGCTGGACAGGGTATGGTTTTTCGAGTTTCTGATCTTAGACAGGGTATCCATTTTCACATTGACAGATCTTGAACAGGGTATGGTATTTATCTAGTGCCGTTATTTAGTCTAGTGCTTGCTGAAGACTTATTTAGTTATGACACTCATTATACAAGATCACAATAAACACTGACATCCAAGTATAGATAATTTGTTATTTGTCTTATAGAGGGAAAATTTTAACACTTTGTCTTGAACAGGGTATGAAAATTTGAGTTTTTTTGTCTTAAACAGGGTAAGGGTTTCAGAGCCCCAGCGGCACACCCCTACCCAATTTTAGGTAGAGTACGGGATTACAATCCGGTGTGGTTCAAATCGCATCCGATCGTGTAATAAAGCAATTTAAGCATAATCATTGGGGAAAAAACACGCACTTTCAAAGAGTTAAAGCCGCAAAAACTCTTCTAAGACCCACCTTAGACCTAATATATTAGAATTTCGTGAATATTTAAACGTGATTAAGCTTATTTACCTTCCAAAACAGGCTGCGATTCGCAGCGGTTGTCAAAGCATGCATCTAAACAACCAGGCATTCTTCGCAATTTTACACGTGGGAGATTGGCACTAGTTAATGAAAATCCAAGATGGCGGACGTCTGACCTACTCGTGCAAGTATAGTTTCGCCAGAAAACCTTTCTTGCTCTAGCGATTAAAGGAAAGCGATTCCTTGGAATTGTTGTTAGTTAATTGGGGAATAAATGCGGAAGAATTCTGGAGTGATTTAAAGACTGCAGGTTAAAATATACACAAGAAATGACAAGGCAAGTTGAACCATATTCGATCGAATTAAAGTTGTGATTATTACTCGGGCCAGGCCTTCGCGATCGGCTGGCTCGATAGTCTGGCAGCAAGTGTAATCCCGTGGGATTTCAATAAAGAAAGCAAGCCACTAGTCTAGTTGAATACAGGGGACCCTAAGGAACAAGAAAAATGTTGTCGGCAATTTTCTTAACTGTTAGAAGGGTCTAAACAGAGGGTTTAAAAAGTGACGTATAAAACTCAGCATGGAAACGAGGCTGGAATATGAAATTGCCTATAACTTTTCTAAAAACCAATAAATCATCACAAAACTTGTCAGATATGTATAGAAGAGTGTCTTTAATACTACGAAAAGCTTTAATACATTTAGCAAAGTCACATGACTTATAGCATGAAAGCGAGGCTGTACCCATATACGCGTCTTTCCAAGCATCAAATATCGCTATTATTGTGACCAAAATACATAGACAATCTCTCGTAATTTCTGTTATTGTGAAACGCTGTTTTAGATACTAGAGGAGATCAGGTGTCAACCTGACATGGAAACGAGGCTATCGCTTCGTTGATACAGCAATACAAATTCAGGTGGATAATCTATATAAAGATATCAGTTCTGTTGTGTACACGATACAACTGAGCTGTCCATCGCTCAATATCTTCACTCTTACTCGTCATTTTCATCGCTACTGTCGTCAATTTGCTCCACAAGATCATCATTAGTTAACATTGTCGCAGAGTTCTTCTTTAGAACAAGTACAAAGGTCTGTGCAGTTGAGCCCTGCTTTGCGACACTGACATCGGTTGTTGGAACGTTCCTTAACATAGTTGCATTTTACGAGTTGAATGATGGCCTCGGGTGTTAGCGATAACTGTGTCATGACAGGTTGCCATTCATCTTCTTTACGTTCCCTGCATCCGTAGGTATACGTATCTGGCGGCGGCAGGTCAGGATTCGGTACTCGGTCGTTGTTCCAGACCATAACTTGATAGTGAGCACGCAGAATCTCCTCATGCAGTGCGGAGAGTGTTGGAGGAAGTCTTTCAGACTGGGCTTGTTTCTTGCGAAATAGCCACCATCGAAGATCCTTCACCTTTGTAAAGGTTGTCTTTGGTAGGTAAAGCTGACACACGAACCTCTTGATCGGATCACTGGTCTCCGTGGTTGGTGTAACAGTTGTACCGAGATTTCCCAGTTCGGTGATGATGGCTTCATCGGCGTCGCGGAAAATCTTCCAGCATGCAAGCTTCCCTTTGCCCGAGAAGCCCCCGGTGTTATCAGGTTCACTGATGGCATGGAATGTAGGAAGTGCGGCTGTTTTAGCTTCACCGAGGGCTCGGACAATCGGCCCAACTTGATTACTCTGTGATGTTGGCCCGTCCCTGTGACGAATGAAACATTGTCGCAAAGGTCCGGATACCTTCTCAATGCTAGAATAAAGACATCTGTGTCAGGAGAATGAATGCGTATTTCCGTTGCGCCAGCTGCTGTAGCATCAAGGGCGTGGAGCAAGATCTTGGTGTCTGCCTCTTTCTGGCTGCTCTGATGTGTCACATCTTTGTGGGTTGCCTGATATTCACTTCTCCGTGCTACCACTAATCTCCTGCCCTGTTGTCTCATTGCATTGATGGCCTTCTCTGCTAGATACACTGTCAGATCCATCCTGGTTCTAGTGTCTCATAACAGCCTCTTCATTGGCACTTTGGCGATGTGTGTAGAGTCAGTGATACGGTAGAACACAGGATCATGACCACCTTGCCGTTTTACCCTAGTCGCTGATTTCAAAGACATCGGCACGTCATATCGGTCGAAAATCAACTGCAGCTCGCTACTTTGTCTGTACTTCTCGTCAATTCGGTTGTTGAAGTGCTCAGCCTGTGAGTGAGTTGTATTAAGCAGTTCTTGATCCAGTCAGGCTTATCAGTCCAGGGACTGTAGCTCAGCCATGCCGTCTACGATGTCTACTGTCATCTGTGCGTTGCCCATTCGAGGACTATTCTTTTCGTTTACATTTTGACGAGGTATTCCGCCTTCTCAAGAATAGCTAGTAGTGCACTTTTACAAGAACAGTGAAGCATCGATCCGTCTGCGGCAAAAAGCGATCGCGGGACTAAGGAGAACTCGTATTGTCCAACCGTCTCCTTGATGTTAACCTCTGGACGGCTTTTGTAACACGTACACCATCATCATTCGCGTAAACAGCGACTTGTCCTCTCTGAGTTCAACTTTCTTGTCCTTCGTCATCACTTTCACCACTTTTGCATTGCTCTTCCATGTCAAAAGCTTCCTTTTCTTCATCGGTGACCAGAGATTTGTCTTTCCTGACTGGATGCGCTCTTTGACAAACGTTGTATATAATGTCTGTCCGATAGTTCTCTGATTACACAGGTCCTCTTTTACCTTTTCGGGCATGACGACTTTCGTGACAAGGTTGAATAGCTCTGTACCTTCCTCCAAGAATAGATTGGTAAAGCGTTGTCGCCAGCAGTGACCCTACACTTCTTTCTTCGCGAGTGAGAACTGATGTTACCAGATTGTGATGCCGTGTATGAGCCTTTGAGGAGACATCCGCCATATCCTTGGCTTGTTCAGCAAGTTTGGAGAGTTCTGGGGCGATTAGGAAGAACTTGGTTCGAGCATTTGGATTGAGAGTGATCCCTACTAATACTCCAGTGACTTTCATCGAGCGGTTGATATTCTCAAGGCCATTATCTGCACCTACTGCGCAAAACGGAACATTAGCGTTCTTATTTACCACCCAGTTCCCTGCACAACTTCAGCATAGATCTCAGGGTCAGATGTCGCAAGCGACTGCATCTCTGCGAGATAGAGTGGGATCATCCGAACATAGTTCAAACGATCGTGGGCGAAGAAATATTTAGTAAACATATCTAGTGCCTTAAGGTGGCTCGCCTGGATTTTCCAGGGACGCACCATACCCATTTTTAACGGCTGATACTCCACTGTCAGAGCACGGTCGGGCTAGCCACTTCACCCATTTACTAGAAATAGAATAAACTTAGCAACACAGCGTTGACGTCATGTATTTTACATATCATCAATTTTCTCAAAAGCTAGACCTAAACTTTTAAAACGACCTAGTGTCCCTTGTAGTCTAAATGTAGGCCTTCAAGACTGCAAAGTTTAAAAAAATTGTATGAGAGCGTTTTCGAAAAAAAATCGGTTGAATATTTTCATTCAAAAAATAAACGATTCGCCTTACTTCCTGTTTAGTCGCCGAGAACTGTGTTTTCCGGACATAGGACTACTTCCCATATTTTTTTTATTCCATTTGCTTTATTCGATTTCGGTTTATGGAATCATAAGTAATGTCATAAATATGCTCATTTTACTCAAAATAGTAACGTATTTGCTAAGGAAGCTGTAATTCGAAAACTAGTCTATAAATTTTTTTTTAAATCTTTTCACCTGCAATACAACATGTACTGCCCTGGCCCTGTAAATTTTAAGAGCATTGAATCATTTTAAGGGCACGAAATAAAAACAGAAACATAGGGAACTTTTACATTCATCCACGCAAGCTTCATTGCTGTATCATTTTGTTTATAGCTTGTGTCTTTCCGAAATTTCTCTTTTGTCTAGATTCTACATACTTGTGTGCTTTTGAACTAACAAGTTTATCATGCACGCTTGCTACGCTTCGCTACTGCCGGAACGCTCGTGCAAATTCTGTTCTTAGTACAATAGTCACGTGCCAGTTGTAACGCTGTTATAATAAAACTTATAATATTTATTTACAAAGGGGTTAAAATATCACTAATACAAAATCTCGTTTTTAATTGATATTTAGAAAATGTGGTCTAGACGTCATTTTTTCCCGATCTGGTTACTAAAAACACACTTATTCAACATTATCATCCCGCACTGCCAAGCTTCATGGTTTAACTAATTTGCATGTCATTGTACTAAGAACAGATCGGGCTCGGATCCTGGCTCGGATCCTGGCTCGGATCCTGGCTCGGATCCTGGCTCGGATCCTGGCTCGGATCCTGGCTCGGATCCTGGCTCGGATCCTGGCTCGGATCCTGGCTCGGATCCTGGCTCGGATCCTGGCTCGGATCCTGGCTCGGATCCTGGCTCGGATCCTGGCTCGGATCCTGGCTCGGATCCTGGCTCGGATCCTGGCTCGGATCCTGGCTCGGATCCTGGCTCGGATATTAGTTTGTCTCTAGTCTAAATGTAGAAAATGAGCACTAGCACAGTGGCAGCTCACTAATACTAGAAAATGGTGGTCTGTAGTTTACGACCTCAATCTAAAATATTGTATTGAGAAATTAGCCTGAATGTCAGCCGTCTCCACTGGTTTGTTAATAATTGAGAATTACAAATAGATGACTTTATTTCACATGTAGAATGACATTACCTAACTATTCACAATGAATAGCAACATTATTTTGTTGTTCTAAATTGCTTGATTTCTCATAGTTTTACTGCACCTGATATAATTACAATGCATCAAATTTGAGTGACTCCATATCGTGCAGACTACTCAAATAACCATTGCACTTCAATCAACAACACCCATACCAAGTTTTTTGTGGAACAATAATATTGAAAAGAAAGTTATTAAACTACAGAATTGAGGGAAATTGTGGCTGAAATGTACATGCACAGCATGTATGTATGTGTGTGTTGTGTGTGTATTATGGCTCTATCATTTCCAACCACCCACCCCCCCCCCCCCCCCCCCAGGCATACCCCTAACCCTCCCCCCCGGAATATGTGGGGCATTGACATTTGACAGACAAGTAGAGAACCAATTCTCTGGCTACTCTAGCACAAACCATGTTGACACAAAATTATGCTAGAACTCCATGCAGTACATGCTATAGACAGTCCGAGTTAAGGCCACTCAGGGCCTCTTGTTTATTTATGACAATCTGATGAAGTTTTGCTTTGAGTACGAGTGTTTATGAACTCCAACAAAATATTATTCTTTTTTTGAAGAAGTTTGGCATCAAGTACAAGCGTTTATGAACTCGGACAAAATATTTTCTAATTATTTTTTGTATTTTTCAAAAAGTTTTTTTCCTAAATTCAAGCTTCAAAACTTGGGTGCAGCTTATCTACGGGTGCGGCTTATACACGGGTAAATACGGTATGTGCAAGGGAAAATGGGCCCAAAACCATTCCTGCAAGCACTTGTTTACCCAAAAAAAATCATGCAAGAGAACATCAACGATCCAGGAAAATTACAGTGTGAAAAAAAATTGTGCAGACTGAGCTAAAAGAGAAAAAAAAATAGAGCACAAAAAATTACAACCCCACTGCACCCACTGCATGGATACCAATTGTCCAATAATTTCCCCACAATTTCTCCCTAAACAATCCCAATACAACAAAGTGATCAGCCACATTTAATCACCAATTTGTGTGCCCAGCAAAGTCGAAAACAGTATGACTGTATCTTGAACGGTCACTGCCCAATATTCATAACGTAATTACCTCGTTCCCATGATCTTGTTTCCAATGCATGAGGAGATCGGAATTTATTGGAAAATTGGTATCTAGTAAACAATTTGTTGTACTATAGAAATTATTCAATTTATGCCCTTTTGAGTGGATCGAGGCACCCAAGTTCAATGTCTCCTACATGTACATTGTACCTTGAATTTCTTCTTTGAGGGAGAAAATCAAGAAATCAAAAAACCACCCTGAATCGAGGCCAAACTGCCCAGGAATCCCCAAAGAGATTATATAAAAGTAATAACTACAAGCTGGGAAAGCGAAGGTTTTTTGAAACATTGCATTAGATTTGGGAGCACTTCAGCGATAATAGTGAAATTTCCATACATTCTCTAGTTGTAATAATAAAATTATAGCAATACTTTATTAACTGCCACGTCATCCATTGTCATTAATGTGCCAACCAGAGATCCATTGGCTCCTTCATGACACAAAGCGGCCTTTTGAAATCATGCATGGTTGCTTCATTAGCATAACAATTGTAATGTTTATCAACACGAAGTATCGCTATACAGATCGTAAGCTTGGGCTACCTGTGGTGAAACAGATAAACTATGGACATTCGAACATATTTTGCAGGAGACCGTAATGTTCATCTTAAGTTTTTGACCCAAAAAAATACAAATGAATTCAGCAGACTTTCAGCTATCACTACAATCCATTTCGGTGTGGGAATGTTGCTTGTCATTTGTCCAGGGCAACCTTTTTTGTAATAGTTGTATAGTGTTACTACATTTTTGTATAGTCGTCCAATTTGTTAAGTTCTAGCTAGGAAGGAGTTGACCTTGCACTGATACAAACGAACCGGAACCCTATGTCTATTAATATACAAGTCTCTATAAACTTAATCTGTTCACAGGCTCTAGATACTGGAGAAAATGACGGATTCACCCTCCTCTTCTCTTTTGTTTTGTCCAATTTTTAAAGTTTTTATAGGGAAGGTGTGTTTTTTATTGGGGGGAGGGCTGGGGGATTTGCAACAATTTTTTTCAAAAACGTCGTGGCCCTCCCCTTTTCATCAGTAGGTAAATTCATGACCCCGGCTCCATTCAAGATATCAAGAAAACATGTGACCCTCCCCCCACAATTTCTTTTTTATGAACCATGTGTGGAAATCCTTACCTAGTAGTCCACGTAGCGGCCCTAAAGGAGGGACGTAATAACTAGGCGGAATAGAAAATATTTGAATAGAATAGAATTCAGTTGTCATTCCTGCAAACAAAAACAAACCCCGATATATATAATATACCACGATATAGCGAATGTATGAATATTTATATCGGTCACTTTACTGCCCCGGAAGCCACTTGGCTCACATCCAGTGGGATTCTCACGTCAAAGAATCAATTCACCGTTGGGCAAAGATTCGCGAGGACTTGATCGGAGAAAATGTGATTGTGGCGAGTGCGAGGAGTTTGAAAGAGACACCGGAGTGTCTTGCAGTTATTGTGGTTGTCCTCCAGCGCGACATGCCAAGCAGAAATCGTATATGGCCACGAGCACCAGACAGGAAGCAACAATTTGGAAAGATGAAGCGCTCAGCTGGACAAAATAATTCACATAATACACTGGATGTCATGAATGTGGGATAGTTTCACTGTTTTTCTATCTGTTTGAAGCAGCTTATGAACTGGCGAATTTAATTTAATTAAACTAGAATAAAACAGCTACCCGAATTGCGAGAACTGATTCATCTTAATTGTGATGTCACAATGCCGCCGAAACCTATACGGGTCAGTTATTGTAGTAGTTTTCTCTTCGGAGAGAATTGATTCATCTTACTGGACATCACATCCAGGATCCACGAAAAGTAACCAAAGTGAAGGATTAAATTCCGGAAATATAACAAAATTTGCAAGATTAGTACTGTTTCTATGAGAACAAACACAATTTTTATTTCAAAACTATAAGTACATCTAAAGTTTACAAGCTACTTAATTCCTTATCTGTATCTAAATTTAGCAACTGCAATCGATAACATTTCAGCTAAAGTTCTTAAAGTAGCAGCGCCAGTAATTTCACAATTTTTCATGAAAATTTTCAATACATCAATGACGTCGCAAACTTTCTCATCAGAATGGAAAGTGGCTAGAATGACTCCACTTCACAAAAAAGGTCCACGAAATATCAGTGTTCAATATCGATACTTCCAGTGATAAGCAAAATATACGAAAAGATTTTATATGAACAATTATATTAATGGAATATTTACATGCGGAGAATCTGCTGTCTGAACATCAATTTGGATTTCGCCGTTTTCATTCCACTGCATCGGCGGTACTGGATTGTACTAATGAATGGTATATCAACATGGATCGAGGCCTTTATAACCTGCATGGTAATTTTTCTTGATCTCAAAAAGGAGTTAATGATACCGTAAATCATGAGATTCTAGTTGGGTAAACTCATGCGGCTTATGAGTATACTGAAGGACATGCCCTAAGTCTTATTAAGTCTTTCTTAAACAATCGAATGCAAACTTGCCAGGTAAACGGCAAGCTCTCTGATCATAGAAAAATTACCTCAGAGGTCAATTCTTGGTCTACTCCTGTTCTTACTATATATAAAGGGCATCCAACGAGTACTTTTTGAAATTCGTTTGAAACCAGTTATCTGCAACTTATCTAGCCATTTTAAGGCGCCTACTATGTCTTTTGACGTATTATAGAAAGCTATTAGCTGTTCGGATTTTCTAGGTGGAAATCGCGTCAACCGAAAATACTATGGCAAAATATTCCCGGCCTACGAATTTGTTAGTAGTCTAGAACAGAAACACGAATTTTCTAGCCCAAGTAACTTCATGTTGCAAAGTTTTGTGGAGGTAAGAATTTGTTAGGGATTATTTTTCCTTTAGGCTATTGTTAGGGAATGGAAATGTGCTGTTCCGACTCTATTGATCAGACGAATTGGGACGTACGAAAATTTTAGGGGAAACCTTTCAGTCTCCCCTTTCTTCTTTAATTTTCTAGGGATTGAAAACAAATTTTCTAGCCAGTATTTCAGAAAACAATTTTCTAGGCACAATTTTTTTCAAATCCGAAAGTTTTAGGCTAACTTACTCTCCCGAACAGCTTTTTAACCGAAAACTTCGTTGGGTGCCCTTGATATATTAACGACCTGCCAATCTGTCTCGAGCATACTACCCCTAGGTTGTTCGCAGATGATACTAGCCTAACGGCTCAGTGTTGGCAAAACAATTGACGAAGCAGAAGTGGGCCTGAATTATGACCTTACTAATATTAAGAAATGGCTCTCGGCAAATAAACTATAAGCCTGAATATAGCTAAAACAGAGTACATCTTGATTGGATCTAGACATAAAATACATAATATTCCAGTAGAACCAAATGTTGTCAATGGCCGCGGTGATCCTGTCAAAAGAGTCACAGATCGTAACTAAAGGTACTCGGTGTACAAATAGATGAATTTCTCACATAGGAAAAACATATTGACGAAATTGCCAAGAAAATATCATCTGGAATTGGCCGGCTATCAACTTGTAGACCGTGATACGCTGATATCGACCTGTATTGGCGAATCCTTGCTGACGTCATTGTTTACATTTTTGCCTCATTAGCATAAATTAAACTTCAAGCTACAAACAAACAGACTATATCAGTTGAAAGAGAATTTTAAACTGAGTAATCACCGAAAATTTGAGATTTATATGTTAAATATTTACGGAGAAATTGACTTTTCAAAACTATGAAATGGGCTGGGGGGCAAGAGTTGCTGACAGCCATACATTCATTGTAAATTTTGTGCTTTTTAAACGCTCATTCCTCAAAATATATTTATCATATCACTCTCAAATTTTCGGTGATTATCAAGTGTGACAATCTCTTTCGATTTATGGACTCTGTTTGTTTGTATGTACGTCGCTTGAAGTTTCATGTATGCTAATGAGGAGAAAACGTAAACAAGGATTCGCCTATATAACGCCTTAGTTCAGCCCCACTACTGTTATGTCGAGGTTTGGGACTCAATGGGAAGTGACCTTGCCCAACGTTTGCAAAAGCTTCAAAACAGGTTAGCCTGAATTTCAGCCGTCTCCTCTGGGTTCGTTCCTCCCGGGAGGAACGAACCCAGAGGAGACGGCTGAAATTCAGGCTAAAAACAGGTACGCTAGGGTAGTTATGCGCTCCTGGATAATATATAATAATAAGACATAAAAACTGGTTTACAAGACAGCCATGCATGTGTTCGTCGTAAGTTAGTGTGTTAAAAGGTAACAACAATTTCATATAAAATACCAGACCTGGCATCAGTACCTGCTGTTTGCAAAACCTAAATACTGAGCTGGACATATTGCTACTATAGATGGTACGGAGAGTATTTGACTGAGTTTCTAAACCCTATTCGCTCTTATTACTCGGGCTGCCTGTGGCAGCGCCGAGTCTGAAAATGCAAGTGGTTATTATTATTATTTTTAATTAGTGTCAGACGGCTTCTGCGCATGCGTTAAAGGTCAAATTCGAACCAATCAGATTGCACTATGCTGGTCACGCAAACAAAGGTTAGATTTCCTCAGGCGCGCTCAGATAAGAAAATTCAAAGCTCAGACTAGGCGAGACAAGGAGATATCAATTTCCAATAGTCATTGTCAGAAATCTATTCCATCCTGGGCAATGATGCAATACAACCTAAATTTGGGTCAGGTCCATGTTTTACGACAGAATAACCAGAGTCTTTCTACTGGATTCGGAGAGCTCGAGACATTATACAAGTCTGCTAATATGGGGAAAACTGAAACAAAAAATGAACTTTGACGGCAGAAACCCTCATATTTGAGCCAAGCGGAATATTTACATGATCCGCTAAGATTTTTACAAATCTAATTAGTTAAGCAGATGTACGCAGTGTATGCCAACTGAAATGCTGTGCTCGTTTTGTGGTTACGGCTCAGTGGGGCAACTACCCGAACAAGAAGCATGAACTGCCAGCAAAGAGAGAGGAAAACTGAAAGAGGAAATCCTTGTGAGAAATCGACGTACATATGAAGCTATATACGTTATCATCGACTATATGGGAGTCAAACATCGAGCTGCTATGAAACCGCTTGTGACAGTTTGTTTACGCACTTTCATGACAAACGAACGTTTCTACTTTCGACACAACGGTCGCTAAACTGTACGAAATCTCCAAGGATATATCCCTAATGTCCAAACTAAAGGGAAAAACTGAAAGAGGAAATCATTGTGACCAATCGACATAAATATGAAGCTCCAGAAGTAATTATTGAATACATGAGAACCCATAGAGAAAACCGATAATAATGAACACGGTATTAGTTTCACCTACATTTGTGGCGTAACTGAACTCGCACTACAGCATAGCTTGAAATACTGTACGAAAACTCCCGTTTAAAAATTTCCTGATGCCGAAAGGACCGTAGCATTTAAACAAGATATCCTTCTGACCAATCGACATACATATTAAGCTGTGAAAGTATGTTTCCATTCCATAACAGCCGATAGTGCAAACTAGTAAACTGCCACTAGTAAATTGACCTTGCGAGTACTGAACTTTCTAGCGTCAAATGCATGTGTTACGTTTCCAAACTTTAGGACAAGAAATCTTCCATAGAATGTTCTATTTTATTTACAGCTGAGAACTGTATTATTAAACATAAGAAATAAAACAATGGTGCCATTTGAAGAATTATATCATGTCAAAAGTGCAAACGAAGAAATATATATCTACGGACGCGAGCAGCTCGATCGTTTCACTTTGGTCAAACTCGGACTGTTTACGACTGGAACGGAAAAACAAAAAGTAAAACCTACTAAGTTACTAGGTCTGAACAGTACTAATTTATTAACTAGCTGCGAGTTGCTGACAGATATCTCAAGACTCTAGCTAGCTGCACGATAGTAGTCTGAACATACATACACACATGAATAAGTAGTGTTTTCAATAAAAGATCAACTACTTTAATTTACATACGAGAAAACAAAAATATTAAATTACATACATGTATATATATACTAGGGGAGCAGAGAATGAAAGTCACCGCGCTACCGGCCACTCCTAAAGACTGCTAATAATTCGTCCCTTTGGTTATTACAAAGAGGATTTCAAATGAAAGTGTATTTCATCTTCAATCTCATGTGGCCCGAGTGAAAGCCCAGATGGGCTCTTGTTTGAATTTAGTTTATCCTTGATCGGAATCTGCACTCCTGAAATTGATTCATTAATTAACAGTGAATTAAGAAAAATGAGCCGCTACCGGGAATTCAATTCCGCGGTTTTTTTTGTTGTTGTTGCTGGACTTCCGCGTGCCTTTCGTTGTCGAGCCACAAAATTCAACTTGAAATGGACAAAGCACAGGCAGCCCAAGCTCTAGACGTCTTTCTCTTAGTAAGGGGAGCAGAGAAAATGAAAACTCGCTAAAATCGCTTCATATCAACCCTGTTACCACACAGACAGCAAGTAATACACTATGGAAGCAAGGTAAGGCATTTTATTCATTAATTCTTTCGTATTTCTAGCTCGTTAAAATTCCCATACAAACGCTGTAAGTATTAGATATTTAGAGCTTGGGCTGCCTGTGGGGAGAGGGAGAAGAAACGGGCAAGGGGCCAGAGAACTTTACTTCACTTTCGCCGTCCTCGTCGCTTTCGTTGTTCTGCTCGCTTTCGTCAGACGAATCATCGGTGCAGTCAGCAGCTGGTTTGGGATCAGGAAGGATGTTTTTTTTAATTACTTGCACTTTCATCAGCTTTCATCTTGCTCTTGAGAACCAGCTGGAGCATGAGAATTCGATATCTTTGTTGTGACTTGGCAGGTTTTGATCGAACCACAAGATCCACGATTGCTTTCACCCAAGGAAGTTTTTGCAGAGTTGTCGAATGCTTCATTTGCTTTTTTAGCAGGGCCGTATTTTTGTTCTTGATTTCGACCAAGGACAGCGTTTTTTTCTAGGCATATTGTAGTGATACAGAGAGAAGAAGTGAGCATCCACGCGGTTCTAGTTTTGTCACATTCGTACTGTGTTGTAGTTGTTACCTCATACTTTTCCGGATGACGCGGCGCCAGGTCTTAGTTTTATAGGTCTTGGTTTTCGGCGGTAGGTCTTGGTTTTATAGTTCTGAGTTTTATAGATCTGGGTTTTATAGTTCTGAGTTTTATAGTTCTGGGTTTTATATAGGTCTCGGTTTTATAGGTCTGGGTTTTATAGGTCTGGGTTTTATAGGTCTGGGTTTTATAGGTCTGGGTTTCATAGCAGTCTGGGTTTTATAGCCTGGGTTTTAAAGGTATGGTTTTATAGGTCTCGGTTTTATATATAGGTATACAATTGGTTTTAATATAGGTCTTGGTTTCATATAGTTGCATAGGTCTTAGTTCATAATTGAATTAACGGATTATATCACCCAAAGTGTTTTATTTATTCATTGGAACGGGAAGCAAATTGCTGTATATCTCGACAAATAAATATTTGTTTAGAATTTTGATTTCAGATAATAAACGGTTTCCAACGAAATGCATCGATCCATATAAAAATATACTTTATTTTACCAAGTTGTTCGAAAATTATGCACGCGAAAGTGATCGGTAAACTTCTCTGCATTGTTTTTTAATTAGCAGACAAAATTAATAATTGATAAGTTAATTAAAATCTAATTATAATGATTATTTTTTCAGTTTTGAATAAATAATAGCCAATTTACCGGGAATAATTTCCGCAAGACTAGTGCCGTGACTATAGACTAGTGCCGTGACTATAGACTAGTGCCGTGACTATAGACTAGTGCCGTGACTAGTGCCGTGACATTGAAATGGTTTCCCTATTGTTTTTGTCTTTCTGAAAGATAATTACGGTAGAGCAGCAGTCACTGAAGGACATGTACACTAACAAAATTTTCCGATCCCTCAGGAAGAAAACTCAGAAACACTTCGGTGCTGACTTAATTGTTGGGATTTAGCAGGAAAAATATTTAAAAGTGTATTTGAGAGCCGCTTAATATACACGTTCATACATATATCGTTTATTTACCCAATTTGAATTCAAATGTAAACAAAATCTGGCGAAATTGTTAAAAGTGGGTTATTATAAACGGGGAGGAGAAATATAAGACGTGGGTTGTCATCACGTGGCTGTCCATACGTATACGTGGCTAGATGATCCCGCGGAGTTCATTGAAATGTGATTGATTCCCAGTGTTACCGGAAATACGAGGAGCAACTCAATTTTCCTTTCCAGGAATTCATTTTATAGTTTCGCAGTCTTGTGCATGTTCTGCCATAACACAGACATGGCAGCGAGTACGGGCCACGCTCTGCCCTTTGGTTTGGCTATCTTGTTAACGTTCATGCAGCTGTTGCCTTTTTGTTTCTCTTCCACAAGATTATGGAATTCAACAATCATGGTTTCAGTTGGCGGCACAGATAAGCCAACATGTGGTTCTACCGATATCCCGTGTAGCTCGTTTGACTTCGCTGTTCAACAAGCTCTCCGTAAAGGGATGAACTCGACGCGTATTTTTCTAAAACGAGGTAGTTACGAGTTGATGGACAGCTATATCTTCACGTCGGTTCAAGATTTTGCGATTGAAGGAGATTCTACAGGAGAAGTTAAAATAACGTGCAGAAAAACTGACGTGAGTTTAGCATTCATTCTGAGTGAAAATATACAGCTGAGCAACGTGAAATTGGTCCAGTGTGGAGGCGGGCAGACGGCTGTTGTCAGCCAAGATAAAATAACCCTTAAAACTACACAAGTCAAGTTCATCACTGCGTTGTATTTCAATTACTGCAAAAACCTTCAAATGACTAATGTAGAAGTGTCTAGGAGCCGTGGGCTTGCTGTAACACTGTGTGATGTGAGTGGTATAAATGTTAGCCGATCTGTGTTTAGCGATAATGTGCCTCGGCTTATTACACCCCCAGCTGAAAAAGTCAACAACAGCAATTGGTTCATCCTCAAAGATAATAGTAACGCAAGTACAGGGGGAGGAATATTTCTAGCTCTAAACTCTTACGGCTATAATCCCGTAAATATCAGTCATGAAATGCACGAGTCATACGTACAAAACAACACGTATCACTTCTCAGACTTGAGGTTTCTCCGAAATGAAGCTCAAAAGCCAGGAATCAAAGATTACATGAATACGCCGGAAGTTCCATTCAGCCGTGGAGGGGGGCTAAGCATTTCAATATTCGGTAACGCAAGCGGTAACACAATCCACGTTACAAGGTGCACGTTCGATGGAAACAAGGCTCAATGGGGTGGGGGTCTACAAGTTGAGTTCAAACATGTGACCAGCGGGAATCGTGTAGAAGTCCGAGATTCAATATTCACAGAAAATTATGCCAACTTTGCCGGCGGTGGAGCTAGGGTTGGAGAAATCACTATCTCCCAAACGGTATTAAAACCAAACAGTCTCAGTTTTCAAGATTGTCTTTTTACAAACAACACATCAATATGGGGCGGTGGGATATCTCTGTATGGAACGAGCAGGATAAAAGAGATAGGGACTGAGCACACGTCAAGCGCCAAGCGGTTCGTGTTCAAATCTTGTCGCTGGAATAACAACAGTGGAACTGTGGGCTCGGCTATCGGCGCTTACCTGTTTAACTTAAATACTGATAATATCGGGACCTTCTCGACGTTTCACGTGGAGCTGGACGTGTGTGATATTGTCAATAACAACGTCATTACACAGGGCCACGACGTTGTGATTGGCCATGGAGCGGTTTATTCCGTACAGGTACCATTAATCCTAAAGGGTGACGTCAATATTATTAACAACACAAACACGGCCATGGTTTTGGACGGCGCTTCTGCTGAAATATACGGCCGCGTAAAATTTATTGAAAACAAGGGTTTCAGGGGAGGGGCACTTGCAATGTACGGTAGATCAAAACTACAGCTTGCTAAAAATTCCAGAGTTGTATTCCAAGAAAACGAATGTGAGGATAAAGGAGGCGCTTTGTACGTGAATGCACCTGGATCACCGCACGTCAGTTTCAATGCCACTGGTTCTAATATCCAAACGTGTTTCTTTGGCTTCATAGGCGAAGAAAATATAGACTTCGATTTCTGGGACACGGAAGTTATATTTCGAGGCAATAAAGCGCCAGATGAAGCATTAGGACCGTCGGTTTATGCTACAACTTTAAAGAATTGCCGGAGAGCTGGTGAGACAAAGGGCAAGAACTCGGCGCTGCAGTGGAATTTTATAAAATTCCTGGATGCACGTGGCCAAAAACAAAGTAACGTGAACCGGGAGGTGTCTACGGATCCGATAAACATTTGTTATAACGTCAGCGACTGGCAGGTGGCGCCAAGCGAGGTGTTCAACGCCTCCGTCACGTTATTGGACGAAAAGGGAAATCCTGTTTATGGGATTGTAAAAGTCGATGTTAAAGGCGCAGATGATTCTGCATCTGTTCGCCTTGCTACAGCGTCGTCATTGTTTGTGGTCCATAATCGGCTTTCATTCCTTGTATTGACTGGGAAAGAGGGTGACAGGTTTACCGTGAGCTTGAGATACATGGGCGAGACGGTAGTTCGCAGGGAAATAAAAGGTCTCGCTCTTAAAGCCTGTAATCCTGGATTCAAGAGTAGCAGAGACCAGTGTATATGCTATTCTAAGACTTTTCCGGGAATTTCCAGATGCGGGAAGGATGGACGGAGTGTCTATTTAAAACGAGGCTACTGGGCTGGGCTAGTTAGTGGAAAATTCCACACGATGCACTGCCCGAACGGTTACTGTCGTTGTCCAAATAGATCCATACTTGTTGAGGAGTGTTTGTACGTCCGTGGACAAATGTGCAAGGGAGGGAGATCAGAATCGAGCATTCTGTGTGGTAGCTGTAAAGCAGGCTATACCACAACATTTGGCAGCGAGAAATGCAGCAAGGATTGTAGCAACTGGAATCTACTCTTCTTCGTCCTCATTGCTCTTGTGTTAATAGGCGTGGTTATGTTCATCATGTTAATTAACCTCGACGTATTCACAGGTTATCTCAATGCTTGGTTATACTCTTACCAAGTAATTACATTACTTATTAAACCGGGCTTCAAGTTTGATGCATTTATGAAGTTCGTGATAGGAATAGCGAATTTACAGTTACGAGCAGGAAGTGAAGGGTCTTGCTTTGCTGCGGGACTAGATGAAGCAGACAAAATGGCCATCATGTACGTACTTCCTACGTATATCCTTCTCCTAGTCTTCATACTCGCCAAATGTGTGCGTAGATTTCCGAATTGGTGTTTTAGCCGACGTGTTAAGGCACCATTCCGTGCTTTCTGTACAATCTTTGTTCTTTGTTACACCAACATCACCGGGATCTCCCTGAAGATTCTTCATCCAGCCATCCTAGGTGATAAGATGGTTCTGTTCCAGCAAGGCGAAGTTGAGTTTTTCCGGGGCAAGCACATCGCCTATGTGTTGTTGGCTATCGTATACATTATGGTTATTGTAGTGCCATTTCCATTGCTTCTAATGTACCAATCGTTTTTCGCCCGATGTCTTCGTCCCGTTGTAAACATTCACAACTTCAAACCTCTCTTTGACAGACTGCAGGGATGTTTTAAAGGTAAGCCGTCTCTGACCAGCCTCTGGTTATAGTCCATGTAATTTACGGGGATGCCGGGTATATAATAGCGGAGCTCCTATAGGATGAGAGCAAAATTAAAATTGGCTGACTTCCGGTTTCCTTCGCGCCCGAACCCCGACGCGCGACCGAACCCCGACGCGAGGCGAACGACATGCCTGAAAAAGTCTTCACCTGCGCACGCACTGTTGAAACAAGGCGGCCGGATTGAAACCTTGGTCAGTAGCTAGTGATAATTGTTTTCGTTCTTTTTTTCATTTTCCGTTATCTTCTTTTTTCTTCTAAACCTTTTCCACTGATTTCCCTTGATTCTACCAGTTATGTTTGTGTTTTTATCTTTGTTTTCTTTATATAATTTATCTTTTTTTTCGGGTCGTTACCTCAGTTCAGATAATTTGGAGCTCCGCTTTTTAGTCTTGCCTAAATATACAATTGAATAAATATATTTGATTATTGAGAGCTCCGCTCTTAGGCTTGAATAAGTCACAAAAATCGCGCAGAAGTCGTCATGGGAGGAAAGTATTGCATATCCGTTTCAATAAAACATTGAGGGTATTTTATTCCTTTGTAGGCAATTAACAGCCACTAATTGCTGTAATGATAATTGTCGCGAAGCTATTGGAAAAGTTTTAAATTCTGTATCATTTGTGATGTGTGATTATCATAATGTCAATCTAACGTACAATTCTCTTACTATCAGATCAGTACCGCTGGTGCGCTGCCTTCTATTTCGTGAGTCGTTTGGTAGTGCTGATGGTGGCAACTTACGCCCCTGAGAGTGCCATAAAACGAGCTTTGTTAGAGACCCTCTGTATTGTGATCCTCGTGATATTCGTGTACCTACGGCCATACAAAGAGGGCAAAGGAGAAGGCACCAACTACAACTGGATCAACGTCTCAGATGCCGTCCTGCTGACGAACCTTAGCTTGTTGACCGTATTTAGTTCCACCATCGACGAGAGCGCTGCCATTGATACTAAGACTTCGCTGCGTGTGTTAGTTAATTGTTTGGCGTATGTACCGCTCATCGTACTGGCCGTCGTGGTGTATATAGTTGCTGCAAAGCACTACAAGAAGCACCAGGCTGCTCAAACCAACTGCACCTTCTCATTCGTCCCAAAATCGCCTCCAAAAAATGAGAGCGACTTCAGCGATGTGACGGAATACGATACTGAAGGTAATCCAAGGGCCAGCGCTGCGTCATACTATTAAGTACGCGAGAGAGAGCGTGTTTTGTACAATGTATTTAACAAATAGATTCCATCCTGCCATGCGTCTGTCCCCTTATAGATGCACAGATGACATAACGTAAAAAAGAACAAAGAAGTGCGCTACAAGACGCAGTCGAGTGTCGTCACTGATATTCTCTTTACGTTTTGGCGTCATCTGTGCATATGCATCTATAAGAGGACAAACCAAGCAAGTTGCATGGCACTACCCAACACTAGCGTCTAACACGCACATCTTATTACCCGTGGAGTGCTTAGCGATGTGAATATCTCCGAAGAGGATCCGAAATTATAAACCAAGCAAAACTTTTTTTTTAAGAGATCCTGCAAAATAGTAATAGAATAATAGCTAAAATATTAAAAGGTCACGAAAACTACTATTACTATTTTGCAGGATCTCTTGGTTTATAATTTCGGATCCTCTTCGGAGATATTCAATACATAGGGATATTACTAATTAAAATAAGAGCTAATAAGGACTGAAATGATCTAATTTAAAGCTAATAAAATGGAAACAATTACAAACTTCTAACATGGGTAAAGAGGCTCGACTTAAAATTCACAATGGTGTTGCTGTGCCTAATGCCATCACTAAGATTGTTCCAGTCCCTAACTACAGATATGCTAAGCGTTGTTTGCCCCAGTTGTTTTTTTTACAGCTGGCAGACGAAAGTCTACCCTGGTACCAGACGCTTTCTTCCGTCGGAGAGAAGAGAACGGAGCCGCGAAGCGGTGAGAAGGGAAGAGACAAGAAAGCCTTATAGCGTTCTCTGATTGGCTATTGTCTAGTATCTAGTGTGTTGTGATTGGTTCCTCGTTAATTGATCTAGTGATGTTGATTGGCACCTATCGTTAGGATGATAGTGAGAAACGGTCGCGGGCTACCAGAGGCTTTCTTCTCTCTTACCTTCTCACCGTTTCGCGGCTCGCTCATCGCCGCTTCGCGGATCCGTTCTCGAAAGCGTAACGAAAGTCATCACCATTGTGTGTGTTATAATTATGCTGGTCATTCATTGATATTAAGTCTAAATGGGATGTTAATAGACTGTTTTTACATTTGAAAATGTATAAGCATCTGTGGTATAGTCTGCGCTGGGACAAATTCAACCAGTTAAGAGACTGGCGGGCATCAGTAGCCGAAGAGTGTAGAGGACGGGCGAGAATCAGCTTGGCGGCTTTATTCTGTAGTATTTGCAAGCTCTGTATTAGAGTAGAGTTATCTTTGTCTCCCCACACAACGTCGCAATAGTCGCGAATAAAGGTAGAACTAGACTGTTAAAATATAATAGTCTAGCAAACCGGGGTAGGAGATGCTTTTTTCTCTTTAAAAGACCTAAGCGTTTGTTGATTTTGGCCGAGAGCTGTACGCCATGTGGTCCAACCATGCCAGGTCATATCAGAGGAGAATGTCACACCGAGGTACTTAAAGTCCTCCACTCTCTCCACGTCACTGTTGTATACTTTGACTGAGATGGCGGTGACGTTACGAAGTTTCCTGCTACTACCAATCATCATAACTCGTTTTCTTGGTATTTAAAGCTAATTGATTATCTCTGAGCTTTACTTCCAAATTGCATGGTTGGATCTGATAGAGGACAGACACACGGAAGAATGGAATCTATTTGTTTTGTACAATAATCGCAAACTAAAATCTATGAAAATATCCAATCAAAACGAATTGAGAAATTGGTTGTGCGCGCTCGTGACGACATCCATGACGTGTTGTGTGTCCTCTAATAACACGCGGCCGGCTCTTGACCAATCAGAGCGTGCGTTTCGGACTGATTATTATATAATTTTGAAATATGCGAGATGAATTATTTCGTATTTTTCCCACTATTAAAATACGAGCTAGAGGGTTTCTTGTTACTAATCATTCAAGTAACAGCTAGGATTGAGTCAGTCCAAATACTAGACACGTAGGCCTATAGACCTTATGCAACTCCCCTTAGCCTGAGAACTCAGCCGACTCTTATCGCTCTCTCTCTCTTTCGCAGGGAGAGCCAGGGGCGTATATAGGGAAGGGGCTGAGGGGGCCACGGCTCCCCCTTTCGTTGGCTGGTCCCCGCACCCCCTAACTAATCGCGCCTATACGGCGCGATGTTCGGCTTACGCCACACTTTTACGGCCCCCTCTTTCTGCATTTCCTGGATCCGTCCCTTAGAGCAATGAGTCGGCTGTTTTCTCAGGCTACAACTCCCCCTCCCCTCCTCCCCGATGTTCACCTCGTGATACTGGAGTCGAAATCATGAAAGCGAGGCCATGCGTTGGTAGCAACCGTTCTGGCGAAGCGTGCGCGGCAAGTGGAAAAATGCCGCCAAAGTGACGTGTTGCATAAAGGCCTATAGATGGTTTGCACTCAATCCCCAGAGATTCAAATGACAACGGGCATGGCGGACATGTTGGTGTACAGAACAAAAGAAGCTAACGAAGAATCTATTGTTAGCTGTACAGCAATATGGCGGCTATGACCTAACGTGCAAAGGGTCTATAGAACTGATGACAGTGTCTTGGAAACACCTGTAAATGTTAAAAATATCTATTAGTAAGTCTTCGTGCCTCTGTAAAAATATGTGACCTCTAGGTCATGAAAACCGGTGTACAAGAAGTACATATTCAGCTTTTTTTACGACCTCGAAAGTGGTAAAAAATTACAGGATATAAGAAAATCATCTTTCATTTGTTTTATATTAAGAAATTTGATCTACGTGAAAAGAACCTAATTTCATTGAAGCAGGAAGAGCATTGAAGATGAGGGAAATCAAATGGTGACGAGAGCAGGACTGTTCAACTAATTACTTTTTTCTTTTGTTACTCACTATACCTATCTATCTTCTATAACTGGTTTATATTGTCTCTTATCCCTGTATTTTTGAATCAGTGTAAAATAAAATGAAACTTGAAAACTTAAAAAACTTGATTATAGCTTCCGAGTGCTGATCCTCGCCGGTTTCTGGGAAACTACCCACCCACCCCTCCCGTTGAAATGCACGTTGATTAATGATTAAAGGAGAACTGAACCCTATAACAATCCGACGACTATTCAAACTTGTATTCAAGAGAAATAAGTTCTGCTTTTTTTATTTCTTTGTGGTGCACGTCGAAAATTAGTCGATTCTCCGCTGATAAAGAGTCATCCGAAACACTTCCGCTAGTTCTGGCTACAAACCTAATTTATGTACAACTTCTACTTTTAGAGATTCATATTTTAATCGTATCGTGCTTCTATGCGGAACTCCTTGCCACCTGAAATTCAAACCAGCACCTCTATAGCTTCTTTCAAGAAATTACTTCGCGCGCACTACCGTTCGCTTCTGCTATCAACTTTTGACCCAGACCGCATCAGAACATACAAGACCATCTGTTCCAAATGTCGTCAGTTCTACAAACATAAGGTCAGTTTGCTGATACATTAAAAATATTTTTCTGATTATATATATATACATATTCTTAATGCATGTGTTGTAAGTAACAAGCTTAGCTTGTTTGGACTTCGAGTCTTTGTCTCTGCCTGTAAAGCTATAAATAAAAAAAAGTAAAAACTAGTTTGTACGAAATTAAGCCGAGAAGGGACTTCCGTCTTCAGTATAAAAATTGCTCACTTCGATATTAAAATTGCTCACTTCGATATTAAAATTGCTCACTTCGATATTAAAATTGCTCACTTCGATATTAAAATTGCTCACTTCGCTATTAACATTGCTCACTTCAGTCTTAAAATTGATCACTGCGGTATTAAAATTGCTCACTTCGGTCTTAAAATTCAAAATGGCGACTCTTCTTGTTCACTGAACCAGGCACGTGTATAGACTAGGCCAACGTTAGCAGCCTTAAGTTGCCTAAGATGCAGATTATTTACGACTAGGATGTCAAGTGATTCAGGATAGCTACGTTTCGGGACCAGAAACTGCGAAGTTGTATTTTATTTTGATGCAAATGTAGCCGTGAAGACAGTGAAGAGACTCTATAGAGTTTTAAAAATACTTAGCGCATGTAAGCTAGCTGTAGGAACTGTAGCCTAGCAATTTTAATTAAGACTGAAGTGAGCAATTTTAATATCGAAGTGAGCAATTTTAATATCGAAGTGAGCAATTTTAAGACTGAAGTGAGCACTTTTAAGACTGAAGTGAGCAATTTTAATTAAGACTGAAGTGAGCAATTTTAATACCGAAGCCCAGCTGAGCAATTTTAATATCGAAGTACGTGAGCAATTATAATATCGAAGTGAGCAATTTTAAGACTGAAGTGAGCAATGTTAAGAGTTAAGACTGAAATCGGAAGTCTCTTCTCGGCTTTCGTAAGTTTGTGTGGCGGCTCAATTCAGTGCTTTTTCCCCGTAACGTACGTCATGCATACCAAGGAAAAACAACCACACCTTCAGCACAAAGAAAGCACAATAGTGCGCAATTATGTATAGTTTAATAAACGAGCAGCAGTGTTTTATCAGGTTTAAAACTCGAGGGCGCAAACACGTGCTACGAGTTTATTAAACGGCTTCAAAAACGTATAATGGTTACTTAATGAACCATTGAACCTTTGTATTCACAACGCCATGCAAATATTCGAGTAATCACTGCCTGCGATTACGAACATCTCGAGGTAATGACATGAAGAAATTACCATAGTATGTTGTTTGTTTGGCTGGATTAAAGCATAGTTAATAGAGTATGATTAAAGCGGCGTTTCGCAATGCTGAAAGCATTGTGTGGCAAAGAACAAGCTAGGGTAAGAAGAACCTGCACTTGAAGGATTTGATGTCGTGGTTGACATCGATAAAGTTCAAGACTTGGAAAGCGATATGGCTGACATGACGGCAGACTCTAAATTTTTGACTCCGGCACAAAATATGAAGAAGATGTTTGTAAGTTTAATGCACGTTTTTATTATGTTACGGCTTTGAGTTTGGTTTAATAATTGGGACTAAACAGTGGCTCGGTAAACAAGTAATGGTAGTTGGATAACTTCATTTTAAAAATATTATCTGTATCACGGTAGCCTGCTGATATTAGCAAATTTAGTGCAAAATTGATTATCTAGGTACCTTATGATCCGTGTACTTTTTGCTATATTTGGGTCTTTATCAGTGATATCTTAATTCGGATGAAACCTTTATATAAAGATTCACCTTAATTAAAAATCTTTATATAACTGATTCATTCTAATTAGAAATTCACTGATAAAGACCTCGCTGCCTGAACTTGGAGGGTCTGCATGTCAGTTGAAATTTTGGCCATTTGTCAGTTAGCCCCAGTTAATCATTACTAGAGAAAATTTACAATGTTTGACCCACAAATTTTTTTTGTTTTGTTTTCAGTTGTTTTTAGGTTGTCAGTTGTCAATAAACAAATCGTCATTTGTCAGTTATTTTTAAGGCCGTTTGTCAGTAGTCAGTTAACCCCATTCAGGCCCTCAACTTGGTCAGTCATTGGCGAGGATTTTGTGTATTCAAAGCTTGAATTCGCTGTATTTTCTGTGATTTTGCGTGCACAAACGCACTTATTTCTTACCTGATCGGCTGTCAAACGTTGCACTGAATGGCGCATGCGTTTGCTATCTCATGTGGTCAATCAGCACGGTAACGAGGTAGAATCAATATGGACCAGATATTGCTTATCTCGAAAAGATCTATCCATCTCACGGTCAGTTGAAATTAAGAACATTCGTGACACACTGGTTTCTTGGATGATATATAGATAATATTGCTGTCTGAGAATCCTATGCAAAATTATAATTGTGAAAAACAAGCTTTCGAGGTAACAAAGTCCTTGATTTGTTTCTGTAGTGTTTTTATCCTTATCATAATTATTACTTCCAACAAAGTTTTGTTGAAACTTTAAATCGGGGCGAGATATTTTCTAGTCCACTCTTCAGTAAATCATCTGATATTTCAATCAGTATCGTATTTGATTATTGTTAGCGGTATCCACTTGTTTCTAACGATAATCATAGAAATAATACAATCATTAATTAATTAATGTTTGGTATGTAGCAAATAGACAAATGAATAATTACACGGGGGGGGGGGGGGGGGGGGGAGTTAAGCCGGTGTTTATCGCTTTTTGCTTGGCCGAGCAGGGCCTGGGCAACTTTTTAAAGTTAATTCTGTGTTTGTGTTGAACTTGAAAACTTAGAAACATTCCCAAGACATTTTGCTAAATCAAATGGGCATAACATTTCCAGGGGGGTGGGGTAGGGATGGCCGCCGCGTGATAACAAAAGTGACTATTTAATAAAGTGTCAATGTTTTAGCTTTGCAGCTAATTGGGGACACTAGTCCTACGATTTTACGTCCTTATCCGAGAAGACGTGAAGGTACATGTATGTAGACGGTAATCGTGTTCTTTTGGGACCTATGCCGTTTTCATTAACAGAATGATCAGAAGAGCGGTTTACTCGGAAGAGGTGAAATGTCGTTCTGTTGGGAATTTTTGGCGGGAAACGTGTGGCTTGAGAGTAAAGGAGGTTCAGAAAAAAGTCGAAGAAACGGGCTAAAACAGGCAAAATGAAATCGACAAGCAAACAAATATCAACCAATACAAACGAGGTAACACTTTATTTCGGATTTCACAATAAAATATGAATTTCTAGAATTTAGCTAAGTACCATATTTTATGCTATCACCGGCCCTAACATTCAGAGTATTGCTAATCTTGGCATTGTTATTTACTGTTATTTACTACTCTCTGTACTATTCAAACAAGATTCACCATTTTGGAATACGGTCTATTACATTCTGATGTCACAACTTCGGTGCATATGTGACGTCGTTATACTATATCACAAGAAACTGAGAGGGGGGGGGGGGGGGGGGGGGGGGGGAGCAGTAACCCCAACTCGAAAGCTCTGCTACTTTGGCCTCTGCACACTTATATGTAACTATTTTTCATATTCTCTTTTTTTCTTCTCTATTTATTACTTTCTATTCTCACATTGTAACTTGCTCTATCGATAACTGTAAAATTTTTTAACTGAATTCATTTACCAGGAACTAAATCATTCGTAGGTTCCATATTTCACTCGCTGGAGTAAGATATGGAAAATAAGCCACTCATCTCCCGCATGTATGACGTCACGCTTGTCGCCTTTTTGTACTACAAAGATGGCGGCATGTTTGCGACTGGTCATGTGCCGTGTTTTACTGACAAATACAGGCACGCGCTGACTGAATACAATGAACGAAAAATAATGCATACTGAAGATATTCTGAGTTCATCATACTGAGACTGTCAACAAGTTGCTGTATTTGTCAATAAAACACAAAGATAAAGTCTCTAACTTTTAATATGCCAACTGAGCGCACAGCGTGCTGTGGTCACCAATAAAGCACTGTCATTAGCCAATCACCTGCTTGTATTTTGTACTGTGCACGAAGTTGGAATATTAACCTATAACGAAATTAACCGGAGCTCTAAGTAGATAATGCTTCACTTTCAATAAGTAATTATAATTTTTAATATTTTTCCAAGAACACTGCTACTTTCAATTGATCAACTCCGAGGTATTTCAAATGCAGATATCAAAGAAAACTTGACGTTTCTTTCACGATCTTCAATATACTTCTCCATCTCATGTTGAAATAAATGATCGAGCTGCAAACTGTTAACGAAAAAGAATACGGAAGAGAAAGAAATACACTAAACTGTAGCAAAATATGAGAAAAAGGGGAAAAACATGTCGCACCTGAGATCAGAGTCGAACCCGCATCCATCGAGTTTCAGCGCGACTTATTAGACCACTCGCTCGGCACACATTTGACGTCACTATCCGGGCGAACGCGCGCGATGTGAATTGTGTTTACTGGCATGGTTATCTTTTTTTTTCACCGTTTTCTCTTATTGATCAGCTCCACTGATATTAATAACACATATACATGGCATAAACTGGAAGAGCTGACAGAAATTAAGCTATACAACTATGACATACTAATGTTAAACAGAAAGATTGAAAACTCCTGCTTTATATAAAGCAACAAATAAGATTATTTTAGATTCTAAGATTTATAGTTCTTCTGATAATAACTATACGGCTTCTCTGGGGAGGAAAAATCATAGTTTAAAGTGCCTATGAAGCTTATTTTTTTATTTTAGATATCAATTCTACATCAAGTGAATAGTAGAATGGTACAATATATCTTGCTTTGAATGCTGTGCCGCTGAGTTAAGGAGGTTTTAATATCCAAAATGCTAATTACATGACGTCAGGGGAGGTATCTGCAATCACTTCTTAGTGGTTGTGAATGGGCGTTTCTACTGATATAGGAAAACAAATTTCTAAAATCATTTTATTTTAACCATGGGTATAACACTGGTAATTTTAAAAAATGTTTAATTTAACCAAAAAAATTGAACAATAATTGATGCCTCCCCTGACGTCATGTAATTAGCATTTTGGATATTAAAACCTCCTTAACTCAGCGGCACAGCATGTAAAACAAGATATATTGTACCATTCTACTATTCTCTTGATGTAGAATTGATATCTAAAATAAAAAAAATAGCTTCATAGGCACTTTAAGAAATCTTTTCAGAAGAAAACATTTTCCTAAAAGAAGAATTGTCTTGTATTAAAAGGGGAGCCGGGGTGGCGCGTGGTTAACCGCTTCGCCTCTCACCTGTGGCCCAGGTTCGATTTCCGAACGCGGCGCCATATGCGAGTTGAGTTTGTTGGTATCTCGCCCTTGCTCCTAAGGTTTTTCTCCGGGTTCTCCGGTTTTCCTCCCTCCGCAAAAACCAACACGCTAAATTCCAATTCGATCTGTGGATTAGCCGGGACCTGGCTTTGATCAGCCCCCATGGTTGTTTCAGGTCTCGTTGGAAATTCAGAGTTTAAAAAAGAATCTAAAAGAAATATAATTCTTCTTTGGAGAAAATTATCTTTTAAGAATTATGATTCTTCGTTCCCAGAGAAGCTATATTTTTTATTTATTTTGTGACCACTTTCAATTGGGAAACAACAAATAAAACATCGAGCAGGGCCGTACAGTTTTTTCCGTCCCGTTCACGGTCAAACACGTACGGCCCCCATCACGTGACTTTTGTAAATGGTTTTGGAAGAAAAGCGCGCGCGGGGCAGTATGGGTAATATGATAACTAATAGTAATATATAAAATACTAATCATTTTGAAAATTGTGACAACGTAACTGGGTTTTAAAGTTTGTAAAATACGTTGCTTGTCTAATATTCGAGGGTAAGCTGTTCTACGGTAGCAGTACTAAAGTAAGTAATTATTAATGACTCTCCTTTTGACTAAGACATGTAGCTGACCTATCATTATGACGTCAAATCAAAACAATCTATTGTTTAAACGCTAAGGATCACGGTCGTGAGAGGGGACAAAACAGCAACAACACAAAGGAAATCGCTATCAAATGCATTTTGTAGAACGTAGAATAGCGGTAACAGCCACCAAATACGGTAAATATTGTGGGATAAACATTGATACAGCTGATATCTGGAAGCCAGACAATTCGAAGTAAAATTTTCCTCAGCAGAGCAGATTTAGTTCAAAATTCTATTGTTCATGTCGATTCTGTCCCCCTCATAAACAAGCCGTGACGTCATAATGATATAGGGCAATTCTTACCAGGCTAAAACGGACATAAACCAAAACGTAATCAACTGTTCCAACAGCTACACGTGGGTCGTTCTCCAAACTACACCGTATCAGCAGTCATTCTGCCTAGAGTACAAAAACATTGTTTTAATGTCTACTTCTAAAATTACATGCGCATTCAAATCATTTAGCAGTATGTGCCACAACAGTGAAACATGTTGCATAAGATCCATATATACTAGTAAGTTCTATGTCCAATAAGAAGACATAATTAAATAAATGTTCCAGTTACCATGGATGCCAGAAGCTCGAAGAAATAAAAGGTGAATAGGTGAGAGAGAAGAAGAGGAACCTCTGGTGTTATCCGTTGAGAATCTGACTTTCACAGCAGGCCTTCACCTCTCAAAACCTTGCATTTTATTGGACCCCATTTGGACTGCACTGACAAAGAATTCCAATGTTTTAGGGTTAGGATTTGTATTGTTTCAGGGTTAGGTATTGTTTGGATAGCCAGTACTATTCCAGGTTCCGAGGAGGTGAAGGCCGCCCTGACTTTCATGCCAACATATGGTTCAGAATTTGAACCTCGTCCCTGATTGGATAATCTACTCATTACCAGGCGCAACCGTGATTACTGGATCTAATGGTAAATTTTATTTAAAGTACCTATAACCCTTCTTGCAATTTTTATAGCTATGAACCTCAGAAAAGTTTTGAGTATTTCTGTGAAGAAAGTTTTGGTTTACGGTCGTGTAAATTTGACCTTACCTGATCCATGACCGCGTAAGTAAAAGCCTGGGTCGACGTCATATAATTCGACTTTGCAATCATTTGAAGAAATACTTTAAATGTTGACTAAAATGACTTTTTTCTTGACTAACAACTCACAAACTTTGTATATTTTCTATGCATCGATGTTGTTGTGATAGAAAGGCGCCATGGAGAATAATGCATTAATGAGATGACGTGTACCCAGGGATCGACCCAGGCTTTTACTTACGCGGTCATGGGTCAGGAAAGGTCAAATTTACACGATTTCAAACAAGCGTGGACCATTGAGTATTCTCTGTAAGCCAAACTTTCTTTACAGAAGTACTCAAAACTATTCGAAGGTTCATAGCTATAAAACTTTATAAAACTATATCAAACTATAAAAGCAAGAAGAGTTATACGCGCTTTAAGAAATGAAACAGATCTTCCGTGTTTGCACAGGCTCATGCAAACCGAAGTAAGTCAAGAGCAGAACAAACAGGAGACCGCAGGTCGAGTGTTTGTATACCTGCTCGAGAATTCTCCCAATCTTATTGAGGTTTTTTATAATGGCTTATCAATGGCCCAGCAAAACCGGTTTGACGTGTTTTCTCGATTTGAAACTCATCACATGGAAGCAGTGTGACATGGAAGCAGTGTGACATGGAAGCAGTGTGACATGGAAGCAGTGTGACATGAAAGCAGTGTGACATGAAAGCAGTGTGACATGGAAGCAGTGTGACATGAAAGCAGTGTGACATGAAAGCAGTGTGACATGAAAAGCAGTGTGACATGAAAGCAGTGTGACATGAAAGCAGTGTGACATGAAAGCAGTGTGACATGAAAGCAGTGTGACATGAAAGCAGTGTGACATGAAAGCAGTGTGACATGAAAGCAGTGTGACATGAAAGCAGTGTGACATGAAAGCAGTGTGACATGAAAGCAGTGTGACATGGAAGCAGTGTGACATGGAAGCAGTGTGACATGGAAGCAGTGTGACATGGAAGCAGTGTGACATGGAAGCAGTGTGACATGGAAGCAGTGTGACATGGAAGCAGTGTGACATGGAAGCAGTGTGACATGGAAGCAGTGTGACATGGAAGCAGTGTGACATGGAAGCAGTGTGACATGGAAGCAGTGTGACATGGAAGCAGTGTGACATGGAAGCAGTGTGACATGGAAGCAGTGTGACATGGAAGCAGTGTGACATGGAAGCGAGATGCTCAACGGATAATACCAGAGGCTCTTCTTCTCTCACCTCTTCGCCTTTTATTTCGCCTAACCGCCTCCCGGTTAGCTCAGTGGTTAAGCGCCGATCTGTCGTGCGGGAGGTCGCGGGTTCAAACCCCAGCCGGACCAACACTTGGGGTCTTAAAATAACTGAGTAGATTAGGTGCTGCCTGCAAATGGTTAGACCTTCACGTCTTCTCGGATAAGGACATTAAATCGTAGGCCCATCAGTGGATGAAGAGCCCTCGTGGATTAATGCCACTGATTAATCCCATTATTTTTATTTTTATTTCTTCAACATCTGCAACCCAGGGTAAACATACATGTGCGTTTTTTGTCTAATAAGAAGGTAGAATTTATAATATACATGTACAATGTAGGTTCTCAATAAGAACAACCAAGCCTTCTAATGACTTGAAGCAGTGAACCAAAAATTAAGATAGTTCGGAATACAGAGGGATTAAAGTTGTTTTCCAAAATGACATCGCTCAGGGAAATACCTGCAGCACAAGTCTTCTTAAAAATATTATATGTACTTTACTTTGTGAAATGTAGTACGACTTCTAGGAAAATACCTCCTTGGGGGGGGGGGGGGGGGGGGGGGGGGGGGGGGGGACACACACATAAGATATGGTTTTAGAGTTGTTAGTCTGAAATAGGGTTATATATTTTGCCTTTTCATTCTGGACTAGAGACATGTTCATTGATTTCTCTTTAATAGTTTCTCCTGTTATTTTTACATTGGTCTCCAAAATAAATTGAGAAAGAGAACAAACCACAGTGGAAATGTCATTGGATTACATGTAACGTGATTTTGCGCAGGTACAGATTTTCGGAGTCAGGTCTGAAAAAGGTTGTGGAAAAGCATCATATATTATTTTGATCTGAAACAGGGTCAGGGTTTTGAGACCCAGGCAACACTTCGCACGTCCCAAAATTGATCTTGGAAGTACCCCTCAGCTAAACTACAGAATACAGGGCCATTTCTCAATATGTCCTAAAGAGCCACTGGCTCGGTGACTTGGCAGTGACTGCCGAGCCACCGAGCCACTAAAATATAGACCCCAAGATACATTGAATATTCATATGGAGATGCTTCGTTCTTTAAATAAACAGAGACTAGCGAGCCCACTGCCGAGCCACCAAAATATACACTCCAAGATACATATCAGGGGCAGTGGATCCACGATTTTGTCAAAGGGGGTTGAGAGAGAGAGAAAAACAGACAGACAGGAGGGGGGGTTGGCGACCCCCTGAACCCTCCCCCAGTTTATGCCACTATCATCTAAGAAAAACTGCATTTTAATTAGGAGGCAGGGCTAAGGAAACATGCATCCTTCTGGGCAACAACAGCAGTTCCTTTAATTACATGTACATGTATCTTCTTTCCCTCCATCCCCTCACCCCTCCCCATGGGGTTTGTTTAAAAGTCAGTCCTATTTCTCGCTTGGTCAAAGTTAGTGAAAACTTGTATTAATGATCAAGACATGGATGGTGACTAAGAAAGCTGACAGTCTAAGACTGACCATTTTGCAAAAATGTATAGTCCACCCTAAAAAAAAACAGATTGTGAAGAAGTATAAATCAGCTGCTCTGTTATTTACCTGCCATAAAACCTCCCTACATACTGTAAATCCTCCTCCCCCCTCCCCCAAACAAAAAGGGGGTCTTAATCATGGGGGACTATATATATACATGGGATTCTGACATCTCAATTAGTGCAGTGCTAATTAGCTAAAGCAGCTCACAACACTTTTTTAAATCAGGAAGTGGCAACATGAAAAAAGTACTTTAATTTAATAGAAATAGCCCACTTTTGATATGTATATGTTTCACTTGTCAAGCACAAAGGTTTCAATAATTATGAGGCTCTGGGATAAATTAAGTCATTTCTCAGAGAACAGAGTAAATTCAATTTACCCCAGAGCTACATGTACATGTAATTCATATGGAAACCTGTGTGTGGGACATGCCAAGCATATAAATATTGAAAGTGGGCTATATTAATGGATACTCCAAGCCGACTAAAATTCCTTTTTTTTAATTAATGATATTCATTGCCACTGTTCTCCTTTAAAGACCCAATGTTGACTGTTATGCTAAATGCTAGGGTGTAGCTATGGTTACATACCTTTTGGGAATACTAAAACCATACTAAATTATATTATAATTGTAATTTTTACACTTTCAAGCTTGGAATTTAAATGATACATGTACAGCTGTATCATGATAAGAAATTTGCTTGAGTGTTGCCGAGCATAATGGTCAACATAGGGCTTTTAAACAACATTTAACATGTAAACTTAGCTTACAGCTGCTGGCTATCAGGCTTATTGTCAAGAAACTGGGGCTGATCAACATCACTGATCTGTTCAAGGGATGTACTACTCTCTCTCCTGCACTTGATAGCCCATAATACTCTCAGGTATTCACGGTAGTTATAAGCCAAGTAAACCACAAGGTACACTAGATACCCAAGTGGTACATATGCCAACATCTTGATTATCACTCTATACACTTCAGCTTGTGAATGGTTAACATCTTGAAGGGCTGAACTTAGAATGGTAATGAAGGACAGGTTGGTGAGCAGAACAGCATCCAAACGATTGATCCACTTATTTTCCTGTTTATATGGCTTCACATACACAAACACAACAAGGATCAACATACATGAAGCCTCTAGCACTGCACGCTTAGATGGCCCAGGTTGAACATATGTGGAAATGACCAGTAGGTAGAATCTGCAAACAAAATAGAATGCTGCATACCAACGATATTCATCCTTGAAGCAACCTTGATAAGCATCGTAGAATGGCTTGAGATTGTTAAGGTTGAACACAGGTCTCAGGCACTTGGTAAAGAATGGAGTGAACATCAGCGTCAGAGGGAATGGAATGACAACCAGGATCAGATAGATGATGGCAAGAATAGCATAACCAATGTGCTTTCCCTGAAAGAATTCAACTGCACCCTCTTGGTACAGGACAGTCATATGACCTATTTTTGCTGGGTGGAGAATCTTGAGAGAAATCCCAGTAATGTTAGTGTAGCACAATACAAACAGGGTACAGAAGGCACGGAATGGGGCCTTGACGTGCCGACTGTAGCACCATCCAGGGTATGCACGCACTATCTTGGCCAACACAAACACTGAGAGCAGTACATATGTTGGTAAAATGTACATAATGGCAAGTTTGTCTGCATCATCAATTCCATTCAATAAACAAGAGCCTCCAGTTTTTACCTGTATATTAGCAAGACCGATGATAAAGTTCATGAATGGATCCATAGAAAATCCCTCACTGAGTAACAAATTCATAACTTGATAAGAGTACAGCCAGGCATTCAGGTACCCTGTGAAAACATCCAAGTTAATGGCCATGATCACCATCACAGCCAAAAACAGTATTACAGCATACGGAATGATGGTTAGTAGGTAAAGATTATTGCAGTCTGCTGAACAGCTTTCATCTCCAATCAGAACTGTATAATCAGGCTTGCAACTTCCGCATAGTATGCTTGAACTGTCTCTATTGCCACCACACATTTCGCTCTGCTCATAGAGGTAGGCCCCATCTTGACTACCACTTGAACCTTTACTTCTACAGTAGCTTTCTGGGCACAGGTAGGTTTTAAATTCATTGCTAACAATACCTGCCCAGTAGCCTTCCTTTATAAATACTTCCTTATTATTTGTACTGCAATTGTAGATACCACTGTTGTCATCTGATGAACAGACACATTTACTATCTTTTGGCTTAAAGCCAGGGAAACAGTTCTTCAGTGTGAGCTGTTCAATATTCCTGTGCACAAGCTGTCCCCCTACAGTTCTCAGCGTAATGGTAAAAATGTCCCCTCCCCTCCCAAGGAG